>JAXLNO010005096.1:0-52500 GCA_038087875.1 Malacoraja senta
GTGATTTGTTTTGGTTAGAATCGGATTAATGTAAACAATGATGCATATTGGAATTGGAATTGGACAGTGGAATTGATTGTAGACTTTCGGAGAGCTCCCCCTCCCCTCACCCCACTCACCATTAACAACACCACAGTCACATCAGTGGAGTCTTTTAAGTTCCTGGGAACCATCATCTCCAAGGACCTTAAGTGGGGGGCTACCATCGACTCCACAGTCAAAAAGACACAACAGAGGATGTACTTCCTGCTGCAGCTGAGGAAGCACAATCTGCCACAGGCAATGATGGTCCAAATTTATACGGCCATCGTAGAGTCTGTTATCACCTTCTCCATCATGGTCTGGTTTGGCTCAGCCACCAAGCATGATACCTGGAGGCTGCAGCGAATCGTCCGATCAGCAGAGAAGATTATTGGCTGCAACCTTCCCTCCATTGATGAATGTACACTGCAAGGGCCAGGAAGCGAGCGGGCAAGATCATCTCTGACCCCTCTCACCCTGGCCACAAACTCTTTGAATCACTTCCCTCTGGAAGGCGACGCCGGACTGTCAAAGCTGCCACAGCCAGACATAAAAACAGTATTTATTCACGAGTAGTTGCTCTACTCAACAGCCAAACATCTGTAGCCTCTCTTTGATCTGGTATTTTGTTGGTTCACATGGTTGATCAATGGTGTTTTATCATTAATGTTTTATTATTATAAATGTTTAGTGTTTTCTGAGTCATTCGTAACTGTCACTGTATGTCACGTTGTTACTTGTGGGCGGAGCACCAAGGCAGATTCCTTTTATGTTGATACATGGCCAATAAACGTACTTACCCCCCATCCGTCTGAAGAAGGGTTTCGGCCCGAAACGTTGCCTATTTCCTTCGCTCCATGGATGCTGCTGCACCCGCTGAGTTTCTCCAGCATTTTTATGTACCTTCGATTTTCCAGCATCTGCAGTTCTTTCTTAAAAACTTACTTACTTACTTATATTCGTTACGTACTCGGTGAGAAAAAAATCTGAAGAAGCACTCCCTCCAGAAACGTCGCATATCCATGTCATCCAGAGATGTTGCCTGGCCGGCTAAGTTACTCCGATACATTGTATCTTTTTTTGGTAATATCGCATCTGCAAATCCTCGTATATGCAACTTCTATGTGTAGATGGGCTAAAAGGCTCGTGTTAGTGTTGCATTTCAAATTAGTGTTGACTCCGTGTGCTTACCCACCATTTATTGTGTCATTTTACAGCCGTTCCCCATGCGACACAGCAGAGAGGTATGAAGGGAAATAGAAAAAAAAACAGCAGGTCAAGGAACAAGAAAAGGAATTTAGTTCAGCAAAGAACACATTATGTGAGCGCTGCTCTGAATATTGCACATCGACTGAGTACAGCTAGCATGATCCCATTAATATAGTCCATCAATCAAAGCAAACAACACTTGGAACTGATAACCAAAAATAACACACAGCAGATCCGCACCCTCTAGTGTTTATCTCCAGTGATCTATGACCTGGGCATGCGCATGGAGTATAAATACCGAACTCGCTTATACTCCCATAAATAATATAGTAAAGCCTCTTTAACTCGCATTATTTGTATTGAGCATGCGTACGAAAATATTAATGACATACTGTATCACACATGTCGTAAACATTGGCAATCATTTGCGCGGCTCATTATACCCTCGAGGTTTATCTGAGATATAAACGAGACAGCAAACATGAAAGCAAGAGATTCGCAAGCCTTTTCAACTAACTGGAAACGTCGCATTCAACGATTATGGGACTGCCCGTAAAATTAATGGTCGATCGCATCTACTACCCCATTCTTGTAATAATTGGAGTTCCTGGTAAGCAACTTCCGTAGTCTTTTTCTACGTACGCCTTAACCTGCTTGACATGCCGACATAGTGGATTTGACCTCTATTTTACATTCTTGTCCTAACAGCAGAGGGAAATGGGCTCTTTCCGCGACCAGAACATTATTCTTTCTTATTATTGATGGACATCGCCTTGTTCGTTGCCGGAAAACTAATTGGAGATGAGTTGCATTCGCTTGGTTTAGTAAAGTTTAGTTTAGTTTATTGCTGTCACGTGTACCGCGATTTAATGAAAAGCTTTTGTGTCCGTGCTATCCAGTCCAGGACAATACTAAACATCAATCAATCAAGCCGCCCGCAGTGTGCAGATAAATAACGAGGTGTAAAACAGCTAGTGCAAATATATAACGTTGAATATATTACATAAACTCCGATGAAAAGAAGTTCAAAGATCTGGCAATGAGGTTGTGGATGTTCAGCACCGCTGTCTACCTGATAACAGCTGGAAATAAACTGTTACTGAATCTGTATTGAGGTGTAAAACAGCTAAGAAAGAAAGAGAGAGTGGCCTGGAGAGACTGGTCGTTCATTCTGTTGGTTTCATTGCTGAAGCTGTGTGAAGTGCAGATGTAGTCGATGGAAGGCTGGCTGGTTGCTGAGATGGTCAGGGCTACGTCCGCAAGGCTCTGCAATTTCTTGCGATGTGAATTGAACTGTTCCCAAACCAAGCTGTGTTGCCTCCCGATACGTTGCTTTCCACGGCGCATGTGTAGTCGTTGTTGAGGGTTGTTGGAGCCAAATCGAAATTGCTCATAGCTCTATGGAGGCTGTGGCGTTGATGTGCTTTCCAAGCCATTGCTTCGATGTGGGAGGGCAAATCGCTGGTGACATTTATTCCTCGGTACTTGACGCTTTTGCCAACCTATACGTCGGCTACATCAACGTGGACTGGGGTGTGTGGACGGCCTTTCTTACTAAAATCATTCACGATCTACTTTGTCTTCCTGACATTGGGAGATATGTTGTTATTTTGCAACCAAATTACAAGATTCTCAATCTTCCTTCTGTATTTCGTCTCGTCACTATTAGATAGCCGTACAACTAGTGTAGTATCATATGCAAACATGTAGATTGATATTGATTGGTATTTGGCTCCAAAGCCGTGAGTATATAAGGGGCATAGAGGAAGGGTGAGAACGAATCCTGGTGGGGCACCAATATTGAGAATTATCTTGGATGACGATTTGTCACGTGGTCTCACTAAATGTGCTCTGTAGGTTAGGAAGTTGAGGATCCGTTTGTGGAGGGGAGTGGTGACTCCAAATTCCACGAGGTGTTTCTTCACATGAGTGCAGAGTCAGGGCAATGACATCGGACGTGGTCTTGGTGTGGTCGTAGGCGAACATCGAAAATGTGCATAAGTGCGCAAAGGCCAGGGCTAGGACGACACTCAGCTCCCTAATGTTGTGCTGATACGCTGCGACGCCAGAACCGAAACTGATGGATCTAAATTAGAAACTAATCTCTCTGTGATATTTTAAAATAAGGTATTTTAATTTCGTACACAAGCAAGTATGATTTCAGTGTCCCGGCGAAACATTTTTCAAGAATACTTTTCCATGTTTTTCCATGGTCCGCTTTTTACATTGGTACCTGTGGCAGAAAATCTTCAGTGGTCTTCCTTCCATTTTCAATTGCCAGACGAAGCCACTGCTTACGGCAACAGCACAATATATTATTCACTGATCTTCTGGACGAGCTTTAAACTCTAAGGCCGAAGAAAGAGTTACTTAAATATGATATGCTTTTGTATCATGTCGATAAAGTCAACGAACGTAGGGAATTGCTCCAGATACAGCTAACCCATTATAAGCGTCATAAAAGTGTATTTTGCTGCGCTCAAAAAGTGATGGACTTAATTCCCTAATAAGTTTGAAGACAGTGCCGACGATAAATGGGGATATGTACTGGATGAGATTAATTTCGTCAAGCATTTTATTAACTCTGGAATAGAATGCGCGATAGAAAAATGCAACAAACTATTTTTGTTGTCAAAATTACAACTGTTATTCGATCACCATCAAATAAAAGATGTGATCAGATAATCAAATACATTTGTCCGTGGCGAAATTTGAGGTTTTTGCAAAAACGGCAACTGTTATCTGGTAGTATCGGCGACGGCGGACCTCAATGTTGTGATAACAATGTAACCTTACATTCACTCAGCACATGTATCAGACTTATTTCTCGATTATACTTGCATAATTGTTCAAAGGCCTACATCACGATTTGTTGTGCAGCAATTTGTTTTATGTTTCTGTTGAGAAAAGACGCCTGTTTGTTGTTACTGTATTATAACAAAGTGAGAACATACCGAGGATAGTTTAAGCATGACGACTTTATTAAAAATAAACTGTTAATAAATATCAAAGATAGTATAATATTTTCTGAAAACCGCAGCTTTAACGTCTGAAATTAATCTGCAGATATATCACAACGTGGCCTTTAATAAAAATACTTAATGCATACCGACCACTTTCCTTATCATTCTAATCAATCTCACAGTTGAATCATGCCAGCACTGTTATGGTTTTCCCAGATATGAAACGATGATTTTTGGAAACAATGGACCATGGAAACAATGATTTTTTCAGAGGAAATTTGAAAGATAAACAAAAATCCCTACAAGCGTTGGTTGCTGTAATAGCCCCATTTTGTGCATAAATTCGGGGTAATAGACACGAGTTAGAAACCGTATTCTGATTATTATTCATTCCATGGATTTAATGAAAAACTGTGGATAAATGAGCAATGGAAAGAATGCAAAATGTGGAAGAAAGACTATTTACCTTCGATTGGTCGCGACACAAAACACTTTTAATGCAATTCCCTTTATTCTTTGCAGCTAATATATTGACAATCTCCATCCTGTCGACCGGAAAGTGTGGGCTCTCCATATGCATCACCCGATACCTAGTATGGATGGCGGCATCCAACCTAATGCATCTGATATTTGGTCCAATTCTTTTTGAGATTAATGATGCGTTTTTTCCAAGTTCAGTCCTACATTACACTCCGATCTGCCGTCTCAATGCGACCTTGATTTACATTGTTATTGATTGTTCCGTTTGGTTGACAGTGGCCTTTACCTTTGATCGATGGGTTGCTATTTGTTGTCAGTCGTTAAAAACTAAGTACTGCACTCAAAAAAATTCAACAACGGTTATAACGATCGTTTGTTTATTATGCATTGTTGAAAATATGCCAGTCTTCTTCTTACTTGAACCACGTGAAGTAATTGACAATGTGACCTGGTACTGCACTGTAAAATCAAGCTTCTATACTTTACCTATCTGGGCTGCATTCTTATGGTTAGACACCATCTTAACACCATTTCTACCATTTGTATTGATCTTCCTATTCAACGCCTTAACGATAAGTCATATTATACTGGCGAACAGAATCAGAAGCAAACTACGGGGAAATGAAGGTGAGAAGTGCCGGATGGATCAAGAAATAGAGAACCGACGGAAATCGATCATTTTACTACTCGCGATATCTGGCAGTTTCCTTCTATTGTGGACGGTAAATTTTGCTTGCTTTGTTGCTCTACATTTTACCGATAATCAACTGATGAAATCTGATTACAGAGACCCATTCGCCGTTGCAGAAGAAACTGGATTCCAGTTAAGAGTTTTAAGCACTTGTACAAACACCTTCATTTATGCTGCGTCCCAAAAAAACTTCAGAGATGAAATGAAGAAAATTATTAAACGCCCTCTTGTGTTTATTTCTAAATTATTTAAGTGTACAACAAAGCTTCGTAAACTCAGGAGACATATGCACATTCAACTGGAATTTTAATTAGCGATGCACAGACCTAAATTTGTAATGGGCAATATATTATCGTTGTTCCTGTTAACATCAATGCCATACTAATTCTTATCCTGAAAAAAACATATCAAAATCCCAGGAACTATATCACGATTTGTTTTACTTGAAATAAATATTTCAGAAAATGTTTGCTTATTTTAACACAAAGTATTTTTCACACCAACTTAACATGTATGCGTGCGTATGTGTGCGAATGGGAGAGCGGGGTTGGTAATGGGGGGGGCGTTCTTCCGTTCTTGAGCGAAAAGGGAAACTATTGAGAATACTCGCATGTCATGCAATATTCGAGAAGACTGCATCAGAGAAAGCGTTTCCCGTTAATTAAATCTCATTGGAACATCTGCATATTTGTAGTTGCGTGGTAGCCTGAATGACCGAACCTACTATGGGGAGAAAGCTATGGTAAAACGAGGAGCACGGGAGACTCACGGACGGACGTGGTATTGTTATTCTGGTGAAGAGGGAACTCTAGACTTGCGAGTCGCGGCTCATCTGATTGGAGACAGAGGCAGGTGGAGATGAATATTGAAAAGAGTACGAGCAAATGCAATTAATAGTGTATGGCGAGATGTCACCATAATATGCCCGCAGTACGTTCAAATTGAAAGGGAACTCCTGACATCTTTTGAAATCGAGGCAAAACCTGTCGATATGTTATACGTACAGAGAGCGAAATGGGAAATGGCTAAATCATAGCCTGGTTTGTTCCAATATGACTATGGAACTTCTCACATATCGTTGATGTCAATGACCGAATCGCTACATTTTGCCAAGAATAAAGCGTGTTTTTTATTTAAAGTGGCGAGAGGAACAATGCCTGGGGTCAACTGAACATAGTCCTGACTGGGTTCAATGCAGAGAACTCAAGGTCCATGGAATCCGAGTTATACCTTCCCCTTGAGTTCTGAAAAGATACTACTGAATCTATCTTTGACATATCCAGTGCAACGCAGACTGCACCGTTGGCACCGAAGTCGGTAACATAAATTTACAAAAATGTAAATGTTAGTCATAGCTTTGAGGGCAAGTTGTTTGTTAGTACTTAAATGTTTAAACAGGTAGAGGTGAAAGAACAGCCGTGGCGGATCAAACGATTTCATGGCAAATTGTTCTTGGAAACAAACTGATTGGTATTGCAGGAGAGAATTGGTGATTTGCAGTGTGAATGGTTTGTTCCGAATGCTGAAACCGCAGAGATCCGAAAGTAGCCCTGTGGCGGTACCGCATTGAAGCTGACATAATTATATAACGTGACCTGTTAAGAACGTAGGATTTTGTTTGGACATTCATGACAAGGGTTCGAGGGTGGGATGTGCCGCGGCATTCCATAAATTGGGCAGAGTGAGAGAGCTGAGTAATGGGAGAAAGAGAGCTGGTGCCTCATCGCGCTCTTGACCCAAGTTGGATACTCACCTCGGATGATGTGAACTTATAGAATTTTTCAAGGATGTAACTAGTAGAGTAGGTAAGGGAGAACTAGTGGATGTGTTATATCTGGACTTTCAGAAGGCTTTCGACAAGGTCCCACATAAGAGATTATTATACAAACTTAAAGCATACGGTATTGTTTGAGTACTGTTTGAGTACTGTTTGAGTACTGTTTGGGGGGACAGCCTTGCTGGTGGAAGCGACAGCGGCCGGGCCTCCGGCACAGAGACGGCCCTATTGCTCAGAAGGGTAGGGAAAAGAAGAGGAGGGCAATAGTAATAGGGGACTCTATGGTTAGGGGGTCGGATAGGCGATTCTCTGGACGCAGTCAGGAGACTCGGATGGTAGTTTGCCTCCCTGGTGCCAGGGTCAGGGATGTGTCTGAACGCGCCCAAGATATCCTGAAATCGGTGGGAGAGGAGCCTGAGGTTGTGGTACACATAGGTACCAATGATATAGGTAGAAAAGAGAAGAGGTCCTGAAAGGAGAATTTAGGGAGTTGGGAGGAGAGTTAAGGAGAAGGACCGCAAAGGTAACAATCTCAGGATTACTACCTGTGCCACGCGACGGTGATAGTAGGAATGGAAAGAGGTGGAGGGTAAATGCGTGGCTGAGGAACTGGCGCAGCGGGCAGGGATTCAAATTTCTGGATCATTGGGACCTCTTTTGGGGAAGGTGTGACCTGTACAGAAAGGACGGTTTGCACTTGAACCCGAGGGGGACCAATATCCTGGCGGGGAGATTTGCTAAGGCTACTGGGGAGACTTTAAACTAGAACGGTTGGGGGGGGGAGACTCAAATAGAGAAATCTAGTGGAAAAAGTGGGAGGCAGGAGGCAGAGAAGGGCCGCACTCGGACCCAAAATGTAGGGGAGAAAGAAGAAAAAGATAATAAACAGAGAATAAGTGGCGGTGGGTTTCTTAAATGTGTATATTTTAATGCTAGGAGCATTGTAAGAAAGGTGGATGAGCTTAGAGCCTGGATTGACACCTGGAAGTATGATGTTGTGGCGATCAGTGAAACATGGTTGCAGGAGGGCTGTGATTGGAAACTAAATATTCCAGGATTTCGTTGCTTCGGGGGTGATAGGATTGGAGGGGCAAGAGGTGGGGGTGTTGCATTGCTTGTCAAGGAAGATATTACAGCAGTGCTTTGGCAGGATAGATTAGAGGGCTCGTCTAGGGAGGCTATTTGGGCGGAACTAAGAACTGGGAAAGGTGTAGCAACACTTATAGGGGTGTATTATAGACCGCCAAATGGGGAGCGAGAATTGGAAGAGCAAATATGTAAGGAGATAGCAGATATTAGTAGTAAGCACAAGGTAGTGATTGTGGGATATTTCAATTTTCCACACATAGACTGGGAAACACATTCAGTAAAAGGGCTGGATGGTTTGGAGTTTGTAAAATGTGCGCAGGATAGTTTTTTGCAGCAATACATAGAGATACCTACTCGAGAAGGGGCAGTGCTGGACCTCCTGTTAGGAAATGACACAGGGCAGGTGGCGGAGGTGTGCGTCGGGGAGCACTTCGGGTCCAGTGGTCACAATACCATTAGTTTCAATATAATTATGGAGAGGGACAGACCTGGACCTAGCGTTGAGATTTTTGATTGGAGAAAGGCTAACTTTGAGGAGATGCGAAAGGATTTTAAATGAGTGAATTGGGACATGTTGTTTTATGGGAAGGATATAAAATAAAAACGGAGGACATTTAAGGGTGAAATTTTAAGAGTACAGAATCTTTATGTCCCTGTTCGGTTGAAAGGAAATAGTAAAAATTGGAAAGAGCCATGGTTTTCAACGGAAATTGGACACTTGGTTGGGAAAAAGAGCGAGATCTACAATAATTATAGGCAGCATGGAGTAAATAAGGTGCTTGAGGAGTATAAAGAATGCAAAAAGAATATTAAGAAATAAATTAGAAAAGCTAAAAGAAGATATGAGGTTGCTTTGGCAAGTAAGGTGAAAGTAAATCCAAAGGATTTCTACAGCTATATTAATAGCAAAAGGATAACAAAGAATAAAATTGGTCCATTAGAGAGTCAGAGTGGACAGCTATCTGCAGAGCCAAAAGAGATGGGGAAGATATTGAACAATTTCTTTTCTTCGGTATTCACCAAGGAGAAGGATATGGAATTATGTGAGGTAAGGGAAACAAGCAGAGTAGCAATGCAAACTGTGAGATTCAAAGAAGAGGAGGTGCGGACACTTTTGAAATATATGAAAACGGATAAGTCTCCAGGTCCTGACAGGATATTCCCTAGGACATTGAGGGAAGTTAGTGTAGAAATAGCAGGGGCTATGACAGAAATATTTCAAATGTCATTAGAAACGGGAATAGTGCCGGAGGATTGGTGTACTGCGCATGTTGTTCCGTTGTTTAAAAAGGGTTCTAAGAGTAAACCTAGCAATTATAGACCTGTTAGTTTGACGTCAGTGGTGGGCAAATTAAGGGAAAGGATACTTAAAGATAATGTATATAAGCATCTGGATAAGCAGGGTCTGATTAGGAACAGTCAACATGGATTTGTGCCTGGAAGGTCATGCTTGACTAATCTTCTTGAATTTTTCGAAGAGGTTACTAGGGAAATTGATGAGGGTAAAGCAGTGGATGTTGTCTATCTGGACTTCAGTAAGGCCTTTGACAAGGTTCCTCATGGAAGGTTGGTTAAGAAGATTCAATTGTTGGGTATTAATGGTGGAGTAGCAAGATGGATTCAACAGTGGCTGAATGGGAGATGCCAGAGAGTAATGGTGGATGGCTGTTTGTCAGGTTGGAGGCCGGTGACTAGTGGGGTGCCTCAGGGGTCTGTGTTGGGTCCACTGTTGTTTGTCATGTACATCAATGATCTGGATGATGGTGTGGAAAATTGGATTAGTAAGTATGCAGATGATACTAAGATAGGTGGTGTTGTGGATAATGAAGTAGATTTTCAAAGTCTACAGAGAGATTTAGGCCATTTGGAAGAATGGGCTGAAAGATGGCAGATGGAGTTTAATGCTGACAAATGTGAGGTGCTAGATCTCGGTAGGACAAATCAAAATATGACGTACATGGTAAATGGTAGCGAATTGAGGAATGCAGTTGAACAGAGGGATCTAAGAATAACTGTGCATAGTTCACTGAAGGTGAAATCTCAAGTAGATAGGGTGGTAAAGAAAGCTTTTGGGGTGCTGGCCTTTATAAATCAGAGCATTGAATATAGAAGTTGGGATGTAATGTTAAAATTGTACAAGGCATTGGTGAGGCCAATTCTGGAGTATGGAGTACAATTTTGGTCGCCTAATTATAGGAAGGATGTCAACAAAATAGAGAGAGTACAGAGGAGATTTACTAGAATGTTGCCTGGGTTTCAGCAACTAAGTTACAGAGAAAGGTTGAACAAGTTAGGCCTTTATTCTTTGGAGCGCAGAAGGTTAAGAGGGGACTTGATAGAGGTCTTTAAAATTATGAGCGGGTTAGACAGAGTGGACGTGGATAAGCTTTTCCCATTGAAAGTAGGGAAGATTCAAACAAGGGGACATGACTTGAGAATTAAGGGACAGAAGTTTAGGGGGAACATAAGGGGGAACTTCTTTACTCAGAGAGTGGTAGCTGTGTGGAATGAGCTTCCAGTGGAAGTGGTGGAGGCAGGTTCGATGTTATCCTTTAAAAATAGATTGGATGGGTATATGGACGGGAAAGGAATGGAGGGTTATGGTCTGAGTGCAGGTAGATGGGACTAGGGGGAAGTAAATTAAAAACTAAAAATAAAAATAAAAGTGTTCGGCACGGACTTGAAGGGCCGAGATGGCCTGTTTCCGTGCAGTTATGGTTATATGGTTATATGGTTATTGGGGATTCAGTATTGATGTGGATAGAGAACTGGCTGGCAGACAGGAAGCAAAGAGTAGGAGTAAACGGGTCCTTTTCAGAATGGCCGTCAGTGAATAGTGGGGTACCGGAAGGCTCAGTGCTGGGACCCCAACTATTTACAATATATATTAATGATTTGGACGAGGAGAAAGCTATGGTAAAACGGGGAGCACGGGAGACTCGCGGACGGACGTGGTATTGTTATTCTGGTGATGAGGGAACTCTAGACCTGCGTATCGCTGCTCATCTGATTGGAGACAGAGGCAGGTGGAGATGAATATTGAAAAGAGTACGAGCAAATGCAATTAATGGTGTATGGCGAAATGTCACCATAATATGTCCGCAGTACGTTAAAATTGAAAGGGAACTCCTGACATCTTTGGAAATCGAGGAAAAACCTGTCGATAGGTTATACGTACGGAGAACGAAATGGGAAATGGCCAATCTCATAGCCTGGTTTGTTCTAATATGATTGCAATGCAACATCTCCACGTTTGCGGATGACACGAAGCTGGGGGGCAGTGCTAGCTGTAAGGAAGATGCTAGGAGGCTGCAAGGTGACTTGGATAGGCTGGGTGAGTGGACAAATGCATGGCAGGTGCAGTATAATGTGTATAAATGTGAGGTTATCCACTTTGGTGGCAAAAACAGGAAAGTAGACTATTATCTGAATGGTGGCCAATTAGGAAATGGGGAGATGCAACGAGACCTGGGTGTCATGGTACACCAGTCATTGAAAGTAGGCATGCAGGTGCAGCAGGCAGTGAAGAAAGCGAATGGTATGTTAGCATTCATAGCAAAAGGATTTGAGTATAGGAGCAGGGAGGTTCTACTGCAGTTGTTCAGGGTCTTGGTGAGACCACACCTGGAGTATTGCGTAGAGTTTTTGTCTCCAAATCTGAGGAAATGCATTCTTGCCATAGAGGGAGTACAGAGAAGGTTCACCAGACTGATTCCTGGGATGTCAGGACGTTCATATGAAGAAAGACTGGATAGGCTCGGCTTGTACTCGCTAGAATTTAGAAGATTGAGGGGGTGTTTTATAGCAACTTACAAAGGCTAAATGCAGGAAGATTGTTCCCGATGTTGGGGAAGTCCAGAACAATGGGTCACAGTTTAAGGATAAGGGGGAAATCTTTTAGGACTGAGATGAGAAAAACATTTTTCACACAGAGAGTGGTGAATCTCTGTAATTCTCTGCCACAGAAGGTAGTTGAGGCCAGGTCATTGGCTATATTTAAGAGGGAGTTAGATGTGGCCCTTGTGGCTAAAGGGATCAGGGGGTATGTAGAGAAGGCAGGTACAGGATACTGAGTTGGATGATCAGCCATGATCATATTGAATGGCGGTGCAGCCTCGAAGGACCGAAGGGCCTACTTCTGCACCTATTTTCTATGTTTCTATGTTTCTATGATGTCTCTCTGGAATTTGCATATACACAATGTGACTGCGTGAAATTGCCCATGATGGTCTGACTTCTTCCTACACCACAAAAACTTTCGAATTGGTAGGAATTGTCATCTGTAAGTTGCCTCCAATTTGCAGCACCTGGATGGACAAAGTGTGCCAGGATGATCGATGGCTGGTGTTGAAGCAGTGGGAGTCGTCATACCGTGAACAATTTTATGCAAAGGATCATCGTCTGTTCAAATGTAACAGAGCGTGATTAACTGGGAGAATAGGTAGAAAGCTGAGAAATTCGTTCAAGGTAACTGTGGAAATCGGTGTGCTGTTGCTTGACATAGATATGTGGGATGCAAAAAAAGGGAAGACGAATTGTCGTGTACGCTCAAAATTAGCATAAAAGGTCGTACTATTTTTGGATTCCGTTTAACACGAGGAACTAGTCGAATATGTTCAGAAATGTGAAGACGCAAGAAACTGCAGGTGTTGGAGAAACACATCATTAGAGTAAATTCCAGCGTCGTACAGTATGTATGGAGAACATGGTTCGTTAACTCTTCAGGTCGGGGAATTCTTCACACTGATTGTGCTTGTGCCAGGGTAGAAAGACGGAAGAGAGATGAGGGTGGGACAAAGTCTGGCATGATATGTGGCTAGGTCCACCAGGGGGCGCCGTGCCAAACTTTTTTTCAGTTTCCTACCTTGCCGGAGATGCGATTTTCGGGACGCATCTCTAGTCGCTCTGCGGCCTTCCATCGATGGAGCTGGAGACCTCTTCGGGCTGACTTGAGCCTCACCGCGGGGCCTGGATTTACATCGGAGCTGATCCCTTGCCTGGAATCGCTCCAATCGCGACCTGCATCAAGAGCTCGCAGTCTCGGCAGAGGCCGAGGCGGGAAGCTCCAACGACGCAGAGCCTCGACCAGCCCCGACCCTGCGTCCGATCGCCGGTGAGGGGGAGCTGACATCCCCCCCGATGCAGGAGCTGATTGCCCCGATGTAGAGGGCCCAAACGCCGCCAGCTACGGCAGTCAAGATCGTCCCGTCAGCGGAGGGTTCAAGGGCCGCGAGCGCGGGAGAGTATAGAAAGGAAAAGATTTGAAAACATTTTTGCCTTCCATTATAGTGAGGAATGTGGAGGAGTCCATGTTTATGTTAAATGCATTTTGTGTTCAGTTGCTTTTATTTGTATGACACACTTGGCAAATGAAATTCCTCGTATGTTGCAAAACAAACTTGGCCAGTAAAGTATTATTGTGATTGTGATTGTGACTGTGATTATGATTATTGTGATTGTGATTGTGATTTTGATAGGTGAATGCGGTTTACCGGCAGATGGTTTCACGTGGGTAGACGGAAGGGAGACACGAGCGCGAATGCAGATAGGGCAATTTGGAGAGGGGCGTAGAGGGTGTGGGTAGAAGGGGGGAGTAGTTGATCCGGTTAGTTACTAAATATTGAAGGGTTTTGTGCTCGTACCGTTAATCTGTAAGATACTTAAGCGGAATACCAAGTACACGAATGCGTGTGGGAATGATAAAACGAGTTATAATATTTAGTAACCGGAATATGGTGTACCACCTCCCCAACCGAGAGCAGGTATTCGGTGATATGTTCGTCTGGTCAACGCTTGCTCTCGCCGATGTAAAGGGGAACACATCAGGAGCACCAAAAGCAGCAGATGGCGTCAGTGGAGGTGCACGTGAACATCTCTCACGGAGAAGGAATACTGGTATCTTAGTCGGATGTAAGGCATGAGGTATAGTGACTGGTGTTACATCTGTGCTGCAGATGATGGTGCCTGGAGAGAGGGTGGTTTGGCTCCGACGGGATGAATGAACCAAGGAGTTGCAGAGTGAGCGGTATTTATGGAAGGTGAGAGGCAATGGGGATGGGAAGATATGAGGGGAGATATGGACAATAATGTGTTGGAGAAGGAGGCTGGTGGGGTGAAAGTGAAGGACTATGGGAAGTCTTTGTTGGTTTCATGCGGAGGCAAGGGGAGCGCGAGCAGAACTGCAAGATGCAGATGACATATGGGTGAGGATCCACAGCAGTGGAGAAACTACGTTTACTAAAGAAAGAGGATATCCATCATTACACAACGTTTCCTTTTTCATTGCTGCATATGTTTAAAATGCACAGGACTAGATGTTAAAAGTCCAGAGTGCCAAATATCAATATACTCCCGATGGTGATGGGAGCCTTCTGCACTCACCTATCCTCCTCCGATGTTGAGAGAGGCTAGGCAGTCAAATCATTGGGGTTATCAAGTGGGCACCTACTTTCATCGACGTTTCGCTGATTGAACCCACGACGTCTCCAGCAGGCTCAGCGGTGCATTCTGGCGTCCCAGAACCACCCCCTCTGCATCTGTCTAGTCGATTATTTGGGAGACCAAATGGGGTCTTTCCTCTTCAGCCAGAGCCACTGGCTACTCCGCTCTGCCACCCGTGATGCTTCTTTGATGTCCTGGCGTAGGGCTTGTCCGATGATCCCCAGGTCCTTCATCAGTCTTAAGGTAGATGTTGCCACGAATCCTCGACATCCAACTTCTACCGGGCAGATCTTAGCTCTCCAGCCCCGCTGTTCTGACTCCGCTGCAAGTTCTGTATATCGCAGTTTCTTTCTTTCGAAGGCTTCCTGCACAGCATCCGCCGAAGGGACTGTGAGCTCCACAAAATACACCATGTGCTGAGAGTTCGACCAGAGCACAAGATCAGGCCTCAAGTTGTTGATGGCTATCTCTGATGGAACTGTAAGCCGTTGGTCCATATCCACCAGCATCTGCCAATCCCGGGCTTCCTCCACCCCCCCCCAACAAAGGCAATTGTCTTAACTGGGTTGGTTGTTCTGGGCGGCAGGGCATTGTTGGCTGTTCTCCTGCGTTCCTGAGTCGCTGCCAGGCATTTGAGCACTTGATTATGGCTCCAGGTGTACCGTCCTTGGGAGAGGCTTACTTTACATCCAGTGAGGATGTGCCTAAATGTGGCTGGTGTTGAACACAGGGGGCATGATGGATCTTCGCCCAGCCATTGGCTGAGATTTTTTGGGCTAGGAAGGACATCATAGGTTGCTCGAATGTGGAAACTTATCCTGATCGCCTCCATCTCCCACATGTCCTTCCAGCTTATCTTCCTCTTTTCCACACTTTCCCATCTCATCCACTGGCCCTGTTTAGCTTGCGACACAGCCTTGGCACACCTACTCAACTCCTCCTGTCGGCGGACTTCGGTCACGACCAACTTCCGGCGCTCCAGTGATGATGCCTTGTTCCAGCAAGGTCGCTTTCCGCCAAGCCCCAAGCCACTTCTTCCATGTTGGATTTGCCCTATCATGTCGCCTTGGTGGAGAGCAGATTTTGCCTGCTGTGTCGCATTCTTAGCCGTCCACTTCTTTCCTGTTGCCAGGGTTGGAGCAGCAGCTCGGATGACAGTGTCGCTTGATTCTGCCAGGATCATCGCTAGTCTGACTTTAGTGCACTTGAACTCCTCTGTGAGGCTAGAGAGAGGCAGCTGGAGTACCCCCTGACCGTACAGGCCTACGCTGCTCAGGCACCGAGGAACACCTAACCACTTTCTCACGAAAGAGCTGATTGTTCTTTCTATCTTCTCGACTCTTGTGAGGGTGATATCATACATGGTTAGTGGCCACATAAGGCGAGGTAGTAACCCAAACTGCAGGTACCAGATTTTCAGCTTTCCACGCAGCATGGATCGGTCGATGTTCGCCAGACCTTTGATGACTTCTTGCCTAAACACGTTAGCCTGATCAGTGTCCTTCAGTTTAGAGTTATACCACCTTCCCAGACGTTTGATTGGCTTCTCTGACACAGTTGGAATAGTTTCTTGATCAATGAAGAACCTTTGATCTGTCAGTTTGCCTTTGATTATAGAAATGCTTCTTGATTTGGATGGCTTGAATTTCATTCTGACCCCAGTGATGTTTCCTTGAAGCTTTCCTAACAAAGCGCCTGGTGCAAGGTGCTGTGTTGTTATGATTGTCATGTCATCCATGTAGGCCCTGATGGGTGGTAGACGGACTCCAGACTTCAGCCGCTCGCCATCCACCACCCACTTGGAGGCCCTTATGATGACTTCCATAGCCATTGTAAAAATCAATGGGGAGATGGTACACCCCGCCATAATGCCAATCTCCATGCAGTGCCATGTGGACGTGAGGTCAGGCGTGGTGAAACAGAGCTGCAGATCTTGAAAATAAGCCTTGACAAGGCTTGTGATAGTCTCTGGTATCCTGAAGAAGTCAAAGGATGCCCAGAGGAAACTGTGAGGGGCAGTTCCAAACGCGTTGGCAAGGTCAAGAAAAATGACATGCAGGTCTCTCTTTTCTTTTCTTGCAGTCTGGATTTGGTGCCAAATCATGCTGGTATGTTCGAGACATCCAGAGAACCCTGGGATGCCTGCTTTTTGGACTGTTGTATCCACAAGGTTGTTTCTCTCTAAATAGCTTGTCATCCTCTGAGCTATGATGCTGAAGAAAATCTTACCCTCTACATTGAGGAGACTGATAGGGCGGAATTGGCTGATATCTGTGGATTCCTTCTCTTTCGGAATCAGGATTCCTCCTGCCCTGCGCCATGCTTTCGGTATGACTCTCTTCTCCCAAGCCACTCTCATTAGCCTCCACAGGAAGCGAAGAACATCAGGAGCACCCTTGTAGAGTCGATACGGAACCCCATTTGGCCCAGGGGCTGAAGATGCTCTTGCCCGCTTTACTGTCTGTTCCACTCCCTCGACTTTGGAGGACTAATGTTCATCTTGTGCTCTGGTTGTTCAATTGGTGGGATGTCCGATGGAATAGCTGTATTCTGGTGTCTCTTGTCATCCGCATGCATTCTTTCCAGCTGATCGTCCAGCTCCTGCCTTGTTGTTTTCAGGTTTCCTCCTTTTTCTTTGATGAAAAGTGATTTTACGAACTTATAGGGGTCCTTGAAGAAGCGTGATCTCGTGCGTTCTTTCTTTTTTCGTGATTTCCGCAGGTACTCTGCTCATCTCAGGGTTGCTAAACGGTTTTTGATGTTTCCCTGGAGAATGTGGATGCCCTCCTTCTCACTATCAGAAGCCTTCCTCCACTGCTTCTTGAGCTGCCTTCTCTCCCGGATTAGGCATTCCATCTCCTTTTGCGGTCTGGACTTGCTTTCCACAGCGGTGCCTTTTCCTTTTTCTCCCTTATTCCATATCGTTCTGTCCATTGCTATAGATGATGCCCCCCATCTTATCAAGCTTTCTTTCAACTGTACCCCTTACACCCTGTAAGATACGGGTCAGGTCTTCATTTATGGTCTCCCATTCTTTCTTCTCAGAGGCTCCAGGCCATTTGACCCGAGATTTTCTTCCGCTGATCTTTTTCTCCATTGCTGGTTTTCTTGGCTGGATGGGCTCCATATCTTCCTCTGCCTGCGTAACTGCTAGAGTTTCCTTCATCAGGGGGGCTGATGCCCTGCGAAATTTGGTGAGACTCCAGTCGCTGGACTTCATTCGACTTACTTGATTGACTTCTCAGGAAGAACTTATCAATCCCTGTTTTCCCTCTCTCAAGCACCCTTTCTTTCCTTGATGTATTTTCAAGCCCTTTGAAGATGTGATTTTCATCCAGCCGCAGGAGCAGACCTCAAGCCTCTACTCGGATGATGATTGTGCGCATGGTTCTTGTTGAGTGCATGTATTGCTCATGGTATTTTCCGTTCCTACGTCTATAGCCGTATTATCCGTTAATGAGTCATCTTCCGCCCCCGCTATCGCAGACTCTAGAAGTATTCTTTCTTTAATTCTTTTCGTAGCCATATGCGGGTGTCTCCAAAATACTGAATGGTATTGGATCCTGCTGACATGTGTAGCTAGCCCATGCCTGCCCCAGGTGGGGTCTATTTCCTCCTGTCAGCTGTCTTTCCAGTAGTCACAAGGTCTTTCCCCTGTTGTCAGCCATTCTATTCACGGCAGTCACTGGATAATTCCAGGTTAAATGTTTACAAATACACAGGACTAGATGTTAAATGTCCAGAGTGCCAAATATCAATATACTCCCGATGGTGATGGGAGCCTTCTGCACACTACTATGCTCCTCCGATGTTGAGAAAGGCTAGGCAGACACATCATTGGGGTTATCAAGTGGGCACCTACTTTCATCGACGTTTCGCTGATTGAACACACGACGTCTCCAGCAGGCTCAGCGGTACATTCTGGCGTGGCAGAGCCACCCCCCTCTGCATCTGTCTAGTCGGTTATTTGGGAGACCAAATGGGGTATTTCCTCTTCAGCCAGAGCCACTGGCTAATCCGCTCTGCCACCCATGATGTTTCTTTGATGGCCTTGTCCGCTGATCCCCAGGTCCTTCATCAGTCTTAAGGTAGATGTTGCCACGAATCCTCGACATCCAACTTCTACCGGGCAGATCTTAGCTCTCCAGCCCCGCTGTTCTGCCTCCGCTGCAAGTTCTGTATATCGCAGTTCTTTTCTTTCGAAGGCTTCCTGCACAGCATCCTCCCAAGGGACTGTGAGCTCCACAAAATACACCATGTGCTGAGAGTTCGACCAGAGCACAAGATCAGGCCTCAAGTTGGTGATGGCTATCTCTGATGGAACTGTAAGCCGTTGGTCCATATCCACCAGCATCTGCCAATCCCGGGCTTCCTCCAGTTGTCCAAACCTGGTCCTTGGTGGAATTTTCCATTGCCTCCCCCCCCCCCCCCAACAAAGGCAATTGTCTTAACTGAGTTGGTTGTTCTGGGCGGCAGGGCATTGTTGGCTGTTCTCCTGCGTTCCAGAGTCGCTGCCAGGCATTTGAGCACTTGATTATGTCTCCAGGTGTACCGTCCTTGGGAGAGGCTTACTTTACATCCAGTGAGGATATGCCTAAGTGTGGCTGGTGTTGAACACAGGGGGCATGATGGATCTTCGCCCAGCCATTGGTTGAGATTGTTATTGCGTTATTGCATACATTATATTGCGGTTTCCAGAACGCATGCTAACATTTTTACAACAATAATTCTCTTGGAAACATCTTCAATTTTCAACAATCATTTTTATTTTAATACTTGTATACGAGATAACAATTATCGTCTGCAAGAAACGCATGCGGCATTTCTATTCAACTATTCAACATAATCTGATATCTTCTTGCATCACCCAAGTGTAATAATGATATTTTGCACAGTAATACATGCAGTGAATGGAACGTGTTACTGGCACAGAGGTTATTTTTCCATTCTGATCAGCCAATTAGGAGCCAATCCTAATTGAAACAGCCAAACTTTCAATTAGGATGTATTCAAATCGATATTTTTAAACATTTATGAGATTATGCCGCCATAATCACATGAAACGGATCTTGCCAGTTTTTGCAATGAAAAGAGACAGGTCATTCATTATACATTAGAGCGAACGCCATCTCCTTGATCAAGTGTTCACGGACAAGAAAACAGAGGATAGCATATAAGGCAATGCGTCATTTGAATACACTTCACTATATATTTGTTATGTTTGTTCCCGTAAACTTATGACAACCAGACAACTTCCGGTCAACAGTACAATCATAAGAGGCAGTTGCTTAAAACTCGCAGTGATAGATAAAATAGCCCACAACAATAGACATTGACGGCAATTTAATCGCGTTCCTTTACTCATTATAATCCTTTTACACAAGCTATTCATCAGATCGTTTTATGCAATATATTATTTGGTTGTTACAATGTGTGAGCCGCAGTTCGTTAAACCATACAATTGCCACCTTCAGTCAGATAGTACGGTGAAGATCAAGTAATAAATGTGCCGATGTAAACTGCAGACATTAAATGCTGGAAAAGCAATATATGTGGGACGAGCAACAGTTAACGTTCGGGTAGAGAAATAGTGAAGGTTTTTGCTTCCACCTTTTTCTTTTATTCCACCACAGTCATTTGCACGTTCCTTTCCGGGAAATGTGCAAACGTCTAATTAACGTAGTAAATGAGCTACAAACGTTTATTTACTTATTTTGGATCAAAGAAACATAGAAACAAAGAACATAGGTGCATGAGTTGGACATTCGGTTCTTCGAGTCAGCACCGCCATTTAATATGATCATGGTTGATCATCCAGAAACAATACCACGTTCCTCCTTTCTCCTCATATCCATTGATTCCGTTAGCCTTAAGAGCTATATCTAAATCCCTTGAATACATCCGGTGAATTGGCCTCCACTGCCTCCTGTGGCAGAAAATCCCAGAGATTCACAACTCTCTGGGTGCAAACGTTTTCCTCATCTCAGTCCTAAATATTTTAACCCTTATTCTTAAACTGTGACCGCTGGTTCTGGATTCCCCAACATCGTTAAAACGTTTTTCGTGCATCCAACCTGCCCAATCACTTAATAATTTTATATTTTTCTACAAGATCTCCTCTCATCCTTCAAAATTCCAGTGAATATGAGCACAGTCCATCCATTCTTTCATGTCATTCACGCCATCCCGAGAATTAATCTGGTGAACCTAGAGTGGTGTGGCGGCGCCAAGCGGCAGCGGCTCGACTACAGTCGTCTGTATTTTTTTTATTTTTGTCTTGTTAAATGTATGTCTTGACTCTAGTTGTTATTACTTTTCTTTAGCTGTGTATATGTGGGGTGGGCGGGCGGGTTGGGGGTGGGAACCATTAATCTCTTCCCTGTAAGGGGACCCGACTTTTTCCCTGTCGGGTCTCCGATGTCGTTGAGCCTAACCCCAGCTCTCCAGTCGCGGAGCTGACGGACCTGACATCGCGGAGCTGGCCGTCTTCGGAACGGAAAGAGCTGTGGTGGCGCGCGGCTGCGACCCGACTTCGGAGCTTCGGAGGCTCCGGCCGCTGGCCCGGTGGACAGGAACATCGGGAGCTCGCAGGTCCCTTTTCGGAGCTCCTGAAACGGCAACTGCTCCCGCTGGAATCGCGGGGTGTAAAGGACTCGGAGCAGGGGCCTAACATCGCCCGGCCCGGCTAAACGGACGCGGGACTTACCATCGCCAGCCGGGGGCTTTAAGATCGGGAGCCCCAGTCGCCTCGACGCTGCAGTTGGACTGCTGGACCGCGGGAGAAGAACAAAGGGAAGAGATAAGACTTTTGCCTTCCATCACAGTGAGGAGATGTTGGAAATTCACTGTGATGGATGTTTGTGTAAACTGTTAAGTGTGGGTCTTGTTTTTTTTTTGTAATGTAAGACTGTAGAAAAGGCAATTTCGTTCACACCAAGCTGTTTGAATGACAATAAAAAGCATTGTAATCTATGCCATTCTACGCTGCACTCCCCCAAAAGCAGGAATGACCTTCCTCTAAGTAGGAGAACAAAACGGCACACGATACTCCAGGTGCGGTCTCACCAGGGCCCTGTACAACTTGTTTATATTTTATCAGATTTCATTGAGTTGAAAGGTCCGCATCTCCGCTATGTAACTGGGAGACCTCTATTGGATTCTCCTCGGACGTTTCTTTCCCTGCTATTATAAGACATGTTGCTTTCTTGTGCTGAGTATCACCTTTAAAAAAAAAATCTCTGGTGCTAATTGTGCGCTGATTGCGCTGCGCACTCCAAATTAAAACGAAGTGCTGGAGAAATTCCACGCGAAATGGATCACATATGTTTTTGATCATAATCTATCTTTAGACAGATAAATTCGGGGGAGTATGGTGGAAAAGGAAGAGGGGGGTTGGCCAAGCCTAGCAAGTTATCGAGGGATTCCATTAGGAAACGGATTGGCAGATGGCTTAAGAATGCGACAAAGGGGAGAAGTGAAATTGGGTGACAAGTCTGTCAGATAATGAAACAAATAGAGGCGTGAAATGTAAAGGATGAGTGGTGCTCTGGATAGAAGGAGACGTGTGGAGCGGAAGAAAGAGAGAGGGTATGTGGCCATTGGGGACTCACGGGTAATAGCAGATGGGCCCATGGAATAGGGGAACGCTCCCAAATGCCGATCCGTTTCCTAATGGTATCCCTCGATAACTTGCATCCACATATGCCGACCCACTTAGCTTCTCCAGTCTTTTTTTTTGCTCACGTTTCCAGCAGCTGTGGTTATTCGTGTCGTCAATCTCAGACACGTATTTGTCCTTCTTCAAGTTCACTACTTTTCCTGTGGCCATCGGTGGTAAACACTGAGACAACAATTGTTATCGTGACTGCGCCCCTTGGCCGTTTATTTTCAGTTATTCATGCAATTCCCCTAGTTTTATTAATTTAAGCATATCAGTTCCGATGATGAAATATCGTATAGAATACTTTCCACACTACATCTTTTTTCTATCACTGTGTCTTGAATTGGTCCAGTGCTGAATGGTCCAAGAAATATTAAATTTCCCACTGTCAGCAACTAGATTTTATTTGTCTCTCCAAGTTACTCCACACTATCAGCTTCACAATCGATGTTCAGCTAACTTTAGCGTGATAGAAACATATAAAGAGAAAATATGTGCAGGAGGAGGCCATTCGGCCCTTTGAGATTCATTGACATCATTGCTGATCATCCACATTCGATAATCAGTGCCTGCCTTCTCACTAACAGCTCCATCTAACTCTCTTTTAAATTTATCCAGTGATTGGCCTCCACTGTCTTTTGTGGCAGAGAAGTCCACAAATTCACAACTCCCTGGGAGTACAGGTTTTTTCTCATTTCAATTTCAAATGGCCTCCCCTTTATTCACGGACTGTGCCCCTGGATCTGGACTTCTCCAACACTGGGAACATTTTCCTGCTTCTAGCTTGTCCAGTCCTTTTATAATTTTATATGTTTCGTTTAGATCCCCTCCCATCCTTCTAAACTCCAGTGAATACAAGTCCAGTTTTTCCAATCTTTCGTCATATGACAGTCCCGCCATCCTGGGGTTTAACGTCGTGCTCACTAGCACTCCCTCACTAGCAAGAATGTCCTTCCTCAAATTAGGAGACCGAAAGTGCACATAATACTCCAGATGTGTTCTCACCAGGGTCCTGTACAACTGCAGAAGTACGGCTTTTCTCTTATACTCAAATCCTCTCATTATGAACGCAAACATTACATTCGATTTCTTCACTGCCTGGTGTACCTGCATTGTTACTTTCAGTGACTGGTGTATAAGGACACACAGGTCTCGTTGCACAGTCACTTTTTCTAATCTGACACAATTGAGATAATGGTAGGTGGACTCAAATTTCTGGAGTAACTCACCGGGTGAGGCAGCATCTCAGGAGAGAAGGAATGGGCGACGTTTCGGGTCGACAACCTTTTTCAGACTGATGTCACTGGAGGGGCGGAACAAAGTTAGAATGTAGGCGAAGACATTAAGACGGTGTACTGGGAAGGGGGAGGAGATGGGGAGAGAAAGCAATAGCTATCTGAAGTTAGAGAAGTAAATGTTCATACCACTGGGGTGTAAACTACCCAAGCGAAATTTGAGGTGCAGTTCGTCCAATTTTCGCTGGGCCTCACTATGACAATGGAGGAGGTCTGATTCGGAATGGGAGGGGGAGTTGAAGTGCTGAGCCAGCGGGAGATCAAGTAGGTTCAGACGGACTGAGCGGAGATGTTCGGTGCAACGATCACCGAGCTGCGCTTGCTCTCGCCGATGAAAAGAAGTTGAAGAAGGGTTTCGGCCCGAAACGTTGCCCATTTCTTTCGCTCCATAGATGCTGCTGCACCCGCTGAGTTTCTCCAGCACTTTTGTCTACCTAAAGAAGTTGACACCTGGAACAGCGGATACAGTAGATGAGGTTGGAGGAGGTGCAAGTGAACCTCTGCCTCGCCTGGAAAGACTGTTTGGGTCCTTGGATGGAGTCGATGGGGAGGTAAAGGGACAGGTGTTGCATCTCCTGCGTTTACAGGCGATCGTACCTGGGGAGGGGGTGGTTTGCGTCGGAAGGGACGAGTTGACAAGGGAGTTTGGGGGAACTGCCTCTGCGGAAAGCAGAAAAGGTTGGAGATGGGAATATGTGGCTGGTAGTGGGATCCAGTTGGAGGTGGCGAAAGATTTGGAGGATTATATGCTGTATGCGACGGCTGATGGGGTGGAAGGTGAGGACAAGGGGGACTCTGTCCTTGTTACAAATGGGGGGGGGAGTAAGAGCGGAGTTGCGCGATATCGAGAAGACCCCAGTGAGAGCCTCATCTATAATGGTAAAATATATCCGCCCCAGAAGACCCCATAAAGGGAATATCGGAAACGGTAATTGGGCTTGTATTTGCATCGGTCCTGTTGTTAGACTTACAAGCAGACCGAACGGTGGTATGGTTCAGGGGGATGTACCACTCGGCCATTTCCCACACGTTGAAAGGGATACGCTTAATGGGGGATACCTCCTCTTTATTGCATGGGTACACCTGCACACATCTAACATCTGGAGTATTCTTTGTTCATACATATATTACATATACGGTTTAACAAACTATTCACCTGGAGCTCCCTCGTATACTTTAAATCGTTGACGTCACACATTTCCAATCTCTTACATCTTAAACTAATCTGGCATGCGTTGTCACCATAGTTATTTTGATTATATAGAAAGCTGTTCTGTATATGGGTAATCATGTCAGTTTCCAAAGTTATACTGAATTATAGTAAGATTAAACGATAACTTACCAGTTGGAAGTTTGATCTTTATTTTATGAGGAGATACGTTGGTGATTACGTGAAGAAGACCCGTCAGGGCGCATGCGCGTCAATCTTCAAAGCAGCGGTATGAAATCACAGACAACACAATAATTGAAGTAACATATTAAGATGAGCAACATGAGAACTACCATATGACCTTTTTTTATGAGAGAGGGTTGGGCGTGGCGGGCACGTAATCACCAGCGTAACTCCTCATAAAATAAAGATCAAACTTCAAACTGGTAAGTTCTCGTTTAATTTTACTATTTTACTTCGGAGTCACGTGAGTGACTACGTGAAGATTTCAAAGCTCTGTGATTTTATGCCACAGATCCAAATCCCGGCCTCACTGCATTGATTGACTTTCGATGAGAAACAATCAATAATGCGTTAAACATGAAATGGTAATATCATGCAATAACAATTGATTTGAATAATCAAAACAAACAGTAACCCGTCTATCCCAAGGGAACTAAACAGGACTTAATACTGAATTTGCAAACAGCCTCTCTCCGATCGGCGATCGGCCGATAGTAAAATGTTTCAAAAATAATTCATTTGACCACCCGGCACCTATAAAATATGGCTGCTGTGAACATCCATCGTCCTAGCCGACGACGTTGCTGCTGCACTAGTGGAAAACGGATATATACACTTCATTGTTAATACCTGCCTTAATCAACATTTGCTTTAAACCACCTTGAGATAGTCTGCACTACCACTCTCCTGTGCGGCTTCATGTAACTGATAAACAATGCTGTTTCCACATTTCTTAAGATCTTTATAGCTTTAATATAATGAAAATAAATGTGCCATTACACATAAACATGGATCAGTAGGTTATGCTGAAACACAATTTTAACAAACCTGTGACACCTGGCCTGCTCTGGTTAAGCAGTACGCAATTATATAACATAACATTCTCTTCGGCAACTTCCATCCTGTCTAGCAGAAGTTTTTTCAAAATCTGCACTTGCTATGCTGAACCAATGCCAGGAGTATAACCCCTTTCATGATTAGTTTGGCAAATTCAGAGACATGCCAGGAACCGATTGTCAAAACATCTTGCGGACCTCATTTACATCCCAGATCACCATATACCTGGGTTTAGGAGGTTTAGAGTTGAAATTCCTTTCATCAAACCAGCTATGATATGATGAAACTCAATAGGATCTTTCCTGACCCAATCCAAACCATACGATGACAAAGCAATTAAAGCTGTATTAATGGTGCTATAACTGAGCCACTCATTATCATAGCGTGTCAACAGGAACTCTAAAATATCGACAATACCTGTAGTATTATAGTCAATATTATTTTGTACACAATATTGCTCCCATTTTTTTACATAAGTAATATACCGCTTTTGAGTACCCTTTCTCCAGGCTACAGTGAGCATGTCCACCGTAAACCCAGACATCCTTACTCCAGATATGGCCTACTTAAAACCTGCAAATTAACAAGTCAATACAATCACATAACAGATGACTTTCCCGTATTAGCGGATGCTCCAGTCAATTCCTATTCTTGGGTACCACCAAAAAGAGGTTGGCCCTAACTGTAACATCAAAGGGAAACCATGCTTGATTCGGCCAGTAGGTATTACAAGCACCCCCAAAGCGGCATCCTGCTTGATTTCTTGCAGACTCCGACCTATTAGGCAAAATGGTAGGAAAATATATAAAACATACCACCTCAATGTCAAAGTATTAATTGCAACTGCCACCTGGTCTGGTTCTCATGAAACCTATTTAGGCATCTGGTGGTTGACCTTGATGCAAAACAAATCGATATCTGGCATTCATATACAAGTACTATATTATTGAACACCTCCTTGTTGAACATTCAATCTATTTTGTCATGGAATGTTCGTGACTTGGCGTCTGCTACTATGTAGAATCTACCTGGTAAATGAATAGCTGAAATATATTTTCCAATGCACCAGGCCCAAATTTGATTAGCCAATCTGTCACAAAATACCGACTTGATTCCACCGATGTGATTAATATATATGCCACCTGCGTAGTATTGTCAATCTGAAACTGAACATGCAGATACATTTGTTAGAGCAATAAGCCTTGTACTTAAAACCTCTTAATAGTTAATTGCCCATGTCTGCAGAAACGATGCCTCTTGCTCAGTCCATCTGCCTCCACAGTTGAAACTCGTATCCGTGACACCCCCACACGAATGCACTGACATTCATCTGCAAAATCATGGAAGGCTGGTCAAGCATTACCTTGCTATAACTCCTGGACACATGGTGAAACCATTGCAAATTAGCATAGTCTTTACTGATAACTGCATAGGTCTATTATAATGACCCGAATGTATCCTTAATGCCTCAATTAGCTTGATACAGCTGTCAATTAGCTCTACCCTTTTCCCCTGGGCAGAGCACTTAATTGAATCAATTGTGACCCAAATAGTCAGGTGTTAATTTGGATTTCTCTGGATGGATCAGCAATCAGCGACTGAGCAGCAATTTTAGAGGCAAACGTCCACTGCTTACCCTCACGCATTCAGCATGGGATCCCGGCACATAGCCATGTTTGGATTCCTGTTTGGAGTTAATCCATACTAACCTTAGACACTCTTTTAGAGTGGGACTTATCGAAGCTGAAGCAGGTATCACCATCCATCTCCTCCATTTGCTTGTACATGCCTCTGTACCAAGCATGTTGTTCGACTCACTTCCCCACAATCTTATCACATATGTGTGTGTGGCTCCATCTTCATCCACTATACATCCACGTGGGAGGACTTATGCAACCTGCAACAGGAGCTGCCCCAGGCCTGTGTGCATGTATTTTAGCACCATCTAGACCACTACGGAGAGACCGAGTGGGAGTAATGGCAGCCCTGCAAACAGGTGTTGCTTCAGGCCCATGTGCATACTCCTGTAGCACTCTCTAGACCACTCCGACCTTGAGTGGGGGAACTTTTGCAACCCTTTACTAGGTGTTGCTGCCTGACATGCCTTACGATGGAGCGTTCTTGAATTGCAACAAGACGCAATGTTGTCTGACATTGATACCCCTGGCTTGGCACTCACTCTGAGTTGGGGTTATCAGGTCGCTGCCTGCAGCAGCCGCCAGAACTAGCCATGCAATTATATACTCTGTTGGTATCCTCCTTCCCCAAACAGGCTGCATGTGCTAGCGACTCCAAATCGTGCTCCTTCCCGATGCCAACGCCGTCTATAGGGAAGAATTGGAGCGCCTCTGGCCCCCGTACATCAGACATAGTGGGAAATGCTGGAACAAAACTTAACAGTTATTTGTCATAGCCAAAGACATTTATGTGAATGAAGACGCCCATCCCAGTTAAACTTGGGATTACTTTTAATATGAGTTATCCGGCGTCTTGGGGAAGAAACCGTGTACAGTCCCTTTAATGAGCAGCAATTACTATGACGCCACCTGGTGTAACTCCCACAGGTGACTGATAATACAGCTCTACAAGGCTCCCTCTCAGTGTAATAGTCACAATGTGACCAAGGGGCAACTATAATGTCTACCCTTTTGCAAATGTACAAATTATAGCGATTTCAGTCCAGTTTCATGGCAATAGTTTGCCAGTTTGTTCTTGATCACCCCATTGTGCCTTACCATTATCCCTGATGATTGTCAGTGATACGTGCAATATATTTTTTGTTTAACTCTGAGTGTCTTGCAAATCGCTGTCACTATCTATTTATTATACTAAAAGTCTCATCTTGCCCACTTCCAGTCTACGTTGTAGATACATTTTTGAAAAAAAACGCTACCCTATATCGATATGATTTTTTCGGCATCTTACTCACAGTCCTTCTCCGGTCCAGCCACCCCAAGGTTTTTCCGATCGCTGAAAAATAAAAAAAACATATGAATGTTTAAGATGACGTGGTCTGCATTTATAGAATTATTACAAACATAGGGTGCAAAAGTACTTAAAAAAAATAAAAAATTGAGGTCAGGTAAGGGGGGATGATAGTTGAAGAGTTGGTATGTCCTAAGCTCAAAAAAACATTTGTTTTTCTTTTTTTTCTTTTTTTTTTTTCCTCTCTCTCTTTCTCTTTTTTTTCTTAGGGCCAATTTCTTAACTCTTTTTCTTTTGTTTTTAATTTCGCTCTTATAGGGTCGTCGTCCTTTTTTGTTGTTACATTTTCTACACTTTTCTACACTTGCACTTTTTCCTTCACTTTCTTCTTTCTTTCAATCTTTTCCTTTTCTAGTGTAAAAAATAAATAAAGGGAGTACATTAATTGTAAGAAGATATAAATGACGAGTATTAATGTATGTGGTTGTAATGTAATGTACTTCTAATAAATAAAAATAAAAATAAATAAAAAAAAGAAATCGTGAGATCAGCTGATTGATCCTATCGCATGTCAATCACCATTTTGAAGGTAACGCCCCTTCCAGGGGGTAGGAGTATAAAGCCCCGGAGGCCGGACGTGAGTCAGACACTCTGGAAGATCCTGAGTGAGTCCACAACTGTGATTCTACGCTGTGAGTCAACTAAACTGTGAGTCTGCAATTTGCTTGCAATAAATTATGTGTTAGCCCTTAGAGAAATGAAATGAGTTGTTTGACCTGCCCTGTGCTTGAAATTAAAATGGAAATGGAAATAAAATGAAACGAAATGAGTTGTTTGGCCTGTCTGTGCTTGAAATTTAAATGGAAACGAAATGAAATGAGTTGTTTGGCCTCCCTGTGCTTGAAATTGAAATGGAAATGAAATGAAATGACTTGTTTGGCCTGTCCTGTACTTGAAATGGAAATGGAAAGGAAATGAAATGAGTTGTTTGGCCTGCCTGAAAACACTAATTTCATCCCACAAGGCCCTTATTAGCCGAGAAACCAGTGCCTTTTGCGCAAACTGCCCCTTATTAGCCCAGGAGGAGCATTTTGGCCGAGAAGGCCCATGCCAGGCCAGGAGACCGCCAGGCCAGGAGAAGTCCAGAAAAATTGATTTTCACTGAGATTTCACTCAGATTTGTTTTCAAAGAGTCTTTTCGGCCCATCAGGATTGTACTATCCCAGGAGCAGTCCCTTCGGCCCATCAGTACGTATTCTCCCTGCAAGTATTAAACCCCACCCCAGTATTTGTCTCCCTCCCTTCATTGGCTCCCTGTGAGATCCAGGCCAGGATAGACTTTCATTCTTCATTGCTGTGATCTGGAGAAAAAGATGAAAAATTTCTAAAATTGATTCTCCACCGTCTCCTCCTTCCCTCTCACAGAGTCTCTCGCCTGTTTGGTGATTGTAATGATTTTAACGTTAGTGATGAGGAAGGTAGTGTAAAACTACGAGCTGTAAGAATAATCTATTTGTTTATGAAAGGCGTGGTGTAATCAAAAATAGAAAGCATGGTTTTGTTTGGACAAAGATCTCACACGAAATAAATGTGACAATATCACCCACAGAGCCTTATGGATTCTACCAGAGTATTGGAAAAAACTAAGAGAGGAGAGTTTTGCGGCTTTAACACTGATCGTTTTATCTTTTCTTGCCACATATACATGTCTCAAAAGGGTAGAGTGCAACGCATTTTGTTCCGTTGCTTCAGGAAAATCAGCAACGTAACATGTGACATAACCTGACATGTGTGATAGTGAAGATATTGCAGAGTATCCTTACCAATGCCACTTACTCGCATTGGGAAACATATCGGTTTGCTAAGCATGCTCGACGTGGCTTTGTGCGGAGCAAGGCACATCGTAATATATTGAGTTTTCAGAGGAAGTGGCATAGATGAATAATTAGGACAAACCTATGGATGCATCTACTTGGACTTTGGCAACACATTTTACAAGATACCACGTCATACGTTAAATCAGAAGATTCAACAATGTGACTTGCTACTCAAATTTGACTTGGCATAGATAATGGAGGTTAGTGATGGAGGGTTGTTTCCCTGATTGATGATCTGAAACTAGTGCTGTTCTGCGAAGAGCTGTGATGGGATATTTGATGTTGGACAGTATGTAGATAGTCTGATTATTAAGTTTCGAGATGACACAGGAAGTGGTAGAATTATGGAAGTATGTGGTCAACAGATACGACGGATATTTGGGTGGAGCAAGAGTAAAATGCAGTTCAAACCGGATATAATTTTGCTGTTGCGCCTTGGGTGCTAAATGTACCGGGGAACTATATAGTAAATGTAAGAACCCATGTGAGCACATGTGCGGATGCAGACCTTTGAGTAATGGTCCATAGTTCCCCAAGGAAGCAACAAAAAAGGATAGACTAATAAAGAAAGATTACGGCATTTTTGTTTGATATTTTCGGGGTATTTAGCATAACAACTCGAAAATTCTATTGCACCTATTAAATTACAATTAAAACACAAAGTACGTGCTATAACTTCAGGATGTACGATAAAATAAGAAAACCAATCCCAAAGTCAAAATATTATCTAACTTTCTAACTGAATAGACCAACTTATGCTAAGGACAATAACTAACTCCATATGCAATAAACAGCTACCTACTTGTTAAATACCTCATTAAAAACGGATCCTTTAGATGCAAGTATATAATTGCGCTTATCAAGTGGGCACCTCCCGTCATTGCGTTAGGCCCACGACAACTTGGGAAGGCTCAACAATTAGTTCTGGTGCCTGCGTGGAATTCTGTGCTTACGTACTAATTGTCGCCCATAAAGGGCGCTTACAAAGTTACGAAGTATTCCCAAAACATGGCCACGACGCCCCCTCCCCCAACACACGGCGGTCACCCCACGCTGTGTCCTCCATTGTCCATTGTTCTTCCCCCTTTCTTAAGGCGCCGCCCCCCCCCCAAGCCTGGTCCCGCATTGTCCCGCATTGTTTTTCCATCGCCCCCTCACGGCGCCCCCCACCCCACGCCTGGTTCTCCTTTGTTCTTTCCCACGGCAGCGGCGACCTCACTTCCACATGTCCATCCTCGTCCGACATTCGGTGCCACCATCGACCGCCACAACAACCTCGCCACTATCGCCGCCGGGTCCTCTCCTGCCACCGTGGCGGCGAACTTGGCCCCAGCAGCGCGCTATGCAGACCCAGGCGCTGTTCGCCGCGGGCTTCGTCGACTGGCGATGCTCCATCTCAGACCCGCGAGGCTCCGACCCGCGGGGCCAGGGCATCGGGCCGCGAGGCTCTGAACCGCGAGCATCCGACACGCGAGGCTCCGGCCCACGAGGTTCCGGCCCGCGAGATTCAGGCCCACGAGGCACCGGCCTCCGCTGCTCAATGGCACTTCCGGAAGGCATCAGCCGCAGCAGCACCTCCGGAAGACGTCGAGAAGAGTAAAGGGTTAGTTGTTGCATTACTTGAAACTGAGGGATTCAATGTTCAAACCATTGGGTCGTAAGCTGTCCAAGAGGAATATGCTATTTCAGTTTGCTCATGGCTCCACCCTGGCAATGGAGGAGGCGAAGGTATGAATGCTCGGTCAGAGTAATGGGTAGCAACCGGAAGCTCCAGCACGTCTTGGCGAACAAACCTTCCGCCGCCATCGTGTCCCACGTGGCTTCCATTTCCGATTGGAATCAGTCAATTTCCACCGCCACAGTCTCCCAACTACTCCTCCCCACTCACGGTAGTCACATCATCCATCCTCTGTCCAAAATGCTTTCATCCCCTATTTCCACTTCTGTTGACCTCATTCCACTGATACTACTCTCACTGACTGTACGTTCCATTTCTCCTCGTCTTTCCTGATCTGACACCATTTTGACAACATTCTAAATAAAGCCGTTGTCACCAACTCCACGCATCTGCCGTTCACCTCTATCCACCTGTCACTTAGCATGCTTTGCCCATTCGCAGCTCATTTTTCCTCCTTTCTCCTTCCGACTCCATCAGTCTGAAAAAGGTTTCAACTTGAATTGGCGTTACCATTCCCTCCACAGACTTTCCCTGACCCGTTAATTTGCTACTGCGCCTTGCGTTTTGTCAAGATTCTAGAATCTTGGTGTATTTTGTGCCATGGCATAAGAATCCGACACTAAACTCCGTATTTTATCGAATTTCGCCTCAACTCCGAAATTCTTCTCATCACTTACACAACACGGTCACTTGTCAGTGGCTAATTATTCCAAACTGTTCCTCTTTGTGATGGGGGCGGTAACCGGATCAGTTAGATGAAACACGCCCGGTTACCCAATGAACATGCTCATTCGACACATACACTATTACGCAATTCTCAGAATAAATCTGCTAACGCTGAACGTGTAAAATGCATGCTAAAAGCGCCGGTAGCACTGAACTGACAAACAGCGTCCGTGGCGAGGAAAACAGTGGTAATGGATTTAATGTTCAGAGTGATGTCCGATGAGTCATTGAACATTTCCAGAACTTCATGATTTAAATTTCTGATTCAATGCAAACCCCGTTTCTTAAGTAAAGCTTGGAGATTGAAATAAAATAGTAGAAACATACCCGTAAGTTACAATTATTTTATTGATTCCTTTGTACAGACCATTGGGTCGAAACTCAAAAAATATGAATGCAAGTAGAAGATAGGCTAACATGTTCTTCTTCAGTGACGGCTGAAATGCGGACGCAAATTCGTAGGTGAGATGAGATTTTATATGGAAAATTGCGGCCGTTTAGCTATTTTTATTATGTTTATGTTATCCCCACGTCCACGCTCATCTTCTCCTTTCTTCTTCCAATTTTGTTGAAAAATTGACGATACATTGGTAATCTTGGTGTAGACATATGTCTTTTTTCATTTGGATTTGAATATGACAAATGTACCGCAATCTACAAGGATCAGTATCTTGATCCGATCCGAAAAAATGTTGATTCTATTTCGCCAACGAAGCATTACGGTCTACAACCTAGGCAAAGTCTGAACACGCTTTCTAACCCGTGACATCACGTATTAATGATCTCTAAGAATGCTGCCTGGTCTACTGTTAGTTCAGCGTGTTATTGCGGTCATGGACTGCAACTTTTTTACTCATGTTTTACGTTTTGTAATTTTTACGTTTTACTCTCTTGCAGAATTAATTGTGTATCTCACTGTACAAATTTAACAGACTTGTCGAACAAAGTCTGACTCCGCTGTGATGTTATTTGTCCACATTTCTTACGATTATAGTTGGTTTTGTATGACATAAACATCTCAACATTAGTACGTAGAGTATCGGATATAGTGGACAAATAATCATATTTTCAACATTCCTGGACTTAGATTCAGACAATGTTTATATAAATGTATTTACATAATAACTTAAAGAGCTAAGCATGTTGTAAGATTCAATTATAATACTGAATGGCTGATGGTAACTTTATTATCAGAATTCATCAACCGTAAATTGTACGCACACTATGAATGTTGCGAACCAGAAAAATATAAAATTGCCGGATATGGCGTGTAGATACAATTATAACTTTATTTAATTTTCTGTCTCTGGGACATTGTGACTTACACAACAGTTGTCCTGGAATCCCTTCCTCATTCTCATAGCTAAAATACGTACAAAGTTATCGGGGCAATGAGTAGAAAATTAAAACAAATGGCATGAACCGGGAAGGAACAGTTCTGAACCACAACGCTGCTATACAAATGGAAGAGGTTCTGAAGCTTTAAACGACCATGGTACGTTGTCATTTATTTCCCGAGGTTTGTATATCACGTTGAGTGGCGCACTTTGCAAAATGCTGAGTAGACACATCACGGACATGACCAAATTCGCCTTTCATTCAGTGGAATTCGTTATTATCAACCTTTGACACCAATTTGGGACAAATCAATCAAAAGTGAAACCGAAGATTAATAAGCCAGACAATGATGGACGCGAAAATCAGGGCCAGCTTCAATATGCAAATTGGAATGTAGTTCAGAAATGAATCCGGAAAATATGCATCTTCAATTTCAAGAGGGATTCCGTCGGTTATCGGAACTAGTAGATCTACTGCTGCCATATACAGCAGTTAACGGGTCATGCATTTGGAGAGACCGTATCCTCAGCACATTAGAAGCAGATATGAGAAACAGAACGCTATAAGCGTTGTTTATAACAATAGAATGACGAGATGAAGTTAAGACTGTATCAGTTTAGACGAATCATTCGTTCGTTTTCGCACAAGTCCATGGCTAAAGGGATCAGGGGGTATGGAGAGAAGGCAGGTACAGGATACTGAGTTGGATGAACAGCCATGATCATATTGAATGGCGGTGCAGGCTCGAAGGGCCGAATGGCCTACTCCTGCACCTATTTTCTATGTTTCTATGTTTCTATGTTTCTAAATGTCCTATTGCCAAGTGTCATCAAACATTACCAACGACGCACAACACATTGGGTACGAGCTAATAACGCTCCTGTAAATCAGAGAAAGACACCGGCGCTTAAAAACGGTCACCACTATGTTCAATAATAGCTTCTTCCCCAAAATCATCAGGCCTGTTGAACATGACCCAACTTTACAGTATACCCCACCAACGTCGGATCTCAATCGACTCGCTTTGGTACATTAAAGACTTCGATATACTGCACTATGATGACGGTTATTTATTTATTATTTTAAAAATACCAGTTATATATTATCTGTACTCATTTGGTTTGCGGGCTTGTTAAGCTACTGTAGCTAATAATATAATTATTCCGTAGTGGGTACTTAACACAGTTAAACGGTAAAGATCTGAGCGGCAGGCGAACCCGCCGTGTGAATAGGATGGTATCTCATATAACCACATAGCAATATTCACAGACGTTTTGCGATGAAAACGTGTAAGTTCCATCTGATCAGTTTACTAAAAGTATAAAACAGCCTAAAATCAGTGTCGAAAATCGTGCACGGTCTCGAGTTGAAACACCAAGTTGCATTTTTGTCTCCACATTCGTCTAGATTAAAATACCTATCGTTTGTTTCAAGCCCGGTTCTCGATTCTCCATCGCCTAGCATTTTTTTCGTTCTGGTGTCATTTAATTTCAGATGCTGCACACTGCCCATGTGTTCTCACTGGACGTGAAGACATATAATATACTGCGTTTGGCTTTGTACGCCTTCAAATATTGCCGCAGCTGGACGTTCGACGGAAAGACTTATTTACCTTTTACGTTTTATATCCTGAAATTAAAATCTCAAAATGGACTCACTACGCTGGCCATCTAGGATATTCCCATGCCTCTCCAATACGAATTTATCAAAGTAATAATATTCTTGACATCTGGTGTATTGAATAAAAAGTGAGGCACGGTTTTCCGAATACCACCCTTCAGGCAACAACGTCAGATGAGCAGAGCATTGAACGAAATATTACGATACTATTTTCCGATTCATGTACCAGAGACTCCGATAATCGCAAGAATAAGAGAGTAATTTCTTTTATCTGTGCCATTTGGTGGCCGTTCCATGTCGTTTTGTAGCTGGCGTGATGGACATAGAGATTTGCATTCTTCAGATGTAGTTTCCTTTTATATCCGCGGCAGAATACACGGGTACACGATATTTGTTATAAGTGACAATCATAGAACAAGCGAAGTTCTCAAAACGCTGCATCGCGAACGAGACATTTACGTGGACAAATACGTGATACGTTCCCGTGGAATTTAGAAATAAAAACGTTCCAGCCCCCTTGCTGTGTTATTCAGATTGGAAATTGTAAACACCGTTTCTGCGGCAAACAAATTTGTGATTTTCCATAATCTGTCGCAAACACATAACACATAAAAATCAATTTATTAAAATTAATATCAAGTTATACTACTGTTTCAGTTCCGGAGCGGCGTCAAGAGTCCTGCACAGTGCCCCGGGCGTTGCATCGCTGCCGCACAACTCCAGACATCGAGAACCCGGATATTCACCACTTCCCGAACCAGGTTAGTTGGGAAGTGGTGTTGGGTAAATTGAATGGATTAAAGGCCGATAAATCACCAGGGCCAGATAGGCTGCATCCCAGAGTACTTAAGGAAGTAGCTCCAGAAATAGTGGATGCATTAGTGATAATTTTTCAAAACTCTTTAGATTCTGGAGTAGTTCCTGAGGATTGGAGGGTAGCAAATGTAACCCCACATTTTAAGAAGGGAGGGAGAGAGAAAACGGGGAATTACAGACCAGGTAGTCTAACATCGGTAGTGGGGAAACTGCAAGAGTCAGTTATTAAAGATGGGATAGCAGCACATTTGGAAAGTGGTGAAATCATTGGACAAAGTCAGCATGGATTTACGAAAGGTAAATCATGTCTGACGAATCTTATAGAATTTTTCGAGGATGTAACTAGTAGAGTGGATAGGGGAGAACCAGTGGATGTGTTGTATCTGGACTTTCAGAAGGCCTTCGACAAGGTACCACATAAGAGATTAGTATACAAACTTAAAGCACACGGTATTGGGGGTTCAGTATTGATGTGGATAGAGAATTTCAAATATGTTCGAAACATTACACCTAGAAGAGATAAGACTCCTCCTGACAGGTAAACCAGATCACTTCCATCTGACGTGGTCTGCATTTATAGAATTATTACAAATATATGGTGCAAAGGTACCTTAAAAAAAAAACTGAGGTCAGGTAAAGGGTGATGATAGCTGGAAAGTTGGTATGTCCCATTTGCGTAATGCTCATAAAAACGATTTGTTTTTCTCTTTCTCCTCTTTCTCTTTCTCCTTCTTTTCTAGGGTCTATCTCTTAACTCTTTTTCTTTTGTTTTTAATTTTGTTCTTATAGGGTCTTTCTTCTGTCTTGTTCTCACACTTTATACACTTTCACTTTTTCCTTCACTTTCTTCTTTCTTTCAATCTTATCCTTTCCTTTTACTAGTTTAAAAAACAAACGGAGTACATTAATTGTAAGAAGATATAAGTGACGAGTACTAATGTATGTGGTTGTAATGTAATGTACTTCAAATCAATAAAAATAAAAAATTTAAAAAAAATAATTAAAAAAAATAAAAAAATAAAAAAAATAAGAGATTAGTATACAAACTTAAAGCACACGGTATTGGAGGTTCAGTATTGATGTGGATAGAGAACTGGCTGGCAAACAGGAAGCAAAGAGTAGGAGTAAACGGATCATTTTCACAATGGCAGGCAGTGACTAGTGGGGTACCGCAAGGCTCAGTGCTGGGACCCCAGCTATTTACAATTTATATTAATGAACTGGAAGAAGGAATTGAAGGCAACATCTCCAAGTTTGCGGATGACACTAAGCTGGGGGGCAGTGTTAGCTGTGAGGAGGATGCTAGGAGACTGCAAGGTGACTTGGATAGGCTGGGTGAGTGGGCAAATGTTTGGCAGATGCAGTATAATGTGGATAAATGTGAGGTTATCCACTTTGGTGGCAAAAACAGGAAAGCAGACTATTATCTAAATGGTGGCCGATTAGGAAATGGGGAGATGCAGCGAGACCTGGGTGTCATGGTACACCAGTCATTGAAAGTAGGCATGCAGGTGCAGCAGGCAGTGAAGAAAGCGAATGGTATGTTAGCTTTCATAGCAAAAGGATTTGAGTATAGGAATAGGGAGGTTCTACTGCAGTTCTACAGGGTCTTGGTGAGACCACACCTGGAGTATTGCGTACAGTTTTGGTCTCCAAATCTGAGGAAGGACATTATAGCCATAGAGGGAGTGCAGAGAAGGTTCACCAGACTGATTCCGGGGATGTCAGGACTTTCATATGAAGAAAGACTGGATAGACTTGGCTTATACTCGCTAGAATTTAGGAGAGTGTGAGGGGATCTTATAGAAACGTACAAAATTCTTATGTGGTTGGACAGGCTAGATGCAGGAAGATTGTTCCCGATGTTGAGGAAGTCCAGGACAAGGGGTCACAGCTTAAGGATAAGGGGGAAATCCTTTAAGACCGAGATGAGGAAAAACGTTTTCACACAGAGAGTGGTGAATCTCTGGAACTCTCTGCCACAGAGGGTAGTTGAGGCCAGTTCATTGGCTATATTTAAGAGGGAGTTAGATGTGGCCCTTGTGGCTAAGGGGATCAGGGGGTATGGAGAGAAGGCAGGTACGGGATACTGAGTTGGATGATCAGCCATGATCATATTGAATGGCGGTGCAGGCTCGAAGGGCCGAATGGCCTACTCCTGCACCTATTTTCTATGTAGCTATGAACCACACCCGAAGTGCTGCACATTTTGTCAGATGACCGCATCACTCGGTTGGTGTTGTTTCTTCACACATGACAAAGAGTTGCTTCTTGTAAGTTTATGTGTTACAAAACGTTTCTGCTTCTCTAAGAATATAATATTATGAAAGGTACAGACAGGCCAGGCCGGTAAACCCTGTTCCCATGGCAGAGATTATAGAGCATGGCTTTCAGGAGAGAATTGGATTTAAAGTGTGGTCTCGACCCGAAATGTCGAGATTCTCCAGAATTCTCTTTGGCCTGTTGAGTTACTCCAGCACCTCGTGTCCTAAAGATGAAAGAGATGTGCGGGGAATTTTTTTCACACAGTGCCTTGTGAATATCTGGAAGTGGCTGCCAGAAACGGTGGCGGAGGCAGATACGACTGTGACGTTTCAGAGGATATTGACCCGACGCGAAGGAGGGGTATGAAAGACTTGCAGATACATGAAATTAGTTTAACAGCATCATATTCGCCCTGGTCTGTGTTGGCCGAAGGACTTGTTCCTATGCTTTACTTTTCTAAGTTCTGTCTCCCTGTTGTTGGGTGGCGGAAGAATTGGCGAACGGGAGGGTGAGGGGTTCTGATGTAGTTGTGATGGTAAGGCGGGGATTAATCTACATGAATGGTTGATGTTTTATATATTTCGCCGGACATGCTGGGAGGAATGAATTGTTTTTGTGCCCTATTTGCGTATGTTTTGAAGATATATGTTTATTTTATGCTCTCTTCTGTGGGGATATCGTTTCATATTGAATACATTTTGCAAGAATAAGCACATTGTGCACCAAATGTTATGAACAATTATTCACGAAGTACCGATGCATTCAAACAATTTTGAGGTACTTGTTGCGTGTGACGCAATGTGTTAGGGATGAGGAAGGGGGAGGATGGGGAGTGGGGCGGAGGGGGGAGGGGAGGAGGGGGAGGGCGTGACGGGGAGGGGAGAGGGGTGGAGTAGGGTGAGAGGATGGTGGGAGGGTGGGAGGATGGGGAGGAGATTGGGTAAGAATAGTGGAGCGGGAGGAGGGGGGAGGGCAGGATGGGAAGGAGGGGGAACAGGGGAGGGTGAGTGGGTAGGGGGGAGGGGGCGAGTGGGGAGGGGAGGGGAGAGATGGGAGCGCGGAGCTGCGAGCGTGCGGGAGCCGGAAAGGAGGAGGGGAGCAGCGAGTGTGCGGGAGCTGGAGGTGGATGATGGGGGGCAGCGAGCGTTGTGGAACCGGACCGGGTGGACGGGAGGTGGAGGGAGCGGGTGCAGGGAGGGGGGGAGGAGGGCAGCGATTGTTGTGGTGCCGGGGAGGGTTGGGGGGCACCGAACGTTGTGGAGCCGGAGAGGGTGGTTGGGAGGGAGGGGCCAGCGAGCCTGCTGGAGCAGGGAAACCCCCCCGGTTCCCGCACCGGCTCCAACCACAGCCCATGGCGCAGGGGCGGGGGCAGAAATTAAATTAGAAACACACGGAGCCCTCGGGTTACCGTCGGAACGGGAAAAAAGAAGGCGGTTTGAAATTCCTGCTTGGAAACAACTACGTGGGTTGTCCTGTTAGGTAAAGACGGAAAATGAGTGCGGGGCACGTGGGTGAGTGCGGGGCAAGTGGGAGAAGGCGGGGCAAGAGGGGGCGCGGTTTCTGTTTTTTTAAACATTTAAACGTCAATAACATAAAATACGCCATCAATTGAACGTAACTCATTTCATTTGCATAACAGGACAATGGTGAGTAAGGTGGGCCAAAATGGTAGCGCTATCCTCTATCGTTTTTGCGCAAATTGAGGTGCAAACAAACAAACAAACAAACAAGATGAGAGTTTTAGTAATATAGATGGAAAGATATGTTACAGTTCTGATAATGGAGAATAAGTTGCTCCTAAATCTGCCGGTATGAGGCTTCAAGCTGCTGTACTCCCTATCTGAATAAAACAGGAAAAACAAGGAACGACTGGGACGGAAAAATACGTGTTCATGCTGCCTGCTTTGCCGAGGTAGCATGACTTAGATACAATCAGTGGCGGGGAATCTGGTCTGTGTGGTGAACTGGGCGACATTTCTTGCAGTCTTGAGTAGAGGTGCTCCAAACCAAGCTCTGATGCATTCCTTCAAGTTATTGGCTATATTTAAGAGGGAGTTAGATGTGGCCCTTGTGGCTAAAGGGTTCAGGGGGTATGGAGAGAAGGCAGGTACGGGATACTGAGTTGGATGATCAGCCATGATCATACTGAATGGCGGTGCAGGCCGAAGGGCCGAATGGCCTACTCCTGCACCTATTTTCTATGTTTCTATGTTTCTATGGGAGCGGCATGATGGAGTTCGGTGATTAGCTGAGGAATTCAATTCGCAAATTGGTTAAGTGGCAAATTGGGCAATTTATCAGCCAATATAAGCAATGGTTTGCTATCGGGGAGCGACCAGTCGGGGGAAGTGCCTTGTGAGAAAAGTGCGAGTCTTTGGCGTGCCTTGTGAAAAAAGTGCGAGTCCTTGCTTCGAGAGTCTTCGGCGAGGAGGCTGAGGAGAGGAGACTACGCAAACAGCTGGAGAGTACGGGACGCGGTGAACACATGACGGGTAAGATGATTCATTGTGATGCTTGCAGGATGTGGGAGGCCAGGGACACCGATGGAGCCTCATGCTGCTACAATTGTGGCAAGTGTATCCTGGTTCAGCACCTGAAGGACCGTGTTGGGGCACTGGAGAAGCAGCTTGATGACGTCAGGGCCATCCGGGATAACGAGAGTTTCCTGGACAGGACCTACAGTGAGGTTTGTCACGCCAATAATTCAGGAAGAACGAATGTGTGTGACTGAGAAAAGGGGGAGTAACCGTGGAGTGAATGAGACCCAGGCGGCTATGCCTAAACAAAACAGGTACGCCCTCTTAGGAGCTGTCGGGGGAGACGACGCTTCCAGTCCGAGCGGCGCACACGTCGGTGGGTCCATTCATAGAGATGAAACTCGACCGGCGAGACCGACGTCGGGCAGAGCCATAGTGGTGGGTGACTCCATTGTCCGAGGTGCGGACTGGAGATTCTGTGGTGGTAGGCGAGACGCGAGCGTGGTCTGTTGCCTCCCTGGTGCCAGGGTTCAAGATATCACGAATCGAATTCAGAACATCCTCGAGAGAGAATGTGAACAGCCGGCAGTAGTTGTGCACGTAGGCACAAACGACATCGGGAAGAAGACGAAGGAGGTTCTACAACGCGAGTTTAGAGAGTTAGGAAGAAGACTGAAAAGCAGGACTTCTAGGGTGGTTATCTCTGGATTGCTTCCAGTACCTCGTTCTATTGAGGACAGGAAGAGGGAGATAGGGGATCTGAATGTATGGCTGAGGGGCTGGTGCAAGGATTTAGATTTATAGACCACATGGATCTCTTCCGGGGTAGGGGTGACCTGTACAGAAGGGAAAGGTTATACCTTAACTGGAGGGGGACCGACGTTCTGGCAGACAGGTTTGCTAGGGCTACACCTGTGGGTTTACACTAAATAGTGGGGGGAGGGTTTGAAAATTGGGAGTACAAAGATGGAGTTAAACGGGAAAGCAGTTCAGGAATTTTACCAAAGACTTCCGAATTAATGGGAAGGAATGTCCGTGAAGGGATAAGAGAGCAATGTTAGGGCCAATTATGAGCGGTGCGAGAGGGGAGGTGAATACCTAAGTTAGCTAGACAAGAATATAAAGGATAGTTAAAGCTTATTTAGGTATGTGAAGAGAAAAACATAGTTAAGACCAAAGTTGGACCCTGGAAGACTGAAAAAGGTGAATTTATTATAGGGAACAAGGAAATGGCAGATGAGTTGAACAGGTACTTTGGACCCGTCTTCACTGAGGAGGACACAAACAATCTTCCTGATGTAGTGGTGACGGAGGAACTGAAGGAAATCCACATTAGGCAGGAAATGGTGTTCGGTAGACTGATAGATTTAGGATCAGTTCCTATGGATTGGAGGATAGCTAATGTTATCCCACTTTTTAAGAAAGACGAGAGGGAGAAAACAGGGAATTGTAGAACAGTTAGCCTGACATCGGTGGTGGGGAAGATGGCTTTTCGACGTCGTACGCTTTCGCCTATTAGTCTTTTCGGCGTCGATTCCGTTCGGTTATTTGGCTTCCACTTCTTCGCTTCGGCATCTCGCCCTTCGACGCCACGTCCGGGTACCATTTGTTCATCAGTCACTGAAAGTAAGCATGAAGTGAAGAAAACGAATGGCATTTTGGTCTTCAGAACAAGGGGAGTTGAGTATTGGAGCAAAGAGGTCATTCTGCAGATGTACAGAGCCCTCGTGAGACCACGCCTGGAGTATTGTGTGCAGTTTTGGTCCCCTAATTTGAGGGAAATACATTCTTGCCATTGAGGGAGTGCAACGTAGGTTTACAAGGCTAATACCCGGGATGGCGGGACTGTCATATGCTGAGAGAATGCAGCAGCAGGATTTGTATACTCTGGAATTTAGAAGGATGAGAGGGTATCGTATTGAAACATATAAGATTATTAAGGGTTTGGACACGCTAGAGGCAGGATACATGTTCCCGATGTTGGGGTAGTCTAGAACCAGGGGCCACAGTTTAAGAATAAGGGGTAAGCCATTTAGAACGGAGATGAGGAAACCTCAGGTGGAGGCGGGTTCTCTGGATACTTTCAAGAGAGAGCTAGATAGGGCTTTTAAAGATATCGGAGTCAGGGGATATGAGGGGGAGGCATTGGGGATGATCAGCCATGATCACATTGAACGGCGATGCTGGCTCGAAGGGCCGAATGGCCCACTCCTGCATTTATTGTCTATTGTCTATTGTCGATTCCGTCGTATGAGTTCTACGCACATCTGTATACGTTTTTAAATGTCTTTGGAGACGTGCAGAATTTTCTCAGTCTATTCAGGAAGTACAAACCTCTTGGCTGATCACATACTGACAGATTCATGGTAATATTTACGGCTAATAGCTGAACCTCTCAACCATTTTCACATCAGCACCATTGATACTGATTAGTGCGTGTACTCTTCTGCGCTGATAGAGTCCATTGTGGAATTCTCAGTTAGTATCGGGTGTAAGTCGCGGTGGAAGAAACCATTCGCCACTATCGTACACTTGACACACCGTAACTGGTGGACAGCCTTTCTATTTACTTCAGTGGGACAATGTCTAGGGGATTATCAATGCAACACAACTAAAGTCTCAGCATTACCATACACCTCCCACACAGAAACACACACGCACACAATCACACCCAAGTGGCGACAGAGGCAGAGAGAGGGATTTAGTACATAATAATAATAATTGTGACTAATTTAGTCATTTTTTCTCATTTCATATTTATTCTGGTCATGTGGACACAAGGAAATAAAGATGCTGGCTGCACAGAAGACTCAACGAGGTGCCGGATTAACTCAGCGGGCCAGACGGCTTCTCTATAAAACATGGATGGCGGGTTTCGGGTAGGTACCCATCTTGAGACGAAGAAAATCCCTCTGCACGTAATTGACCCTTGCCCGTAACTGTATTTTCTACCCTCATATTCAAGATCACAAATTGAATGAGCGCATGGAATTAGATCGGTCCTTTATACAAAGATTTGATACAACTGCTGGATTGGAAGAAGTTACATATTTCTGCATGTGATAACATGATTCTCAAAAGAGCTATCATTGGCTGTTACCGGCTGACTTAAGAACAGCTTGTTCCTCGCAGTAATTAGATCCCGAACCAGTCATCTCTGCCACGTCCCTTTCAACGATGTGTTGCTTAATACTCTTAATATTAACTCTAGTTCATACGGTTTAATCCGTATTTACACTTTATTACTTCTGCACTTCTTTAGATTGCACGATAATCTTTGCATCAAGCTCTACATTCTTTGCTATATTTATTGTTGTGTCTTCCATCGCAATACGACGTTCTTGCTAAAAAGGTAATTAATTGCACTTTGTTGTAATTGACAATAAACGCTTTGATCTGAATGAGTATCACGCATACTTTTTAAATCACACAGGTCCTTGACATATCCCCCTGAACAATTGTCAGCCAAAATGAACGAAAATAGAGTTCTGCTCTGTCTTACGTGTTTGCGGTCATCGGCGGTGAAGCGCGGCTTCGCCTGTAGAGTGGACCGCACGGCAACGGCGAGAGCGCCGAGCCTATCCACGGGAGCGCCGCACGGATGCTGCGCGGGGGCCGAGTGATTCAAATACGGCTGGTCCCACGTGCTTGCGGTAAGTAAAACAAAGGGCGGGCCGACTGCGATGACGTCGGCCCGCCGCACGTGACTCACTAGCGGCGACGGCCGTCCTGATCGCGGCGCTGTAGCGGTGGCTGTGCCTGCGGCCGTGCCGCACACGTGCCTCACTGGCGGAGGCTGTGGCGGTGCAAGTTTGACGCACGGCGCTCGAGCCACACTGGGGGCGGCTGTGGCGGCGGCCGTGCCGCATTCGTGCCTCACTGGCGGAGGCTGTGCGGTAGGAAACGTTTTTTGAACAGTGTTGGTTTTATTTTAGCAACGTGCGGTGTTGGGAACAACGCCGCACGGCCTCGGAATTGTGCGTTTGACCGAGTGCGCGGTCTATGGCGGCCCAGGAGCGGTAGATTCTTCCTGTTTTCGCCGCCAATGACCGCAGACTCGTGAGACAGGCCTTTAACTTAGCGGGTCAGTCCATATCTCAGGAGAACTTACATAGGTGCGGTTACGGCTCTGGACACTTCTTCAGACAATTATGTGTGCGGGATGTAGATGGTTTGAAGTTAGAAGGGGCAGGACAAAACATTGTCTATAATAGGTCGACACAGGGTTGATACGGGTTATGAGTCATTGATGCATATAGCCCTACAGCACAACTTTCAACCAATATAATTCATCTTCACGAGTCCCTTCTGCGTGTTTATGCCGCATAACCTTTCTAAACCTACCCTATCAATGTACCTGTTCAAATGTGTTTCAACGTTGTGATAGTACATGAAACAACAATCTCTTCGGGCAACGTTACAGAAAACCCACCACCATTTGTGTAAAAAACGGTGCACCTCGGGTTCTTATTAAATCGTTACCGGTGACGGAAGATTGACAAGCATATGATTGGACAGAGACTAGGATTAGGATCACCGGATGCAGTAGATACGATTAGAGGCGATCACCTGAACCGTTGCGCCACCTGTAAGGACACTTTGTTTCCTACTTTGATACGATAGAGGGGGTATAGCGACGTGTGTGACATCTCCCGCGCTTTTTGGGGATATACCTGGGGAGGGGTTGATTTGAGCGGAAAGTGTTGAGTGTATTATGCAGCTGCAGTGGGAGGAAGTCTGCGAAGTCGGATGGGAATAGAAAGATGTGACTGGTAGTGGGATCACGTTGGAGGTGACAAAATATCAGAGGATGATGTGTTGAATGCGGAGGCTGGTGAGTTGAAGGAAGGTCTCGAAACGAAACGTCACCTATTCCAATTCTGCAGAGATGCTGCCTGATTCGTTGATTTACTCCAGCATTTTATGCCTATCTTCGGAACTCACTCCTTGTTTTTTTCCGGGTAGGGGGAGCGAGATCAGAACTGCGGGACAGAGAGGGGTCCATACAGCTGGGAGGAGAACTCGTTAACAAAAGAAAGAGGACACTCGCATTTTCTAGACTGGAAAGCGTGATCTCGAGTAGAGACCCTCTTGAGGTTGTCCCGAATTAAGCACATTTGCCCAACTTCCCCACATTGGGCCCAGGGACGTCTTGTACAACTGTAAGATAGCGTCCACCTTCCATACTATAACTAACAGGAAAGTTTATAAATGATGGTCAAAAAACCAAAAACATTCTTGACAATCATATCCACCGTTGACGCCACTTTCGTGAACTATGTAACTGTTCTACTGGATCCCATGGACTACTGCACTCCTAGCGCCATAATGAACAATCTTGGTTTAACGTCCAGCCATGCAATGCTTCACACTTAACTGAATCTTGAACTGACTCCTTTTTCCCATTCCGTGGTCCACTTGCCAGGCTAATCATGATGCTGCTGGAATTCATGATAGCTGTCTTCACCGTCCACGACACAGCCTAATTTGTTCTTATCTTCAAACTTATTAATCATACCTTGTGCTCCCTCATCCAGATCGTTGGTGTAGATGTCAAATGTCAATGGGCTCAGCATAAATCCCAGGCACACCATTGGACGCAGAACTTCAGTTCGTAAAACATCCTTCCTCTGCCACCATCTGCGATCCGAAGCTCACTTATCCATGCACTCCCTCGATTTTGCCCGACCCGCTATCTTCATCCAGCACTTTGTGTTTTTCACTGTATCCATTTCTATAAATCTCCATGGATCACATGCGTTCTTGCATTACAGAACAGTCTATCATGCCGCATTTTACGAAAAGTAAGTGCATATCGTCTAGGTGTATGCCCCTGCTGGGTGAAATATATCGGTTTCCTCAGTGCAAACATTTCAATTACATTCGCAAGAGATGACATGCAGGCACAAAACCATTCCGAAACATTTGAGGGATAACTAACTCGGGCTGAACTGTAAATAACTAACTAGCTCGGGCTGAACTGTAACATTACGTCCCACCATCTATACACAATAACTTTACATGATGTACCAAATGCTTTCTTTATCCCACAATCTACCTGTAAGGAAACTTTCAGTGAATTATGTAGTTGTACTCCTAAATCGCTTTGGTGTGCAACACTACTCGGGTCACCATCATTGCCCTTGTTTACTTCCCAAAATATAATCCTCATATTTATCCACATGAATAGTCATGAGCCATTCCTCAGACCACTTGCCTAGTTGATCAAGATCCTGTAGTAATTCTCGATAATCCTCTTTACTGTCAACGATACCACCCACCTTAGTGTCATCTGCAATCTTACCAATTATATATGTATATTCTTCTTCAAATCACCCATAAAAAACACGATCAACTATGGACGCAGCACCGATTCCTGCGGCATGCTACTCGTCACAGACATCCAGTCCGAAAAACACCCTTCCACCGCCACCCTCTGAAATTCTTTATCCAGTTAGTTAGCTCTGCCACGAACCAATGGGATCTAACCTCCCAGAGCAGCCTACCATGTGGAACCATATTGAATGCCTTGCTGACGTCCATATTGGCAATCCTAGGTCTGGCTTTTGAATACAGGGCTTCATAGAAACATAGTAACAAAGAAAATAGGTGCAGGAGGAGGCCATTCGTCCCGTCGAGCCAGCACCGCCATTCATTGTGATCATGGCTGATCGCCCCCTATCAATAACCCGTGCCTGCCTTCTCCCCATATCCCTTGACTCCACTAGCCCCTAGAGCTCTATCTAACTCTCTCTTAAATCCATCCAGTGATTTGGCCTCCACTGCCCTCTGTGGCAGGGAATTCCATAAATTCACAACTCTCTAGGTGAAAAAGTTTTTCTCACCTCAGTCTTAAATGACCTCCCCTTTATTCTCAGACTGTGGCCCATGGTTCTGGACTCGCCCAACATTGGGGACATTTTTCCTGCATCTAGCTTGTCCAGTCCTTTAATAATTTTATATGTTTCTATAATAGAGCCCCTCATTCTTCTAAACTCCAGTGAAAACAAGCTTAGTCTTTTCAATCTTTCCTTATATGACAGCCCCGCCATCCCAGGGATCAATCTCGTGAACCTACGCTGCACTACCTCAATCACAAGGATGTCCTTCCTCAAATAAGGAGACCAAAACTGTACACAATACTCCAGATGTGGTCTCACCAGAGCCCTATACAACTGCAGAAGAACCTGTTTACTCCTATCCTGAAATCCTCTTGTTATGAAGGCCAACATTCCATTAGCTTTCTTCAATGCCTGCTGTACCTGCACGCCAACTTTCAGTGACCGGTATACTAGGACACCCAGGTCTCGCTGTACCTCCCCCTTACCTAACCTAACCCCATTGAGATAATAATCTGCCCCCTAGTTTTTGCCGCCAAAGTGGATAACCTCACATTTATCTATATTATACTGCATCTGCCACGCATCTGCCCACTCGCTCTACCTGTCCAGATCATTATTATATATGGTAAACAGTTGCGGCCCCAACACCGAGCCTTGCGGCACTCCACTCGCCACTGCCTGCCATTCTGAAAATGACCCGTTCACTACTACTCTTTGCTTCCGGTCTGCCAACCAATTTTCTATCCATGTCAACACACCTACCCCCAATACCATGTGTTCTAATTTTAGTCAACAGTCTCCCGTGCGGGACCTTATCAAAGGCTTTCTGAAAGTCTAGATACACTACATCCACTGGCACCCCTTCATCCATTTTACTTGTCACATCCTCAAAAAATTTCAGAAGATTAGTCAAGCATGATTTCTCTTTCATAAATCCATGTTGACTTGGACTAATCCTTTTACTGCTATCCAAATGCCACATTATTACATCTTTAATAATTGACTCCAGCATCTTTCCCACCACCGAAGTCAGGCTAACTGGTCTGTAATTCCCCGTTTTCTCTCTCGCTCCTTTCTTGAAAAGAGAGATAAAATTAGCTAACCCCCAATCCACAGGAACTGATCCTGAATCTATTGAACATTGGAAAATGATCACCAATGCGTCCAATATTTATTGAGCCACCTCCCTGAGAACCCTGGGATGCAGACCATCAGGCCCTGGGGATTTATCAGCCTTCAGCCCCATTAGCCTACCTAATACTATTTCTCGCCTAATGAAAATTTATTTCAGTTCCTCTACCCCGTTAGATCATCTGTCATCCAGTACATCTGAGAGATGGTTAGTGTCTTTCTAAGTGAAGACAGTTCCGAAGTACCTATTCAACTCTTCTGCCATTTCCTTGTTGCCCATAATAATTTCACCCGTGTCTCCTTCAAGGGACCCACATTTGACTTTGCTACTCTTTTTCCCTTAACATATCTGAAGAAGCTTATACTGTCCTTCTTTATATTCCTGGCCAACTTCCCCTCGTACTTCATCTTTTCAGCCAGTATTGCCCGTTTTGTTTCCTTCTGTTGTCCTATGAAAGTTTCCCAATCCTTTGGCTTCCGGCTACTCTTTGCTGTGTTTTAGTTTTATTCTATCCCTAACTGCTCTTGTCAGCCACGGTTGCCTTCTACTCCCCTCAGAATCTTTCTTCCTTTTTGGAATGAAATGATCCTGCGTCTCCCGGATTATGCCCAGAAATTCCTGCCATTGCTGTTCCACCGTCATTCCTCCTAGGATCCCTTTCCAGTCTACTTTGGCCAGCTCCCCTCTCATGCCTTCATAGTCCCCTTTGTTCAACTGCTTCACTGCCACTTCCGATTTAACATTCTCCTTCTCAAATTGCAGATTAAAACTAATCATATTATGATCAATACCTCCAAGCGGTTCCTTCCGACCGGCGCTGATGATGGCTGCCACGGTGAACTGCTCCTTGCTGTTTTGTATGTTTTTTATTCGTTTGTGTCATCGGTGAATACCCCAAAAAGACCACATTCATGAGAGAGGTACTGATTAACATGGGACATACGGTACCTCCAATGATCGTTCAGGATTTATTTCACTCGCTGGATTATTTGGATGTACTCGTCGGCAGGGCTGTGGCTATATTCAAGGTATTGAGACGGAGAAGGACCGTTGGAATCGCTCTGGAGCACACCCGACTCCGGCGACGAAGATTACACACGCCGCTCCCGAGTATATTCCTTGCAAATCTATTTTCTATCAACAACAAATCGGACGAACTGCAACTCCTGTGCCAAACTAACAAGGACTTCTCTCGAGCCACTGTCCTGTCCTTCACCGAGACCTGGCTGTGTGAGTCGACCGCGGACAATGCGCTGCAACTGGCTGGGTTTCAACCACACAGAGCGGAGCAGAGGGAGCGGGTAAATCAAGAGGCGGTGGAATATGCTTCTGTACTAACCAGGGCTGGTGCAGTGACATCGCGTTACTGTCTAACTTATGTTCTCCCATCCTAGAATACTTCTTTAGAAACTGCAAACCCTTTTATCCTCCGAGGGAATTTAACTTTTTTTGTTCTCGCTTGAATTAACATCCCCCTCCCCAAGCCTGCGTACGTGAGTCGCAAACGCAACTCGCTGACCAGGTAATGAGGGTAGAAAGTTACTTCCCGAACGGCATTCTCATTGTTTTGGGGGACTTTAACAAGGTTAACCTCAGCCGAGACCTTCCAAAGTACTGACTTCATGATACCTGCCCCACCAGAGGGGAGAGAACACTTGACCACAGTTACACTTCAATCCAGAACGCTTATCTGGATCTGGATAAGCATCTGGATAAGCAGGGTCTGATTAGGAACAGTCAACATGGATTTGTGCCTGGAAGGTCATGCTTGACTAATCTTCTTGAATTTTTCGAAGAGGTTACTAGGGAAATTGATGAGGGTAAAGCAGTGGATGTTGTCTATATGGACTTCAGTAAGGCCTTTGACAAGGTTCCTCGTGGAAGGTTGGTTAAGAAGTTTCAATTGTTGGGTATTAATGGTGGAGTAGCAAGATGGATTCAACAGTGGCTGAATGGGAGATGCCAGAGAGTAATGGTGGATGGCTGTTTGTCAGGTTGGAGGCCGGTGACTAGTGGGGTGCCTCAGGGGTCTGTGTGGGTCCACTGTTGTTTGTCATGTACATCAATGATCTGGATGATGGTGCGGAAAATTGGATTAGTAAGTATGCAGATGATACTAAGATAGGTGGTGTTGTGGATAATGAAGTAGATTTTCAAAGTCTACAGAGAGATTTAGGCCATTTGGAAGAGTGGGCTGAAAGATGGCAGATGGAATTCAATGCTGACAAATGTGAGGTGCTACATCTCGGCAGGACAAATCAAAATAGGACGTACATGGTAAATGGTAGCGAATTGAGGAATGCAGTTGAACAGAGGGATCTAGGAATAACTGTGCATAGTTCCCTGAAGGTGGAATCTCATGTAGATAGGGTGGTAAAGAAAGCTTGTGGTGTGCTGGCCTTCATAAATCAGAGCATTGAATATAGAAGTTGGGATGTAATGTTGAAATTGTACAAGGCATTGGTGAGGCCAATTCTGGAGTATGGAGTACAATTTTGGTCGCCTAGTTATAGGAAGGATGTCAACAAAATAGAGAGAGTACAGAGGAGATTTACTAGAATGTTGCCTGGGTTTCAGCAACTAAGTTACAGAGAAAGGTTGAACAGGTTAGGTCTTTATTCTTTGGAGCGCAGAAGGTTAAGAGGGGACTTGATAGAGGTCTTTAAAATTATGAGCGGGTTAGACAGAGTGGACGTGGATAAGCTTTTCCCATTGAGAGTAGGGAAGATTCAAACAAGGGGACATGACTTGAGAATTAAGGGACAGAAGTTTAGGGGTAACATTAGGGGGAACTTCTTTACTCAGAGAGTGGTAGCTATGTGGAATGAGCTTCCAGTGGAAGTGGTGGAGGCAGGTTCGATGTTATCCTTTAAAAATAGATTGGATGGGTATATGGACGGGAAAGGAATGGAGGGTTATGGTCTGAGTGCAGGTAGATGGGACTAGGG
>JAXLNO010005096.1:57500-71762 GCA_038087875.1 Malacoraja senta
ATATATATATATATATATATATATATATATATATATATATATATATATATATTCGACGGTGGATACATATATTTTCGTCATTCAAAATGTTACTTTAATGGTTTGGAAATTGTGTCAGTGATGCAAATATAAATATTTTGTGAAACGCCGCTAATATGTTGCACTAAAGAAAATAGCAATGCAACTATTATATAATTTCATATTGTCGTTGGTCCAAACATTACATTTTACATCTGGAGACTATCAACTACAATTCTCTGACTGAATACTTTAAATTGGCCCTTTTAAAATTTCTCCATCTGACCAAAGGTAGAGTAGAAGTACAATTGCTTTTTCAAGGCTGGTTTACTGAATAAAAATCACCAATCGTGCTAATAGATTTATAACATTTTTTGTTAATGGGAATGCATTGCTTAGAATCGTCCTGGCTAGATTATAATAATATTTATTTATTTATAATTTACTCTGCAAATTGCATTAACATACCGTTAATAAACAAAACGTTGGTGCACATTTCCAACCACATAAACATTTCCCCAGATGTTGCAGCAACAGTGAAACAATAGTACTTGGACACATATACGGAGTGATACACTATAGCTGCGTGACTAGGAATGTGAAACTGAGTTATTGTCAGCGGCATGGCATTGGCTTTCTTCGCTTCTCCATTTTCAGATTAATGTACTTCTCCGATCCTACTTTTCTAGATTACCTTTGATAGTAGATTGGCTTGCACAACAAAGATGTGAATCAGGTTATTTTGTAGCACATTCAATAATAATTGTATGAAACAGACACCAAACAGAAACCCACTGGACACACGTAAAAGTTAAAAGGTCGGTTTTACAAAACAGCATTTCGTAAGAACTTCTGTACATCCTATAAGCATGCGATTGACATATTTTCTAAGGTGTTTCAGAGATTCCATGCAAATCCAATCGTTTTGCTGCACTTTTTTCTTCGCATACTTTGGTACAAAAACATGGGGTACCACTATGGGTGTGTGATCGGATAGTTAAGGAAATAGGTACGTTTTTATCAACTCTATATTTCCCTTCAAATATTAACACACACATATTCAATATTCAAAGATCATCGATCTCTGGAGTTCATGGAAATATCGACGTAAAATAAAAACTCATGTGATATCTGCCTTCATTAGTCGGGACAGTAAAGTTAATGGAAGAAGGTCCGTGAGCAATTTTGTTAAACATTTCCCAAATTTTGACTGGAGCAGTACGTTCTATTCTTATCGTCACACGATACGTAAGGTGCAATCGAACCGTGGTGGGTGTTGGGAAGATCCTGTCTGGAAACCAGCATTCCAAATATATCGGAGGAGTGGAGAAGCTAACCAAGTTTCCCAGATGCGGATGATATCAATGATTGGATTGTGTGAACACGAAAAGGTAGGGTAGATCGCCGCAATGTTTTCAGATATCAGATATGATTAAAATTAGAAGACATAGATATAGGGGAATAGAAATTGGTTTATCGTGGTTCTGAGAGATATCATATTTACCCAGACTGTGTGAAAAAACTGCTCCGCAAGCAGGAGTGCTGAAAATACTCAGTGACAGTTGCCGTTTAAGATGTCAGCAGATTAAAAATTGAATAGGCAAATTTCTGGACAGTGCAGACCAAATGCTGCATTATGGGATTAATATATCTGCGCGCCCATTGGTCTTGGTAGGCATGGTGTGTTTACTGATCGGTTTCTAGGACTCTTTGTACTATGCCGTCGGAATCGCATTCTTATAACACGTGATGCAACCGGAGAGTTTTTACGGCAGAAAAAAACAATTGGCATCAAATAAAGAAATTTTGTAGCGAAATTGCATTTCGTATATCATTTTATGAAACGTCAATATCTCATTAGATAAAATGTGATGGCCTTGCTTTGACAGAAACATGTGTCTAGTTATTTTTTTACTCATTTCTGTCAAATATACTTCTAAATTCAGCCACTGGTGTTTCTGATGCAGAATCGCTCAAACAATTCTACACTGTTTCATTTCGTCCCAGAGATGAGGGCTTGTGTAAACGCAAACATCGTTCGATTTCTCATATGTCATGCTCCGTATTATCGCGTTTGCTTGGCAATAATCATGACGGAAAATACAAAATGCTGGAGCAACCCAGCGGCTCAAGCAGCGTCAGTGGTGGGAATTGCTGGACGACGGTTTTGGGACGGGATCCTACGTCAGTCAGATTTTCTAAAGTACTCAAAGACACGAGAATACAATCGTTTTACGGACAGGAGAATACCTGAAACGTTGCCTGACCATCCCCTCCACAAAATCTGACAGATCCGCTGAGTTCCACCAGCATTTTGTGTTTTGCTCCAGATTCCAGAATCAGCTGTTCCGAGCGTTTCACTAATCATGTCGGTACGTTTTCAAATGATGCTCCGCAGGCAACTGTCATTTACTGCCATTGAACTTGGAACCTGCTTTGACCAAACACGCAGTTCTGCATTAATCTAACTGCGTTAAGTGTATTTTTTCGATGATAAGTCTTTGGTTCAATGTGATAACATGTGTCTTTCTGTACGACCAGCACCTTTCTCGCTGCGTTCCTGACAATTACAGAATGTCACACATTCATCTTACTGGACCAATATTCACGCTCAATCCAGTGAGCCTATAAGTGTGTAGTCCTATGATAGGCTATCGAACAAATTGATTACTACACTTCTGAAAGTATACTTATTGTTATTTCAATCCACGTGTATTCCAGACATTTTCTTTTATTCAGAGCGGCTGAAACGCAGTAATTTATCAATCAAAAGGGAAAGTAAATTCTCAACATAATACTGAAATAATCCAGCAGGAGATTTTGATTTCGTAACACTTTCAATAACAAGTCGAATATCTATTTGCTTCTGCTGTGTTAGGTTCTAACGCCGAGAGGGCAAACACATGAGACTATGCATTATACAACTACAGTATTCTAAAAGTGTCTTACCAGGAATGCCAATTAACGCAAGAATAGGATAGAAGATGTATTCTAGCAGTAGGATTACAGGCAGTCCCATACTCGAAATGAGGAAACGCGTTCGGTTAGTGCAACAAAAAGGTGGATCTCCTTCTTTCCACTTACGTCTTGATTATATTTTGGAGAAACCTCTTGGGTGAAAAGAGCACAGCACCGTCATTGGTCTTATTCACTCACAAGATCACTTTAATGAAGTGGAGATTCATTTACCTCCGCAGAGCATTGTCAATATGATAACTTGCGTAAGTAATGCTCTGACACTTATTTTCCTTAACAAATGGAAAATGAGTCAGAAGGGTAAAATATTCATTCAACGTTTTGAAGACATTGACCAAAGAAACGCACGTGCTCCCCTGATGTTTAGGTTTATTATTGCCACACGTGCCGAGGTACAATGAAAGGATTTGATTTGTATTTTATTTTAACTGATCAGATCAACTATGCATAAATATAATCCAATTTAACTCAACTAAAATAAACAGAGCAAAGGGCACATTATCAACCGAACATTTAAATATGGTGTTATATTTTCAGGCGTAAAGGAGATGTAAACAAGTAGAGCGAGTGTGTCGGATGTTTTAGAATCTTCCTTGGGAAGGGTGCGCTATGATCGCTCTGCTCTGGGGCCATCTTGCTACTTCAACCAATGTCGGATTTTTTGTTGGACTCATTTGGGGAAGCTGGAAATCCGATTCTTGGTACAGTTTATGTGCACGCGTAGGAAAGGTAACGATATGGCACAAAATAATAAAATTGGCGGCGAAACTGTGTCCGCAGCAGAGGGCATAGCATTGTCCCGTCACGGCCATATCATCATAAATTCATAATTGATAGGAGAAGAATTAGGCCATTTGACTCATCACGTCTAATTCGCCATTCATTCATGGTTCGTTAATCGCTTCCAATTGACCTTCTCCCAATAACCTCTGAAACCCGTACTAATCAAGAATCTCTCTATCTCTGCCCATTGACTACCTCCACAGCCTTCTGTGGCAATGCATTCCGCAGATTCACCAACGTGTGCTGCGTCCATCATGACATTGAACTCATCTTCTATCGCCTCCGCCTCAGGGCCTATTTAAGTGACAAGGAGTCATCCCTCACCTATTCTCCTGTCTCGAACATTCCTCCGCCTCCACCCCCTTTCGATATTTTACCCTCTCTTGATCTGTCCATTCTATTTACACCGGTGATATTTCAATTACCCCCTAAACATTAACCTGTATCGTGATAACTGGCCATGCTTCGTCCCGTGCACCGCCTCTCTTTTCCAGCTATTTACCCCCTGTCCCAATCAACCGGAAGAAGCGTCCGGACATTTCTGTACAATCTGTCCACAGATGTCACTTGACCCATTGGATTCCTCCAGCACTTTGCGTTTTGCTCCCGCATTCAACACATGCTCTGTCTTGTGTTTTAACACGCTATAAAACAGTGACGCCACTTCTTGGGAATGATGTGTCCGTACGCTTACGTCTCTCTGTCTGCAGTACTATCGGGGACATCGCCATATATTGTGTAAGTCCTGCCATATATATCCTCCAAAAATAAAATACCTCACATTCGTCTCAGTTACATTCCATTTGTCACTCTCTCGCAGACCACCACATCGTGTATATATTGTTGTATTTTGCATTGTTATCTATGAAGACCGGGATATCTGTCATGGATATTTTTTCCACGTTTACGTTTCAGTTACAACTAATGTATCTCCAACCTTTACAAAAGGCGTCTGCAAAAAATGCATAAACTTCGATTTGCGTATTTTCTTTCAGGCATTTTCGCTTTCGATTCGCTGCAATTTCCTAGCGTTCTGCCTTTATGTCAGGTAGCAAGCAGAATCAGTGAACCAGGGACAGGATCCTGTCATGCATGGACAAGACAGCCATATCTAGATACGTGATTTGGTGTCCGGTACTCAAATGCACATCAATTTTTCATCAAAGTAAAGCAAACTGCGTTATTAAAGTGCATATAGCAAATGTTTTCATTCTTGTAAAATGAGTTGGAACTTGGAATATAGAAAAGTACGGCATTTGGCTGCACATGGTATAAATGCCTAAATACGCCGCTCATTCGCGTGGCTATCGAACTGTATCCAAACATTCCGATTGCATCTGTTTCTACGAATTCCCTAACAGATCGATGTGCTGACCTATCACCCTCTATTTCAAGAGTCAAGAGATGTGGGAGCCATTTATGCTTAGGCTAGCGATTGTTGGCATATTATATTATTTTGTCTAGATATATCTTGCAATATTATTTTGGACACTTCGGGGCGGTCATTAGTTGCACAGGGTGGTATATATATATATATATATATATATATATATATATATATATATATATATATATATGTATATATATATATATATTTATATGGGCATAGGGACAGGAAGAGGCAGGTACAGGGAAGGAGGGCATGCAGTTCTCACCAGAGCAGGGACAGAACAGCCAATGACAACTTGCATGCAGAATAAGGACAACCTAATATGCTTATCTCTTTGTTTGTACAACTCCTTCAATAAACAACAAATTAAACAAGAAATAACGACTGGTAGATCTGTTCTATTAGGTCTGCAGAAGATCACTCCTACTTACCTGTGTAGTAATGGCAACTGGAAAAGAGGACACTGGAACAGTTGGATATTTGCCATTAACTAGTTCTTTGAGTGAAACTGGAGCTTGTGAATCATTCAAACGGAACATGGGATTGTGTTATTTCATAACCCTGTCGCCACCATTCCCAATCAACTGGACAAGATCGCCCCTGCGCAAATCTGACTGACGGCGATTGGAAACCTCAAAAGCCAACGCGCAGGGAGAATGGGTACATACACCATTAAGGTTTATTGGAGAAGCTATATATATATATATTTTTATTTTATTTTATTTAGTTCTTTATTTCGAACAGAATAAAAGAATAAAAAGCAAGTGTGAAACAGCATACAAAAAACAAAACAAGAATATTTATAAAGTGTCATAAACAATATCTATAAATAAATGAAATCGTATGTCCGAAAAGGAGCAGGAAGAAGCCAAAGCTTATTAATTCCCACCCCTTATTCAACTGCTTATAATTATCTTATACAAATTTAGCATCTATATGTATACCATATGTACACCAGCAGCTATATGTACACCATATGTACACCAGCAGCTGTATGTACACCATATGTACACCAGCAGCTATATGTGCACCATATGTACACCAGCAGCTATATGTACACCATATGTACACCAGCAGTATATGTACACCATATGTACACCAGCAGCTATATGTACACCATATGTACACCGGCAGCTATATGTACACCAAATTATTTACATTTATACACTAAACAAATATTTACAAAGCCAAACAAAAAAAGAGAGAAAAAAGAAAAAAGAAAAGAAAAACCCTCATATACTATACAATATCTCTTAGTCATATATACAACCCATCACCCTATAATCACCCTTCCCAATACAATCAGTATAACAAATATCCCACTCACAATCACCTATCCTCATCCCAATATCCTTTTAAAAATGTGTTTTTGTACATCTTTATAAACTGAATTATGTTTGTGCTAAGTTTTATCTCCTGTTCCAGACCATTCCACAAATTCACCCCACAGATTGCTATGCACATACTTTAAGAGTTGTTCTGGCATTGAGTTTTTTTAAATTATGTTCCCCTCTCAAATTATACCCACCCTGTCTTTCTATAAACAGTTTTTGTATATTTCTTGGAAGTAAATTAGTTCTTGCTTTGTACATGAGTTGTGCAGTCTTAAATTTAACCAGATCGGTGAACTTCAGTGTATGTGACTTTAAGAATAATAAATTGGTATGTTCAAGATATCCAACGTTAGTGATAATTCTTAGTGCTCTTTTTGTAATGAGCATAACGGCTGTAGGTTGGTTTTGTAGGTGTTACCCCATATCTCCACACAGTAACTCAGATATGGCAATATGAGTGTATTATATAGAGTATGTAATGATTTGTTGTCCAGAATGTGTCTTGATTTTCCCAATATTGCTATAGACTTGCCTGTTTTGCTTTGACGTGGTTTATATGTAGTTTCCAGCAGATATTGTGGTCTAAGATCACACCAAGAAATTTATATTCATATACTCTTTCTATACTTATGTTATCTATTTTCAATTGTACTTGAGGGTTTGTTTTATGTTTTCCAAATAGCATAATCTTTGTTTTGCTTAAATTTAAAGACAATTTGTTGACATCAAACCACTGTTTTAATTTATTAATTTCTGATGTGATGACCTCCAAAAGCTGCTTCAAATTGTCACCGGAACAAATATGATAAGCAGTATTCGAAAACGGCTACTATAATGGAGAATTGAGAAGTGACGTTGAGAATCAGAACGATATAAGTTGTTTGAAACATTGTCTCATCGGCAATAGGCTTCCACGTCAACGAGTCTTAAAGGGACAGTGAAGAAGTATGTCTGTGGTCAAAGCTAAAGCTCAGTCAAAAGATGGCGATGTTGGAAAGGATTCTGAAAAATAAAAACGGGTTATAAAATACACTGGCAAATGCTTGGAATTGTTCATGAAAATGTTTCAGAAGACAAGAAACTCGATATGTGAACAAGCTAACAAGTTAAGTGAAATGCTAAAAGAGCTCATGAAATCAGAGGAAAATGCAAATGATGTACAATCTAACCTGGTTCAATTAATGAAGCTCTGTGATGAAGTTAGAGAAAACCACGAGTCATTGGTTAAGGTACCACTGCCTGAAAAGGAGCTTCAAAGGCAAAATGAATGCTTTCAACAAAGAATGGAAACTTTTATTGGGTTTATACAAGATGTAAATGTGCGGTTATCTGATGTTGGACAGCAAATTGCACATTCCTTCGCTGAAAGTGCCATAAAATAGAGTGTTGTAAACTCAGACGAAATTGGGCCTGAGGATAGTGTTTCAAATGCCTCAAAACATAAACTAAGCCACAAATCTAGTTATCCATCATCTGCATCTTCAACGGCCTCTGCTCGCATTAAAGCTCAGGCAGAAAGGGCTGCTCTCTTGGAACGCTTTGCCGCCCTGAACAAAAAGCTTGAGCTTGAGGCACAAGAAGGACAATTGGAAAGAAAGAAAGAATAATTGAAAAGAGAGAATGAGGTGACAGCAACCAATGCTAAGTATGAGCTTGAGGCACAAGAAGAGCAATTGGAAAGAACGAAAGAACAATTGAAAAGAGAGAAAGAATAGTTGGAACTGAAGACGGAGCCGGCAGCAACCAATGCAAAGATCAATGTACTTGAAGCCATGGGATCAAGAAGCAGCTCCAGAGTATCTAATGGGATGAGCTCTTATTTGAGAAAAGGAACCGCTCAAAGGGAAACATCAGCTAAATTAAAACCACATGCAAATGAATACTTGCCTGATCAAATGCAACAAAGGGAAAATGCGTTGATGGGAACTGAAACTTCCTCCCAGCAATAGGTTGTTAGACCAAAACAAACAACTAGGTTAGGTCTTTTTTCTTTGGAGCGCAGAAGGTTAAGGGGAGACTTGATAGAGGTCTTTAAAATGATGAGAGGGATAGGCAGAGTTGACGTGGATACGCTTTTTCCATTGAGGGTAGGGAAGATTCAAACAAGAGGACATGATTTGAGAATCAAGGGACAAAAGTTTAGGGGTAACATGAGGAGGAACTTCTTTACTCAGAGAGTGGTAGCTGTGTGGAATGAGCTTCCAGTGGAAGTGGTGAAGGCAGGTTCGATTTTATAATTTAAAAATAAATTGGATAGGTATATGGACGGTAAAGGAATGGAGGGTTATGATCTGAGTGTAGGTAGATGGGACTAGATGAGAGTAAGTGTTCGGCGCGGACTTGAAGGGTCGAGATGGCCTGTTTCCGTGCTGTAATTTTTATATGGTAACATGGTTATATAACTCATAGAAACATACAAACATAGAAACATAGAAAATAGGTGCAAGAGGAGGCCAGCACCGCCATTCATTGTGATCATGGCTGATCGTCCCCTATCAACAACCCGTGCCTGCCTTCTCCCCATATCCCTTGACTCCACTAGCCCATAGAGCTCTATCTAACTCTCTCTTAAATCCATCCAGAGATCTGGCCTCCACTGCCCTCTGTGGCAGGGAATTCCATAAATTAACAACTCTCTGGGTGAAAAAGTTTTTTCTCGCCTCAGTCTTAAATGACCTCCGTTTATTCTAGGACTGTGGCCCCTGGTTCTGGAATCGCCCAACATTGGGAACATTTTTCCTGCATCTAGCTTGTCCAGTCCTTTTATAATTTTATATTTTTCTATAAGATACCGCCTCATCCTTCTAAGCTCCAGTGAATACAACCCTAGTCTTTTCAATCTTTCCTCATATGACAGTCCCGCCATCCCAGGGATCAATCTCGTGAACCTACGCTGCGCTGCCTCAATCACAAGGATGTCCTTCCTCAAATTAGAAGACCAAAACTGCACACAATACTCCAGATGTGGTCTTACCAAAGCCCTGTCCAACTGCAGAAGAACCTCTTTACTCCTATACTGAAATCCTCTTGTTATGAAGGCCAACATTCCATCAGCTTTCTTCACTGCCTGCTGTACCTGCACGCCAAATTTCAGTGGCCGGTGTACAAGGACACACAGGTCTCGCTGTACCTCCCCCTTACCTAACCTAACCCCATTTAAATAATAATCTGCCCCTTGTTTTTGCCAGAAAAGTGGATAACCTCACATTTATCTATATTATACTGCATCTGCCACGCATCTGCCCTCTAACTCAACCTGTCCAGGTCACCCTGCAACATCCTAACATCGTCTTCACAGTTCACACTGCCACACAGCTTTGTGTCATCCGCAAAATTGCCAGTGTTGCTCCCAATTCCCTCTTCCAAATCATTAATATATATGGTAAACAGTTGCGGCCCCAACACCAAGCGGCACTCCACTCGCCACTGCCTGCCATTCTGAAAAGGACCCGTTCACTCCTACTCTTTGCTTGTGGACTGCCAACCAATTTTCTATCCATGTCAGCACCCTACCCACAATACCATGTGCTCTAATTTCAGTCGCCAGTCTCCCGTGCGGAACCTTATCAAAGGCTTTCTGAAAGTCTAGATGCACTACATCCATTGGCATCCCTTCATCCATTTTACTTGTCACATCCTCAAAAAATTCCAGAAGATTAGTCAAGCATGATTTCCCTTTCATAAATCCATGTTGACTTGGACTAATCCTTTTACTGATATCCAAATGCCCCATTATTACCTCTTTAAAAATTGACTCCAGCATCTTTCCCACCACCGAATTCATGCTAACTGGTCTGTAATTCCCCATTTTCTCTCTCGCTCCTTTCTTGAAAAGTTGGATAACATTAGCTATCCTCCAATCCACAGGAACTGATCCTGAATCTATTGAACATTGGAAAATTATCACCAATGCATCCACTATTTCTAGAGCCACCTCCCTGAGGTCCCTGGGATGCAGACCATCATGTCCAGGGGGGTTATCATCCTTCAGTCCCATTAGCCTACCCAATACTATTTCTCGCCTAATGAAAATTTCGTTTAATTCCTCTACCCCCTTAGATCCTCAGTCCTCCAGTACATCTGGGAGATTGTCTGTCTTCCTTAGTGAAGACAGATCCGAAGTACCTATTCAACTCTTCTGCCATTTCCTTGTTGCCCATAATAATTTCACCCGTGTCTGCCTTCAAGGGACCCACATTTGACTTTGCTACTCTTTTTCCCTTAACATATCTAAAGAAGCTTTTACTGTCCTTCTTTATATTCCTGGCCAACTTCCCCTCGTACTTCATCTTTTCAGCCCGTATTGCCCGTTTTGTTTCCTTCTGTTTCCCTATGAAAGTATCCCAATCCTCTAGCTTCCGGCTACTCTTTGCTGTGTTATACATCTTTTCTTTTAGTTTTATTCTATCCCTTACTTCTCTTGTCAGCCACGGTTGCCTCCTACTCCCCTTAGAATCTTTCTTCCTTTTAGGAATGAAATGATTCTGCGTCTCCCGGATTATGCCCAGAAATTCCTGCCATTGCTGTTCCACCGTCATTCCTGCCAGGATCCCTTTCCAGTCTACTTTGGCCAGCTCCCCTCTCATGCCTTCATAGTCCCCTTTGTTCAACTGCATCACTGCCACTTCCGATTTAACGTTCTCCTTCTCAAATTGCAAATTAAAACTAATCATATTATGATCACTACCACCAAGCGGTTCCTTTACCTCGAGTTCTCTTAAATATCTGGTTCATTGGACAACACTAAATTCAGAATTGCCTTTTCTCTGGTCGGCTCCATTACAAGCTGCACTAAGAATCCATCTCTGAGGAATTCTACAAACTCACTTTCTTGGGGTCCTGAACCAATCTGATTTTCCCAGTCTACCTTCACCTTGAAATCCCCCATCACCACAGTGGCATTACCTTTGTAACATGCCAGTTTTAACTCCTGCTTGCAACTTACACCCTACATCCGGCTACTATTTGAGGGGGGGGCTGTAAATAACACCAATTAGTGTCTTCTTGACTTTACAATTCCTGAACTCAATCCACAATGACTCTACCTCGTCAGTCCCTATGTCTTCCCTCGCAAGGGACTGAATTCCATCTCTCACCAGCAGAGCTACGCCCCTCCACTGCCCACCTGCCTGTCCTTTCTATAGGATGTATAACCCTGAATATTAAGTTCCCAGGCCCGATCCTCCTGCAGCCACGTCTCAGTAATCCCCTCAATGTCATATCTACCAACCTGTAACTGAGCCTCAAGCTCATCTACTTTACTTCTTATACTTCGCGCAATCATATACAATACTTTTAATTCCTTACGCATCTCACCTTTTACATCGACCCCTATTACACTTGGCCATACTCTCCTATCGCTTTGTGAGCTTCCTTTCCCGTTAATTCTGGGGTCATTAACCATCCCTTTACTCTCTTTCCCTTTAACTCCATCCTCGACTATCCCATTTGACACCCCACCCCGCTTATTCAGTTTAAATCCACCCATGTAGCAGGCAAACCTGCCTGCCAGAATGCTGGTCCCCCACCTGTTAAGATGCAATCCGTCCCTTTTGTACAGTTCCCCCATTACTCCAAAACAGATCCCAGTGATCTAAGAATCTAAATCCCTGCCCCCTGCACCAGTCCTCAGCCACACATTCAGGTCCCGTATCTCCCTGTTCCTGCTCTCGCCAGCACGAGGAACTGGAAGCAAACCGGAGATGAAAACCTGGAGGTCCTGCTTTTCAGCATTTTTCCGAGCTGTCTAAGGTCACGCTGCAGAATATTCATCCCCTTCTTTCCGACATCGATTGTGCCGACATGCACTACCACTTCCGGCTGTTCACCTTCGCACTTGAGGATTTTCTGCACTCTGTCCGTGACATCCTGGATCCTGGCACCAGGAAGGCAGCACACCATCCTCGAATCCCGTCTGTTACCGCAGAAACCCCTGTCCGTACCTCTCACAATGGAGTCCCCAACTACAATGGCGTTGCCTGACGTTGGCCTCTTTGGTTTTCGCTCAACAGCCCTTTTTTCTTCGCAAGCCAGTCCGCCGCTCAGTGTGATAACGTCTTCTGTCCCGACGGCTTCTAAGTGGGCTTCAAGGACCATCTATTAGAGCTCATGATATGACCCATCTAACTCAATACACTCTTTAACGGCAAAATGTGGGTCATCTATGGACCACCGAGAAAAGACAACGACAGCAGGGATGATAATGGCTGCCCCGAATATCCATTGTAAACCTAGAGGGGCTACTGGTCATGCAATACAATCACCAATTCAGTGAAAGAACCAGCAAGGAAACAGAGGAAATGTCCAGAGAAGAGGTAACATTTTGGATATTATGCATCGCTCTGCAAAGATGATAGATGAATACTATTGTCTGGACTGACCTTTCAAACAAGATGCCAAATAACCGTTGGATTGCAGAGCAACTCATCCAGAACCTGAAACGCAGGTTTGGCAAGAATAAGAAATGTGATGATGAAGATGCATCTTTCCTCACAGAAATGATTGAACTGGTTTTGCTGAAATGGTGCCAGTGGACCAGCTGAATCGAGGTGATGGATAGCTCTGGTACATCCCTCACCACGGAGTGTATCACTCAAGGAAACGAACCTTAAGTGTTGTCTTTGACTGTGGGGCAATCTTCAAAGGAACTTAAGTGCCAACTGCTGCAGGGTCCAGACCTTACCAACTCACTCATTGGAGTTCCCATCAGATTCAGGCAAGAACTGGTTGCTTTAATTGCTAACATCAAAGTAATGTTTCATCAGGTCAAGGTATCAGAAAAGCATATTAACTATTTGCGATTCCTGTGGTGGCCCGAGTGTGATGTGCAGCAAGATATTGTTGAATACCGGCTGAAGGTACATCTTCTTGCAGAAGTGTCGTCACCAAGTTGTGCAAACTTTGTATTAAGGAAGACTGCTGTAGACAACAAAGCTCACTTCCCGGCAGAGGTGACAAAAACAGTAAAGAACAGCTTCTATGCAGATGATTGTTTAAAATCCATGCCTTCGGAACAGGAAGTAGTTCAAATGGCAAGAGACCTGACTTCTCTCTGCCAAATGGGAGGATTCATGCTGTGAAAGTGGATCAGCAACAACCGTGCTATATTGGCATTCATTCTACACACAAAAAATCAGAACCAAGGAGACCAGGGAGTTGGATTTGTACAAAAACTATCTGCCAATGGAACGAGCACAGGTTTTGCACTGGTGCGTTGAAAACAGATGTGTTCAAGTTCAGAATTGCTGCACAGGAACGACCTTACGAGACGGGGCATCTTGTCCGTGGTTGGCTCCATATACGACCCTTTAGGATTTCTAGCACCATTTACTCTGCCAGCCAAGCTGAATATGGAGGCGCTCTGGAAGAAAAGACTCGGATGGGATGAAAACATACCCCAAACCTTCTCTCAGCAATGGACAGGATAGTTAGCAGATCTTAACAAGATGGCGGAATTTAAAGTGGATCGCTGCATGAAGCCAGAAACTTAGGTCAAATCTGATATGCGCAGTTGCACCACTTTTCAGACGCAAGCGAAGTGGCTGCGGTACAGTTTCATATCTAAGACTGGAAGATGATAACAAATAAGTGCATGTTACATTCATAATGGGAGAACCCAGAGTGGCACTATTAAAACAAATGACGATTCCCAGAATGGAACTTACATCTGCAGTCCTTGGTGTCAGAGTTGACACAATGCTGCGAAAGAATTACGGCTTCAACCGGACAAACCCATCTTCTGGACCGATAGCACAACTGTGC
>JAXLNO010005096.1:71962-96962 GCA_038087875.1 Malacoraja senta
CATAAAGCACTTAGACCGCACCTCCCCTAACTTAGACAGGTGCGGAATAAGTGTTGCATCCGGAATATATGTGGGGCAACTCCGCAGGAGAACCGGTCTCACTCTGGACACCCACGGATCCACCTGTAAGTGGACCCCTCCCACTGAGATCCCCTTCTCCAAAGCTAGGGCCACATCTTCCCGGGTCTTTATTATCATCTCCTTTCCTCTTTCGAGCTCGGAAGAGTCAATAGCCCGCCTCTCAAGAAGGTCATTCATGGCCTTCGTAATTGCTTCCCTGGTCCACAGGGTTCCAGTTTGGACCGAGATACCGAATCTTTCCCAATCCGTCAAAGTGAGGCTCATCCTGAAATGGCCTCGTACCCGCCGCTGATACCACCACTGCGTAACTCCGGTCCTTCGGCCGCGCCCCAGCCATCGCCATCCTGACAGTGGCACAAACCAGCACCAGGCACCCCAGCAGCTCAGCTCCAAGTTACGTCCCTGAGACAGTCACAGACAGCAAACAAGCAGCAGATAGCAGATTCCTCCAGCTGAAGCAGGGAAAGTCCCCAAGTTCGTCCACGGCCGAGAGCAGCTTTTGAGAAGCTCTTTTACAGTCTTGCCGGAAGCAAAAGTACCTTCTTCACATTAAGCCAGGCAGACAGCAGCACTGTGCAAAATGATTTTAGAGCAGAGAGTCCCCTGCTAGAACGACAAAGACACCGAAATCTTTCCTACCCTCGAACTCCAGGCACTCTTGGCAATCCGCTAACGACAACCACACCCGTGGCGATGCAGAGAAAACTCAGGAATTTCACATTAGTGGAGGAAACCTAAAGCAAAGGAAAGTTCCAGCAGTCCAACGATAAGTCAAACTATGAAGCCCCTCTGCCTGTTCCTTTTCCATCGTCAAAATCCTTGAAAGGCTGCTTCAAACCTTCTCAACTGCAGAGCTGAGAAAAGCACAGTCTCTCTCTCTCTCTCTCTCTCTCTCTCTCTCTCTCTCTCTCTCTCTCTCTCTCTCTCTCTCTCTCTCTCTCTGTCTCTCTCTCTCTCTCTCTCTCTCTCTCTCTCTCTCTCTCTCTCTCTCTCTCTCTCTCTCTCTTTCTCTCTCCCTCCCCACATCCCCGTGATTACAGTCACCCCCACCCCACACCCCGTATGTACAGACACATCTCCCACACCCCGATGTTTACAGTCATCCTCCCTCCCGACACCGCTCCCTCACTGCTGATCAGGGAGAGTGGGAGCCACTTACCCTTCTCTCACCAGCCCCTCTCCTCCCTTTCCATCCCCAACCCTGTTGCTATTTCTCCTCTCTCCCTCTCCCCTTTCCCCTCTCCCTCCTCCCTCTTCCCTCTCCCCTGTCCCTCTCTCCCCTCTCCACCTCCCCTCCCCCCTCTCCCCTCCCCCCTCTCCCCTCCACACTCTTTCCCCTCCTGCATCTCCCCCCCTTCCTTTCCCTCCTCTCTGTCTTCCGGACTCTAAGTGGCGGGCAGTGTTGCCTTTGGAGATTCTCCCCCTCTACATCGGGGACCTGGAGTGGAGCATACCGCACCGTGGAGTCCCCTGCAACCTGTTTCACTCGCGATTCATAGAATCGCCAGACGCCTGCCATTTTTGCGGGCTGGAAGAGTCTGTTCTACGTGTATATGGAGTGGGTGAGGTTGCAGCAACTGTTCCAATACCTAAAGGGGCTGCTCCTTGCCTTCTGGCTACACAACACACCCACCATCCTCATCTTTGGACACCCTGTGCGGAGGGGAGAGGGCAGAGCTGAAGATGTCCTGATTGGAATGCTCTAGGGTCTGGCCAAGCTAGTCATCCACGTGTCACGGCGCCAGGCGGAAGAGAGCTTTGTCCGAGCCGGCTGCCTGACCCTGTTCCGGGGTTACGTCTGTACCCGGGTGGTGTTCGAAATGGACTATGCGCTGTCCACGGGCACCCTGGGGGATTTCCAGGACCGCTGGGCACCGCGGGGGGTGGAAGTCATCCTCAATAAGGATGGGGAAATTTGTATTTAATATTTAAGAATCTTTGTTTAATTTGTGCTATGGAGTTACTTTGTGTTTTGTGTGTATTTTTGTAAATATTTGATTATATTTATATTTGGTTATAAAAACAGCTGCGATCATTGCCCGCTCCTGGCGCGCGTTCACCCCGGCAACGCTCCCGCCACACAAACTGCACTGAGCCGCCCGGAGTTTGTTGAAGTGGGTGAAATGGCATTGTGAGCGGCGGGTAATCGCGGCAAACTACCCCGGGCCGAGCCCAGACCGGCCTGCGGGACGGGGTCGGTGACCAGACTAACCGCGGGCGAGGGGCGGTTAAAGGCTAGACTGACCATCATAAAAAATAGGCGCAGTAGTCGGCCACTCGGCCCTTCGAACTCGCACAGCCATGATGGCTGATCATCCTAAATCAGTATCCCGTTCCTGCTTTCTCCCCATATTCCACACGGGCTGGACCATCACTAACCGGACACAGGAGCAGACCCGGAGCCGGGTTATCACCGGAGCACAACGGCCGTCGGTTTATCCCGGACCCAACCCGGCGCCGGTTGATCCCGTGAGCGGATCCGGCGCCGGTTTAGCGCGGAAACCGTCCGGACGCAGTTTTTTCCCCGAGCGCTCCAGGGCGCGGTTTATCCCGGGAATCGTCCGCGCGCTGCGCGGGGAATTGTCAGTCACACAACCTCACAGTGAGACGCCGGGAAATTGTAACGTCCATGGAATTGACCGCCAGGAATAGATCGGCTCGACGCATCGAATTTCTTACCCAGATTAGGGGAGCCAGCTGCCGAAGGAGGTAGTTGCGGCTGGGACAATTCCAACATTTAAGAAACAGTTGAGCAGGTGCATGGATTATGGATAGGTCGGGTTTAGAGGGACATGGGCCAAAGGCAGGCAGGTGGAGCACGTTCGCAGCGCCAGCTTATTCTGGGAAAGTACCCGCTGCCAGTGCATCCCGGGACAATCCCGGTGGCGATTTTTCCCGGAGACAATCCCGGCATGTTGGCCGGTGTGGGCAAGTTGTACCGAAAGGCCTGTTTCCACGCTCCGTGAATCGATGACACTTGCCCACCACTTATTCGGAGTTTTCAGCGGCGCGGTTCGGCAGCCGATGCCACACTCACCGACGGGACGGGGTTTCAGATCAGACTGACCGACGGGACAGGGTTTCAGATCACACTGACCGGTGGGACAGGGTTTCAGATCACACTGACCGGTGGGACAGGGTTTCAGATCACACTGACCGGCGGGACAAGGTTTCAGATCACACTGACCGGCGGGACAAGGTTTCAGATCACACTGACCTGTGGGACTGGGTTTCAGATCAGACTGATTGGTGGGACGGGGTTTCTGATCACACTGACCGGCGGGACAAGGTTTCTGATCACACTGATCGGTGGGACGGGGTTTCTGATCACACAGAGCGGCGGGACGCTACTGCGCTCGGGATCCACCACGGCCAGTCTGCGTACATTCCGATTTGCCGATATCCCGGCCCTGCTTCCAGCACCGGCTTATTCCGGGAAAGCATCCGCTGCTGGTTTATCCCGGGAACAATCCCGACGACGATTTAGTGCCCCCGGTGCAACAGCGCACTATGAATTGTCCGCCACCCAACCTTGCGGTGACCTCCGGGAAGATTTTAAGGTCGATGCAAAGACACAGAATGGAGCCGTCAGCGGCGGCGATCTCCGGACCTGGCCCGGACTGACCGTTGGGACGGGACGGAGCCCAGACTGACCATCGGCAACCCCTACCGCCGCACCTCTGCCGGTGTTTACACCGTCTGCACCCAACATGGACCGGACTCTGCACTGGGCGCAGGTTTATCCCAAAAACCGTCCCGGTGCGATAGCACCGCGTGAATCGAGACGCGCAACCTCACAGTGGCCCACCGGAAAAATGTAATGTCGATGAAATGAAACTACCCCGAGTTCGCGGCGAAACGCTAAATTAACGGAGCTGTCACAGAAAGGCCGCTCTGCCGTAGTCCCTGGGGGAAGTCTGCCAAATCCGGTCTGCTCGCCGCTCCGACGATAAAACCCACTGACCGCACACCGGCCGGAAACTACACAGGTGCGGGTTTAACCCAAGAAAGCTTCCGGCGCGACAGGACTTGTCGGTCGCACAATTTTGCAGTGAACGGCGGCAAAGTGGGATCCCATGAAATGGCGGGGAATCTCGCCAAACAACCGGCGCTGTCAGCAGCGGCGACCGGTCCCGAGCCGAGCATAGACTGACCGTGGGGACGGCTGGGAGAACAGTCTGATCTCTGGTGCGGTGGTGAACACCAGTCAGGCCATCGGGACATTGTCGCTGCCTACACTGATCGCATGCCGCTCGGACCCCACCCTGGCCGGACCTACACCGACCCATCTGTGCCCCGTCGTGATGGCCTGACTGCGCTGTGACCGCCTCCCGACGGTAAGTCTGAAACCCGGCCCGCCTAGATCCCCTGCTGCGCGGAACCCACGCTGGCCCGGCCCACCACCTGATGCCGGTTTAACCCGGGAATGGATATCCCGACATTCACTCAATCTTGCAGTGAAACATTGAACACGGCGGGAAATTGGGACGACCACGAAATGGCATTGCATGCGCCGCGGAATGGCACTGGAAACCAGAGCTAAGGGCGAGCCCAAACGGGCCGAGTCCAGACTTGCCGAAGGGACGTGTCAGAGCTCACGCTAGCCTGCGGGACAGGATTGATGATCCTGTCTGTGTCTTGGGACTGGACTCCACACTCCCACACGCCCTCCCGCCGCCGTCGGGGCAGGACGCCGGCCGCACCTCACAACGGGCACGTTTATTCTTGGGAACTCTGCCGCCGCCGGTGTATCCCGGAACCCGACTCGAACGGGTTCATCTCGAGAATGCTCCCACTGCCTGTTTATCCCAGGAATTGGATACAAATTGATGAGCGAATAGATCCGGTAGATGCACAGAGTCGATTGCTTAGAGTAGATGAATCGGTTTTATAGGTTTCAGGTGAAGGGGGAAAGATTTAATACGAATCTAAAGGGTAACTTTTTTACACAAAGGTCGTTGGGTGTGTAGAACATGCTGCAAGAAGAGGTATTTGAGGCTGGGTCGATCGCAACGTTTAAGCAACATTTGACAAATACATTGATAGAACAGCTTTAGAGGGATATGGGTCAAAAGCGAGGTGGAGCTCATGTACGGACGTGGCGTCGAAGGACGAGAACCTGGGGCAAAGAAGCGGAAGCCAAATAAACGATCAGAAATTAAGCAGGAAAGCCAAATAACCGAAAGCGTACGAAGCCGAAAAGCCAACTAACCGAAAGGGCGGCACGCTTAAAGGCCAATTAACCGAAAGGATGGGACGCCGAAAACCAAACTCACCGAAATTCCGCTATGCCGGTACGCCAACTCCCGTAAGCCGCGTCGCCGACAAGCTGACTCACAGAAAGACCGCTCTGCCGGAAAGCCAAATAACGGACAGGACGTCGCCGGGGGGTCGGGACTTGTCAGCGATTGGTCCAGATCCTCTTGTCCATCACATCGCTGGCCGGTGGAGACGGGAGGGTGTGGGTAATTTTCCCACACAAGCCATAGGTGACTGGCACTCTGAACCCGTGCACCAAGTTGTAAGCGGCAGAAGAAGCGCATCCCTCGGGACAGCCCCCACTCTGCCAGGGCCACGGCCGCCCTCCGCCTCGTCTCTTCCGTGCTGCCGCAGTGTGATGGGCTGTGGGTCGGCAGCGCGCACACAAACACGGGGCAGTGTGGAGCAGAGGTATGGGACTGGCTGGTCCCTCCGCCCATCCAGAGTCACTGACCGCGATGCACCGCCATCGGACTCCCAACCCCCACACCAGGGTGATTCCCCCCCTCCCCCAACGTCCGGACCCCGACCCACACACGGGGTGATACATCCCCGACACCCGCACCGGGACAGAAGGCTTGAGTCATTGGCAGCCATAGTAAATCGCTTTTAAAACATGGAGGGGGTGGGGGGCGGCACACAAATTCCTGGCGGGCCGATGACAAGTGTGCATGACAACGAACAATTTACTCTCCTCCACTCCCCCTCCCCCTCCCCGACAACAAGAAGCTCGATTTATTTATTGTTTAAACAAAGCAATACCGTCTGGTTGTCCGCGTAACGCACACAACAGGCTCCCACGCACAAAACACCAGATAATCTGTAATCTGTTTTAACCGAAGATGGACACAAAAAGGTGGAGTAACTCAGCGGAACAGGCAGCATCTCTGCAGGGAAGCGATGGGTGGCGTCTCGTTGGAGAACATTCTTCAGACCTGAAAACTAAGTCTGAAGGGTCTCGACTCGGGAATTTTTGTGTCATCCCCTCCCCCCCCTCGTGTTTTAAAAGCGATTTACTATGGCTGCCAATGCTGTCTGTCCTCGCGACCGGGGTGGGGGTTGAATCAACCGGTGTAGGTGTCGGGGGTGAATCACCCCGTGTGAAGGTCGGGGTCCGGGCATCGGGTGGTGGGGGGGGGGGTGAATCACCTTGGTGTGGGGGTCGGGGTCCGATGGCGGTGCATCGCGGCCAGTGACACTGGGTGGGCGGAGAGACCAGCTGCTCCATCCGGCCCCGTGTATGTGTGTGCGCTGCGAGACGAGGTGAGGGCGGCCGTGGCCGTGGGAGAGGTGGGGCTGTCCCGAGGGATGCGCTCCTTCGGCCGCTTACAACTTGGTGCTCGTGTTCAGAGTGCCAATCACCTATGGCTTGTGTGGGAAAATCACCCACATCCTTCCTTCTCCACCGGCCAGCGATGTGATGGACGCGAGGGTCTGGACCAATCGCTGACAAGTCCCGACCCACCCCCCTCGGCGACGGCATGTCCGTTATTTGGCTTTACGCAGAGCGGACCTTCTGTGAGTCCGCTTATCGGCGTCGCAGCCTTCCGGTGAGTTGGCGTTTCGGCATAGCGGCCTTTCGGTGGGTTTGACCTCATCAGCAGGATTTTCTTTTTGTGCCAACATATCTCCATTATGATACATCAGTAGCATCCCTTACAAAAGAGATCCTGTTTTATAACAAATGTTTGGAAGCGTTCGGTTTTGTTGTTGATGTACTGAAGCACAGTTGTGCTATCGGTCCAAAAGATGGTTTTGTCCGGTTGAAGCCGTAATTCTTTTCGCAGCATTGTGTCAACTCTGACACCTAGGACTGCAGATGTTTGTTCCATTCTGGGAATCGTCATTTGTTTTAATAGTGCCACTCTGGGTTCTCCCATTATGAATGTAACATGCACTTATTTGTTATCATCTTCCAGTCTTAGATATGAAACTGTACCGCAGCCACTTCGCTTGCGTCTGAAAAGTGGTGCAGCTGCGCATATCAGATTTGACCTAAGTTTCTGGGCTTCATGCACCGATCCACTTTAAATTCCGCCATCTTGTTAAGATCTGCTAACCATCCTGTCCATTGCTGAGAGAAGGTTTGGGGTATGTTTTCATCCCATACGAGTCTTTTCTTCCAGAGCGCCTCCATATTCAGCTTGGCTGGCAGAGTAAATGGTGCTAGAAATCCTAAAGTGTCGTATATGGAGCCAACCACGGACAAGATGCCCCGTCTCGTAAGGTCGTTCCTGTGCAGCAATTCTGAACTTGAACACATCTGTTTCAACGCACCAGTGCAAAACCTGTCCTCGTTCCATTGGCAGATAGTTTTTGTACAAATCCAACTCCCTGGTCTCCTTGGTTCCGTTTTTTTGTGTGTAGAATGAATGCCAATATAGCACGGTTGTTGCTGATCCACTTTCACAGCATGAATCCTCCCATTTGGCAGAGAGAAGTCAGGTCTCTTGCCATTTGAACTGCTTCCTGTTCCGAAGGCATGGATTTTAAACAATCATCTGCATAGAAGCTGTTCTTTACTGTTTTGCTTAATACACAGTTTGCACAACTTGGTGACGACACTTCTACAAGAAGATGTACCTTCAGCCGGTATTCAACGATATCTTGCTGCACATCACACTCGGGCCACAACAGGAATCGCAAATAGTTAATATGCTTTTCTGATACCTTGACCTGATGAAACATTACTTTGATGTTAGCAATTAAAGCAACCAGTTCTTGCCTGAATCTGATGGGAACTCCAATGAGTGAGTTGGTAAGGTCTGGACCCTGCAGCAGGTGGCACTTAAGTTCCTTTGAAGATTGCTCCACAGTCAAAGACACCACTTAAGGTTCGTTTCATTGAGTGATGCACTCCGTGGTGAGGGATGTACCAGAGCTATCCATCACCTCGATTCAGCTGGTCCACTGGCACCATTTCAGCAAAACCAGTTCAGTCATTTCTGTGAGGAAAGATGCATCTTCATCATGACATTTTTTTTTTTTTTTTTTTTAATTTTTATTTATTAGAAGTACATTACATTACAACCACATACATTAATACTCGTCATTTATATCTTCTTACAGTTAATGTACTCCCTTTATTTATTTTTTTACACTAGAGAAAGAAAAGATTGAAAGAGAGAAGAAAGTGAAGGAAAAAGTGCAAGTGTAGAAAAGTGTAGAAAATGTAACAACAAAAATGGACGAAGACCCTATAAGAGCGAAATTAAAAACAAAAAGAAAAATAGTTAAGAAATAGGCCCTAAGAAAAGAAAAGAGAAAGAGAAAAAAAGAGAAACAAATGTGTTTTTTTTTAGCATCACGTAAATAGGACATACCAACTCTTCAACTATCATCCCCCCTTACCCGACCTCAATTTTTTTATTTTTTTAAAGTACTTTTGCACCCTATGTTTGTAATAATTCTATAAATGCAGACCACGTCAGGTGGAAGTGATCTGGTTTACCTGCTAGGAGGAGTCTTATCTCTTCAAGGTGTAATGTTTCAAACATATTTGAAATCCACATATTTATAGTTGGTATTGGAGCCTTCTTCCAAAATTTTAGAATTAGCTTTTTTCCAGTTATTAACCCATAGTCCATTAATTTCTTTTGAAACACATTTAGTTCTGGATCATCTTCCGTTATTCCGAAGATAATCCATTCTGCTTTGGGTATCAGTCTTGTTTTAAATAACTTTGTAAAGATTTCAAAAATTTCATTCCAGAATTTTTGAATTTTTGTACAGAAGACAAATGAGTGCGCTATAGTTGCTTCTTGGGATTGACATTTATCACAAATAGATGATACGTTTGGGAAAATTGTATGAATTTTAGTTTTCGAATAATATAATCTATGTAAAATTTTAAATTGTATTAAAGTGTGTCTTACATTAATCGAGCATTTATGCACTTTTAATAAGTATTCATTCCAACTTTCCTTTGAAATTTTAATAGCTAACTCTTGTTCCCAGTCTCTTCTGATACCCTCCGTAGATGGTATTTGTGCATTTAAGATAATATTGTACAAATATGATATTAAGTTTGCTGATTCCGCTTTTATCTGCATTGCCTCGTCCAGTGCATCTGCTGGGTTATTATGATGATCTTTTGTATATTTTTTCAAATAGTCGCATATTTGAAAGTATTTAAAATATTGATTATTTCCGAGTTTATATTTTATTTGTAATTGTTGAAATGAAAGTAATTTTCCAGTTTCATACAAGTCACCGAGCGTTTTAATTCCCAGTCTATCCCATTGTGTATAAGCTTTATCTATAATAGGACTAAACGAAGGGTTATTGACTATAGGTAATAAAAGTGATAAGTTTCTTAATTTTAAATTTTGTTTTATTTGTTTCCAAATACGGATTGTACTATGAATAATTGGGTTCTTATTATAGTTTATGTTATTCAGTTTCATTGGAGAGAGGAGGATCGCTCCAATGTTTCTAGAGGAGCAATCCTCTTTCTCCATTACAATCCAGTCTACTTGCTGGGCGGAGTTATCCATCAGTTGAATCATGTTTTTAATATTTACTGACCAATAATAATACATAAAATTAGGTAGTGCTAGACCCCCCAATACTTTAGATTTATTCAGATGGGTTTTTTGTATTCTATGTGATTTATAGTCCCATATAAAATTAGTGATTTCTGAGTCGAGTTTTTTAAAAAACTTCTTAGATAAGTATATAGGAATTGATTGAAATAGGTATAAAATTTGTGGTAAAAAGATCATTTTTATTGCGTTTATTCGGCCTATTAAAGACATCGGGAGCGTTTTCCAGAATTTAATTAATGTATTCAGTTTATTAAGTAGGGGGTCAAAATTTGCCCTGAACATACCTTGATATGTTCTGGTAATTTCGACTCCCAAATATTTAAATTTTTCTGTAGCTATTTTAAAAGGGAATTTTAAAAGATGTGTTGAATCTTTCGGTTTTATTGACATAATTTCACTTTTATTCCAATTTATTCTATATCCAGAAAAAGATCCGAAGTCTTCAATTAAATTTAATATATTTGGTATAGTGATTTGAGGTTTTGTAATATACAATAATATATCATCCGCGTATAAAGATATTTTATTATATGAGTCTTTAGTATTATATCCATGAATATCAGGGTGTATTCTATTTTTTTCTGCTAGCGGTTCAATAATGAGAGCAAACAGCTGTGGTGATAATGAGCATCCTTGTCTATTTCCCCTTGATAGTTCAAATTTCGAGGATAATATGTTATTAGTAAGTATTCTAGCTGTAGGTTTGTTATATAGTAACTTAATCCATAAAATAAAATTCTCGCCCAGTTGAAATTTTTGTAATACTTTATCCATATAATTCCATTCTACTTGATCAAATGCTTTTTCAGCATCCAGCGAAATAATTGATAATTCTTGATCTTCAGATTTGTGTGAGTGCATTATGTTGAGTAGACGTCTCATATTATTAGAAGAGTATCTCTTAGGGATAAACCCTGTCTGATCTGGGTTTATTAATTTACTAATGTATTTACTTAATCTTCTAGCTAATGTTTTCGCTAATATTTTTTGATCTGTGTTTAACAATGCTATAGCTCTATATGAGCCAGGTTCTTCTAAATCTTTATTTTTCTTAGGTCTTAATATAATCGTTGATTCCGCAAATGTATCAGGTAGTATTCGTTTTTTAAAAGCGTATTGGTACATTTTTTGTAATCTTGGTATTATTTTATCATAAAAGCTTTTATAAAATTCATTAGTAAATCCATCAGGGCCTGGTGTTTTTCCATTTTTTAGTGAGTTTATTGTATCTTCTAATTCCTTAATTGAGATTTGTGCACCCAGTTCCTCTTGTTCCTTCAGCTCTAACTTTGGAAGATTACAGGTATCCAAGAACTTTGTGATATTATTGGAATCAATTATCGTTTTAGATGTATACAAATTCTCGTAAAATTGCGCAAATCTTTTATTAATATCCTTCGGTGTTGTTAATAATTCCCCTTTATCTGATTTGATCTTTGGTATAGTATGTTCCTTTTCTCGTTTTTTTAGCTGGCGAGCCAAAAGTTTATGCGGTTTATCCCCAAATTCAAAGTGCTCTAGTTTTGTAATTTGAAAAAGTCTTATAAGTTTGGCAGATAATAATTTATTTTATTTAAATTTTAAAATTATTATTTTATTATGTTTATCTATTGATGGATCTTTAGCATTATCTATCTCCATTTGTCTAATAAGTTCTTCTAACTGTCTTTGTTCATTCTTATTCTTTTTATTTTGAAAAGCTAGATATGAAATTATAATACCCCTAATGTATGCTTTAAAAGATTCCCAAAGTAAAGTAGGCGATAAATCTGAAGTATCATTTGTTTGAAAAAAGACCTCCATTTGTTCTTTTAAATATATACTCGCTTGTGGATCTTTTAAAATTTGAGAATTAAATCTCCAGAATGAATTATTCTTAGACAATCCTTCCAGTTTTAAAAAGACAGTTAGTGGAGAATGGTCTGAAATTGAATTTGTATGGTATATTGCATTAGATGTTTGGGGGATTAATTTTGTATCCAGCAGAAAGTAGTCTATACGTGAGTATGTCTTATGTACCATTGAGTAAAACGAATATTCCCTGCCAGTTGGATTCACAATTCTCCAAACATCTGCTATATTAGTGTTATTTATGTAGGTATTGAGGACTTCCCCAGTTTTCGATTTCATATTCCCTCTCTGTTTTTGACTTGATTTATCTAAGTACGGATCTAAAACACAGTTAAAGTCTCCGCCTATTATAACATTTTGATAGTTTGACTCTGCAATTATATTGAAGATTTTATTGAAAAAGTGGGGGTTATCAAAGTTAGGGGCATATATATTTACCAAAGTAAGTGGAGTGTCATGGATTTCTCCATTAACTATTAGGTATCTCCCTTCTATATCTGTTATAATATTCTTTGCTTTAAATGGTATACCTTTTCTTATGATAATTGACGTGCCTCTAGATTTTGAAGTGAATGAAGAGTGGTATGTTTGACCTATCCATTTCGCCCTCAGCCTAACTTGGTCCTGAGGTTTTAGGCTTGTTTCTTGTAGGAAGGTAATGTCAGAATTATACATTTTTAGCTGAGCTAATATCTTACCCCTTTTGATAGGTTCGTTAATACCTCTTATATTCCAACTACAAAATGAGATTCCTCCTAGGTTCTTTTGTGTGGTGTCATGCATTTTGAATAATTATAGTACCTTTGAATCTTGTGGTGCGTCCATGTCCCAGGTCTTTAGGTATTGGGGGAGTTTTTGAATTATTAACTTTTGTTGGTATGTCCTTATTACTCTTATCACTAAACACAAAACACAAACAAGTGATTTTATGTGATAAAAAAAACCTAAAAAAGTGAGGCTACAGCGTCTATAGTCGGCACCGTAGCGAGTGACCCACATGTAGGTGGGAAAAAACCTTATTTTGACTTCCATTGCGTTGTTACTCAACTAGCTCCGCTCTCTTAGTTAATCATAACATATTAAAATATTAAAACGAGGCCTCACATTCAGATATATAATACAATTTTACCCTGATATTTCCTTATAACATATATATATATCAGAGTTTAATTATTAAACCAATATTTTTGATTTCAATAAGAATCAACTGTTGGTTGAAGGGGTTAACGAGACGTGCTCCTGGACATAAGCCAGGAGCTCGTTTCTCATCCCCTCCTCCAGCTTATAGACAAGGTTACAATTTATTAAAAATTCATATTAGTATGTTAGTTCATTATTTTTTTGTTTTTTTTGTTAGTATTCTAATCTAACCTGCATAACTTTTAAAGTTGTTAATAGGATAAGTTCTTACAATTGGTTATAACATTTTAATCAATAAGCAATTATTTTCTAATTCATATTCCAGCTGTAAAGTTGTTTACACGTTTTGAACAGAAAATGTCCTTGCTTCAACATTCCAGAGATAACAGTGTAACTATCCCCAGACAAAACATAGCTGAGAATTATTCGGATCTGCCAAAGCTCCCTTTTATTTCTGTTTTTCAACAATCGTTTGGGCATATTTGAAAGCGTCTTCAGGCTTAACAAATGACTTTTCAAGACCATTAAAGGAAATACGCATTTTCGCGGGATAAAAAACCCCAAATCTGACCCCTTCTCTCCCTCTTAAAAGATCTTTAACCTTATCAAATTTGTTTCTTTTTTGCACAATTTCATGTGGGTAGTCCCTGAATATCTTAATAGTGTCCTTGTCCAGCCGCAATTGTACACCATATTTGATTTTACTCATAACGTATTCCAGTTCTGCAGTATCTCGAAATTTCACTATAATATGTCGTGGATAAGCTTTTCCCGCATCAGATCTTTTTCCAAATCTTGGGACACGATGAGCCACTTCGATTTTCGGTTCCTTGGAAAGATTCAACAGTTGTTTCAACAAGCCCATGGCAAATTCACGTACCTGTTCCCCTTCTGCCCCCTCTGAAACACCAAGAATTCTCAAATTCTGGCGTCTAGAGCGAGCTTCCAGGTCCAGGCATTTGAATGAGACTTTCTCTAATTGAGTCCCCATTTGTAGTGATGCTTGTTCGTTTTCTCGCCTCATTTGCTCATGTTCTTGCCTCAATTTCGCCATGTCTTCAACCAGTCGAGCCGTATTTTTCTCCAATTCCGTAATTGTGTGCATACTTGCAGCTACTGTTTCAAGTACAGCCGTGAACTTATCCGTAGTAATTACATCCATCTTATCCATTTTCTCTGATAGTCCATCTTTCACCTCATCAATTCGTTTATTCATAATGTCCAGTAAATCCGTCATATTCTTCTGGTTACCAGCATTTAAATCCTTCATCATCTTCTCCATTCCTTCCATCATTTTTGCCGAATTTTCCTTCATTTCCTTCTTATCTTCCACCCTATTATCCGAGATCTCATCTTTCAAATTTTTCATTGATTTCTTCAAGTCGTCAAAGTCTTTCTTAGATCTTGTATCCATTTCTGCAGCCACTTCAGAGACTTCAGAGGTAACTTCTGCTTCGAACTTTTTCGACAGCTTATTCACAGCTCTCTGAGGGCTCACAGCTGGAGGCAATTTACTCATTTAAAGGGCTTCAAACCACCGTTTAAAACATCGCGTTTAACGATGACGTCATTAGCGCGGTAACCAGAAGCTCCGGTAAGGTTTTTAAAAACTTCCGGTGGCGTCATGTTAGACTAACAGACGTGCACCCAGCTCCTCTCCCGAAAAACTTCACGATTTATCGTGTAAAACGGGTCCGAAAATCGGGATTGTTTTTTTTTTTTTTTTTTTTTTTAAATCATGACATTTCTTATTCTTGCCAAACCTGCGTTTCAGGCTCTGGATGAGCTGCTCTGCAATCCAACGGTTATTTGGCATGCTGACGCTTTCTTGTTTGAAAGGTCATTCCAGACAATAGTATTCATCTATCAAATGTTACCTCTTCTCTGTACATTTCCTCTGTTTCCTTGCTTGTTCTTTCACTGAATTGGTGATTGTATTGCATGACCAGTAGCTCCTCCAGGTTTACAATGGATATTCGGGGCAGCCATTATCATCCCTGCTGTCGTTGTCTTTTCTCGGTGGTCCATAGATGACCCACATTTTGCCGTTAAAGAGAGTATTGTGTTAGGTGGGTCATATCATGAGCTGTAATAGATGGTCCTTGAAGCCCACTTAGAAGCCGTCGGGACAGAAGAAGTTATCACACTGAGCGGCGGACTGGCTTGCGAAGCAAAAAGGGCTGTTGAGCCAAAACCAAAGAGGCCAACGTTAGGCAACGCCATTGTAGTTGAGGACTCCATTGTGAGAGGTACGCACAGGGGTTTCTGCGGCAACAGACGGGATTCGAGGATGGTGTGCTGCCTTCCTGGTGCCAGGATCCAGGATGTCACGGACAGAGTGCAGAAAATCCTCAAGGGCGAAGGTGAACAGCCGGAAGTGGTAGTGCATGTCGGCACAATCGATGTCGGAAAGAAGGGGATGAATATTCTCCAGCGTGACTTTAGAGAGCTCGGAAAAATGCTGAAAAGCAGGACCTCAAGGTTGTTATCTCCGGTTTGCTTTCAGTTCCTCGTGCTGGCGAGAGCAGGAACAGGGAGATACGGGACCTGAATGTGTGGCTGAGGAACTGGTGCAGGGGGCAGGGATTTAGATTCTTAGATCACTGGGATCTGTTTTGGAGTAAGGGGGAACTGTACAAAAGGGACGGATTGCATCTTAACAAGTGGGGGACCAGCATTCTGGCAGGCAGGTTTGCCACTGCTACATGGGTGGTTTTAAACTGAATAAGGGGGGTGGGGTGTCAAATGGGATAGTCGAGGATGGAGTTAAAGGGAAAGAGAGTAAAGGGATGGTTAATGACCCCCAGAATTAACGGGAAAGGAAGCTCACAAAGGGATAGGAGAGTATGGCCAAGTGTAATAGGGGTCGATGTAAAAGGTGAGATGCGTAAGGAATTAAAAGTATTGTATATGAATGCGCGAAGTATAAGAAGTAAAGTAGATGAGCTTGAGGCTCAGTTACAGGTTGGTAGAGATGACATTGTGGGGATTACTGAGACGTGGCTGCAGGAAGATCAGTCCTGGGAACTTAATATTCAGGGTTATACATCCTATAGAAAGGACAGGCAGGTGGGCAGAGGAGGGGCGTAGCTGTGCTGGTGAGAGATGGAATTTAGTCCCTTGCGAGGCAAGACATAGGGACTGACGAGGTAGAGTCACTGTGGATTGAGTTCAGGAATTGTAAAGGCAAGAAGACACTAATTTGTGTTATTTACAGACCCCCCCCCCCCTCAAATAGTAGCCCGGATGTAGGGTGTAAGTTGCAGCAGGAGTTAAAACTGGCATGTAACAAAGGTAATGCCACTGTGGTGATGGGGGATTTCAAGATGCAGGTATACTGGGAAAATTAGGTTGGTTCAGGACCCCAAGAAAGTGAGTTTGTAGAATGCCTCCGAGATAGATTCTTAGAGCAGCTTGTAATGGAGCCGACCAGAGAAAAGGCAATTCTGGATTTAGTGTTGTCCAATGAACCAGATATGATAAGAGAACTCGAGGTAAAGGAACCGCTTGGAGGTAGTGATCATAATATGATTAGTTTTAATCTGCAATTTGAGAAGGAGAACGTTAAATCGGAAGTGGCAGTGATGCAGTTGAACAAAGGCGACTATGAAGGCATGAGAGAGGAGCTGGCCAAAGTAGACTGGAAATGGATCCTGGCAGGAATGACGGTGGAACAGCAATGGCAGGAATTTCTGGGCATAATCCGGGAGACGCAGAATCATTTCATTCCGAAAAGGAAGAAAGATTCTAAGGGGAGTAGGAGGCAACCGTGGCTGACAAGAGAAGTTAGGGATAGAATAAAACTAAAAGAAAAGATGTATAACACAGCAAAGAGTAGCCGGAAGCTAGAGGATTGGGATACTTTCATAGGGAAACAGAAGGAAACAAAACGGGCAATACGGGCTGAAAAGATGAAGTACGAGGGGAAGTTGGCCAGGAAGATAAAGAAGGACAGTAAAAGCTTCTTTAGATATGTTAAGGGGAAAAGAGTAGCAAAGTCAAATGTGGGTCCCTTGAAGGCAGACACGGGTGAAATTATTATGGGCAACAAGGAAATGGCAGAAGAGTTGAATAGGTACCGGATCTGTCTTCAGTAAGGAAGACACAGACAATCTCCCAGATGTACTGGAGGACTGAGGATCTAAGGGGGTAGAGGATCTAAACGAAATTTTCATTAGGCGAGAAATATTATTGGGTAGGCTAATGGGACTGAAGGATGATAAACCCCCTGGACTTGATGGTCTGCATCCCATGGACCTCAGGGAGGTGGCTCTAGAAATAGTGGATGCATTGGTGATCATTTTCCAATGTTCAATAGATTCAGGATCAGTTCCTGTGGATTGGAGGATAGCTAATGTTATCCAACTTTTCAAGAAAGGAGCGAGAGAGAAAACGGGAAATTACAGACCAGTTAGCATGAATTCGGTGGTGGGAAAGATGCTGGAGTCAATTATTAAAGAGGTAATAATGGGGCATTTGGATATCAGTAAAAGGATTAGTCCAACATGGATTTATGAAAGGGAAATCATGCTTGACTAATCTTCTGGAATTTTTTGTGGATGTGACAAGTAAAATGGATGAAGGGATGCCAATGGATGTAGTGCATCTAGACTTTCAGAAATCCTTTGATAAGGTTCCGCACGGGAGACTGGCGACTAAAATTAGAGCACATGGTATTGGGGGTAGGGTGCTGACATGGATAGAAAATTGGTTGGCAGACCAGAAGCAAAGAGTAGGAGTGAACGGGTCCTTTTCAGAATGGCAGGCAGTGGCGAGTGGAGTGCCGCAAGGCTCGGTGTTGGGGCCGCAACTGTTTACCATATATATTAATGATTTGGAAGAGGGAATTGGGAGCAACACTAGCAATTTTGCGGATGACACAAAACTGGGTGGCAGTGCGAATTGTGAAGAGGATGTTAGGAGGTTGCAGGGCGACCTGGACAGGTTGAGTGAGAGGGCAGATGCGTAGCAGATGCAGTATAATATAGATAAATGTGAGGTTATCCACTTTTGCGGCAAAAACAAGGGGCAGATTATTATTTAAATGGGATTAGGTTAGGTATGGGGGAGGTACAGCGAGACCTGTGTGTCACTGAAAGTTGGCGTGCAGGTACAGCAGGCAGTGAAGAAAGCTAATGGAATGTTGGCCTTCATAACAAGAGGATTTCAGTATCGGAGAAAAGACGTTCTTCTGCACTTGGACAGGGCTTTGGTGAGACCACATGTGGAGTATTGTGTGCGGTTTTGGTCTTCTAATTTGAGGAAGGACATCCTTGTGATTGAGGCAGCGCAGCGTAGGTTCACGAGATTGATCGCTGGGATGGCGGGACTGCCATATTAGGAAAGATTGAAAAGACTAGGCTTGTATTCACTGGAGTTTAGAAGGATGAGGGGTGATCTTATAGAAAAATATAAAATTATAAAAGGACTGGACAAGCTAGATGCAGGAACAATGTTCCCAATGTTGGGCGATTCCAGAACCAGGGGCCAAAGTCTTAGAATAAACGGAGGTCATTTAAGACTGAGGCGAGAAAAAACGTTTTCACCCAGAGAGTTGTTAATTTATGGAATTCCCTGCCACAGAGGGCAGTGGAGGCCAAATCTCTGGATGGATTTAAGAGCGAGTTAGATAGAGCTCTATGGGCTAGTGGAGTCAAGGGATATGGGGAGAAGGCAGGCACGGGTTGTTGATAGGGGACGATCAGCCATGATCACAATGAATGGCGGTGCTGGCTCGAAGGGCCGAATGGCCTCCTCCTGCACCTATTTTCTATGTTTCTTGTTTCTATGTTTCTATGAGTTATATAACCATGTAACCATATAACAATTACAGCACGGAAACAGGCCATCTCGGCCCTTCAAATCCGTGCCGAACACCTACTCTCATCTAGTCCCATCTACCTGCCCTCAGACCATAACCCTCCATTCCTTTCCCGTCCATATACCTATCCAATTCATTTTTAAATTATAAAATCGAACCTGCCTTCACCACTTCCACTGGAAGCTCATTCCACACAGCTACCACTCTCTGAGTAAAGAAGTTCCTCCTCATGTTACCCCTAAACTTTTGTCCCTTAAATCTCAAATCATGTCCTCTTTTTTGAATTTTCCCTACCCTCAATGGAAAAAGCGTATCCACGTCAATTCTGCCTATCCCTCTCATAATTTTAAAGACCTCTATCAAGTTCCCCCTTAACCTTCTGCGCTGCAAAGAATAAAGACCTAACTTAGTTGTTTGTTTTGGTCTAACAACCTATTGCTGGGAGGAATTTTCAGTTCCCATCAACGCATTTTCCCTTTGTTGCATTTGATCAGGCAAGTATACATTTCCATGTGGTTTTAATTTAGCTGATGTTTCCCTTTGAGCGGTTCCTTTTCTCAAATAAGAGCTCATCCCATTAGATACTCTGGAGCTGCTTCTTGATCCCATGGCTTCAAGTACATTGATCTTTGCATTGGTTGCTGCCGGCTCCGTCTTCAGTTCCAGCTATACTTTCTCTCTTTTCAATTGTTCTTTCTTTGTTTCCAATTGCTCTTCTTGTGCCTCAAGCTCATACTTAGCATTGGTTGCTGTAACCTCAGTCTCTCTTTTCAATTATTCTTTCTTTCTTTCCAATTGTCCTTCTTGTGCCTCAAGCTCATGCTTTTTGTTCAGGGCGGCAAAGCGTTCCAAGAGAGCAGCCCTTTCTGCCTAAGCTTCAATGCGAGCAGAGGCCGTTGAAGATGCAGATCATGGATAACTAGATTTGTGGCTTAGTGTCGGTTTTGAGACATTTGAAACTCTATCCTCAGGCCCAATTTCATCTGAGTTTACAACACTCTATTGTATGGCACTTTCAGCGAAGGAATGTGCAGTTTGCTGTCCAACATCAGATAACCGCACATTTACATCTTGTATAAACCCAATAAAAGTTTCCATTCTTTGTTGAAACCATTCATTTGGCCTTTCAAGCTCCTTTTCAGGCAGTGGTACCTTAACCAATGACTCGTGGTTTTCTCTTACTTCATCACAGAGCTTCATAAATTGAACCAGGTTAGATTGTACATCATTTGCATTTTCCTCTGATTTCGTGAGCTCTTTTAGCATTTCAATTAACTTGTTAGCTTGTTTACATATCGAGTTTCTTGTCTTCTGACACATTTTCATGAACATTTCCAAGCATTTGCCAGTGTATTTTATAACCCTTTTTACTTTTCAGAATCCTTTCCAACATCGCCATCTTTTGACTGAGCTTTAGCTTTGACCACAGACATACTTCTTCACTATCCCTTTAAGACTCGTTGACGTGGAAGCCTATTGCCGACGGCACAATGTTTCAAACAACTTATATCGTTCTGATTCTCAACGTCACTTCTCAATTCTCCGTTATAGTAGCCGTTTTCGAATACAGCTTATCATATTTGTTCCGGTGACAATTTGAAACAGCTTTTGGAGGTCATCACATCAGAAATGAATAAATTAAAACAGTGGTTTGATGTCAACACATTGTCTTTATATTTAAGCAAAACAAAGATTATGCTATTTCGAAAACATAAAACAAACCCTCAAGTACAATTGAAAATAGATAACATAAGTATAGAAAGGGTATATGAATATAAATTTCTTGGTGTGATCTTAGACCACAAAATCTGCTGGAAACTACATATAAACCACGTCAAAGCAAAACAGGCAAGTCTATAGCAATATTGGGAAAATCAAGACACATTCTGGACCACAAATCATTACATACTCTGTATACTACACTCATATTGCCATATCTGAGTTACTGTGTGGAGATATGGGGTAACACCTACAAAACCAACCTACAGCCGTTATGCACATTACAAAAAGAGCACTGAGAACTGTCACTAACGTTGGATATCTTGAACATACCAATTTATTATTCTTAAAGTCACATACACTGAAGTTCACCGATCTGGTTAAATTTAAGACTGCACAACTCATGTACAAAGCAAGAAATAATTTACTTCCAAGAAATATACAAAAACTGTTTATGGAAAGACAGGGTGGGTATAATTTGAGAGGGGAACATAATTTAAAAAAACCTCAATGCCAGAACAACTCTTCAACTATGTGCATAGCAATCTGTGGGGTGAAATTGTGGAATGGTCTGAAACAGGATACAACTTAGCACAAACATAATTCAGTTTATAAAGATGTACAAAAACACATTTTTAAAAGGATATTGGGATGAGGATAGGTGATTGTGAGTGGGATATTTGTTATACTGATTGTATTGGGCAGGGTGATTATAGGGTGATGGGTTGTATATATGACTAAGAGATATTGTATAGTATATGAGGGTTTTTTCTTTTCTTTTTTCTTTTTTTCTCTCTTTTTTTGTTTGACTTTGTAAATATTTGATTAGTGTATAAATGTAAATAATTTGGTGTACATATAGCAGCCGGTGTACATATGGTGTACATATAGCTGCTGGTGTACATATGGTGTACATATACTGCTGGTGTACATATGGTGTACATATAGCTGCTGGTGTACATCTGGTGTACATACAGCTGCTGGTGTACATATGGTGTAAATATAGCTGCTGGTGTACATATGGTATACATATAGCTGCTAAATTTGTATAAGATAATTATAAGCAGTTGAATAAAGGGTGGGAATTAATAAGCTTTGACTTCTTCCTGCTCCTTTTCGGACATACGATTTTATTTATTTATAGATATTGTTTATGACACTTTATAAATATTCTTGTTTTGTTTTTTTGTATGCTGTTTCACACTTGCTTTTTATTCTTTTATTCTGTTCGAAATAAAGAACTAAATAAAATAAAATAAAAATATATATATATAGCTTCTCCAATAAACCTTAATGGTGTATGTACCCATTCTCCCTGCGCGTTGGCTTTTGGGGTTTCCAATCGCCGTCAGTCAGATTTGCGCAGGGGCGATCTTGTCCAGTTCATTGGGAATGGTGGCGACAGGGTTATGAAATAACACAATCCCATGTTCCGTTTGAATGATTCACAAGCTCCAGTTTCACTCAAAGAACTAGTTAATGGCAAATATCTGAGGAAGGACATTATAGCCATAGAAGGAGTGCAGAGAAGGTTCATCAGACTGATTCCTGGGATGTCAGGACTTTCATAAGAAGAAAGACTGGATAGACTTGGCTTATACTCGCTAGAATTTAGGAGATTGAGAGGGGATCGTGTAGAAACGTTAAAAATTCTTATGGGGTTGGACAGGCTAGATGCAGGAATATTGTTCCCGATGTTGGGGAAGTCCAGGACAAGGGGTCACAGCTTAAGGATAAGGGGTAAATCCTTTATGACCGAGATGAGGAAAAACTTTTTCACACAGAGAGTGGTGAATCTCTGGAACTCTCTGCCACAGAGGTAGTTGAGGCCAGTTCATTGGCTATATTTAAGAGGGAGTTAGATGTGGCCCTTGTGGCTGAAGGGATCAGGGGGTATGGAGAGAAGGCAGGTACGGGATACTGAGTTGGATGATCAGCCATGATCATATTGAATGGCGGTGCAGGCTCGAAGGGCCGAATGGCCTACTCCTGCACCTATTTTCTATGTATCTATGTATCTATGTATCCAACTTTTCCAGTGTCCTCTTTTTCAGTTGCCATTACTACACAGGTAAGTAGGAGTGATCTTCTGCAGACCTAATAGAACAGATCTACCAGTCGTTATTTCTAGTTTAATTTGTTGTTTATTGAAGTAGACGTACAAACAATGAGATAAGCATATTAGGTTGTCCTTATTCTGCATGCAAGTTGTCATTGGCTGTTCTGTCCCTGCTCTGGTGAGAACTGTATGCCCTCCTTCCCTGTGCCGGCCTCTTCATGTCCCTATGCCCATATATATATATATATATATATACCACCCTGTGCAACTAATGACCGCCCCGAAGTGTGCAAAATAATATTGCAAGATATATCTAGACAAAATAATATAATATGCCAACAATCGCTAGCCTAAACATAAATGGCTCCCACATCTCTTGACTCTTGAAATAGAGGGTGATAGGTCAGCACATCCATCTGTTAGGGAATTCGTAGAAACAGATGCAATCGGAATGTTTGGATACAGTTCGATAGCCACGCGAATGAGCGGCGTATTGAGGCATTTACACCATGTGCAGCCAAATGCCGTACTTTTCTATATTCCAAGTTCCAACTCATTTTACAAGAATGAAAACATTTGCTATATGCACTTTAATAACGCAGTTTGCTTTACTTTGATGAAAACTTAATGTGCATTTGAGTACCGGACATCAAATCACGTATCTAGATATGGCCGTCTTGTCCACGCATGACAGGATCCTGTCCCTGGTTCCCTGATTATGCTTGCTACCTGACATAAATGCAGAACGCTATGAAATTGAAGCGAATCGAAAGCGACAAATGCCTGAAAGAAAATACGCAAATCGAAGTTTATGCATATTTTGCAGACGCCTTTTGTAAAGGTTGGAGATACATTAGTTTTAACTGAAACGTAAACGTGGAAAAAATATCCATGACAGATATCCCGGTCTTCATAGATAACAATGCAAAATACAACAATATATACACGATGTGGTGGTCTGCGAGAGAGTGACAAATGGAATGTAACTGAGACGAATGTGAGGTATTTTCTTTTTGGAGTTATATATGGCAGGACTTACACAATATATGGCGATGTCCCCGATAGTACTGCAGACAGAGAGACGTAAGCGTACGGACACATCATTCCCAAGAAGTGGCGTCAATGTTTTATATCGTGTTAAAACACAAGACAGAGCAGGTGTTGAATGCGGGAGCAAAACGCAAAGTGCTGGAGGAATCCAATGGGTCAAGTGACATCTGTGGACAGATTGTACAGAAATGTCCGGACGCTTCTTCCGATTGATTGGGACAGGGGGTAAATAGCTGGAAAAGAGAGGCGGTGCACGGGACGAAGCATGGCCAGTTATCACGATACAGGTTAATGTTTAGGGGTAATTGAAATATCACCGGTGTAAATAGAATGGACAGATCAAGAGAGGGTAAAATATCGAACGGTGGTGGAGGCGGAGGAATGTTCGAGACAGTAGAATAGGTGAGGGATGACTCCTTGTCACTTAAATAGGCCCTGAGGCGGAGGCGATAGAAGATGAGTTCAATGTCATGATGGACGCAGCACACGTTGGTGAATCTGCGGAATGCATTGCCACCGAAGGCTGTGGAGGTAGTCAATGGGCAGAGATAGATAGATTCTTGATTAGTACGTGTTTCAGAGGTTATTGGGAGAAGGCAGGAATATTTGGTTTGGAGGAAGCGATTTACGTACCATGAATGAATGGCGAATTAGACGTGATGAGTCAAATGGCCTAATTCTTCTCCTATCAATTATGAATTTATGATGATATGGCCGTGACGGGACAATGCTATGCCCTCTGCTGCGGACACAGTTTCGCCGCCAATTTTATTATTTTGTGCCATATCGTTACCTTTCCTACGCGTGCACATAAACTGTACCAAGAATCGGATTTTCAGCTTCCCCAAATAAGTCCAACAAAAAATCCGACATTGGTTGAAGAAGCAAGATGGCTCCCGAGCAGAGCGATCATAGCGCACCCTTCCCAAGGAAGATTCTAAAACATCCGACACACTCGCTCTACTTGTTTACATCTCCTTTACGCCTGAAAATATAACACCATATTTAAATGTTCGGTTGATAATGTGCCCTTTGCTCTGTTTATTTTAGTTGAGTTAAATTGGATTATATTTATTCATAGTTGATCTGATCAGTTAAAATAAAATACAAATCAAATCCTTTCATTGTACCTCGGCACATGTGGCAATAATAAACCTAAACATCAGGGGAGCACGTGCGTTTCTTTGGTCAATGTCTTCAAAACGGTGAATGAATATTTTACCCTTCTGACTCATTTTTCATTTGTTAAGGAAAATAAGTGTCAGAGCATTACTTACGCAAGTTATCATATTGACAATGCTCTGCGGAGGTAAATGAATCTCCACTTCATTAAAGTGATCTTGTGAGTGAATAAGACCAATGACGGTGCTGTGCTCTTTTCACCCAAGAGGTTTCTCCAAAATATAATCAAGACGTAAGTGGAAAGAAGGAGATCCACCTTTTTGTTGCACTAACCGGACGCGTTTCCTCATT
>JAXLNO010005096.1:106962-177493 GCA_038087875.1 Malacoraja senta
TGAACTTAAACGATCCCACAGATGTGACTGTGGTTGTTGATGATGAGTGGGGGTGGGGGGGGCGGGGGGTGGAGGGGGGGAGTGGAGGGGGGGGAGTGGAGGGGGGGGCGTGGAGGGGGAGCTCTCCTAAAGTCTACAATCAATTTCACTGTCTTAAGAACATTGATCTCCAGGTTGTGTTGAATGCAGCTGTGTTGAATGCAGAGCTAAAATCCACAAACAAAATCCTCGCATAGGTCTCCTGGCGGTCTAGGTGCTGGAGGATGAAGTGCAGGCCCAGGTTGACTGCGTCACCTAATGTCCCGGTATGCAGACTGCAGAGGGTCCAGCAGGGGGGTTCGTGATATTTTTCAGCTTGGCAGCACAAGTTTTTCAAGGGTATTCATGATTACAGAGAGGCCTGTCGTCATTATGAGCAGTAATCTTTGCCTTTTGGGGTACAGGGACAATACTGGAGACTTTGAAGCAGGCCGGGACAGGACAGGTTTGCAGGGACTGGTTGAGAATGTCTGTGTAGACCGGTTCCAATTGTTCGGCACAGAGCTTGAGGGTAGAGGAGGAACCATTGTCCGGCCCTGCAGATTTCCCGCTTTCTGTCTTTTACCCCCTCAATTTATTTGTCTACTGGACGAGGGCCCAGTCTTTGCTTACGGGAGTCAGGCTGTAAGTGGGCGTTAAGTGGTGATTGGAGAGGTGTTGGTGGGAAAGGGCCCCGTCTTAGCAGACTGGAGTCAGGTGTAAGTAGGTGTGAAGTGGTGGCTGGGGAAGATTAGGTGGGGAAGTGTCCAACCTTTGCAAACTGAAGTCAGGCTGTGAGTAGGTGTGAAGTGTTGGTTGGGGAGGGGGGAAGGGGTAGCAAGGTTAAGTTTCTGTTTATCGAACCTGCAGTAGAACTCGTTCAGGTCGCTGGTCAGCTAACGATTGTCCAAGGAGCGGGGGGCTTTCCTCTTGCAGGTGGTGATTTCTGGCAAGCCCTTCCAAAGCGAAGAAGAGTCACTAGCTCAAACCTTGCTCCTCAACTTCTCAGAGTACCTTTCCTTCGCAGCTCTGATTCCTCTTCTCAGCTTGTACTTTCTTTCCCTGTCTGTAGACGTCTGCATCCCCACTCGTGTAGGCCTCGTCTTTAGGCTGGCGGAGCTGTCTGCGTTCTGCTGTAAACCAGGGCTTGTCCTTGTTGAACCAGATCCGGGTCCTAATGGCAATGCAACTGTCCTCACAAAAGCTGAAATAGGACGATACAGTGTATGTATTCTCCTCGAGTTTGTGGTTGTTTCCCTGAACACATTCTAATTTATGCAGTCAAAGTAGGACTGTAGGTTTTCAATGCCGTTGCTTGTCCACCTTTTCGTTGTTATAACCACAGGCTTTGCAGATTTTAGTTTCTGCCGGTAGGTCGGAATAAGGTGAACGAAACAATGATCAGAGAGAACCAGAGCCGCCTGGGGAACAGAGCGATAACCATATAGCCATAACAGCACGGAAACAGGCCATCTCGGCCCTTCAAGTCCGTGCCGAACACTTTTCCCTTTTTTAATTTTTTTTTTAAATTTACTTCCCCCTAGTCCATCTACCTGCACTCAGACCATATCCTTCCATTCCTTTCCCGTCCATATACCCATCCAATCTATTTTTAAAGGATAACATTGAACCTGCCTCCACCACTTCCACTGGAAGCTCATTCCACACAGCTACAACTCTCTGAGTAAAGAAGTTCCCCCTAATGTTACCCCTAAACTTCTGTCCCTTAATTCTCAAGTCATGTCCCCTTGTTTGAATCTTCCCAACTCTCAATGGGAAAAGCTTATCCACGTCCACTCTGTCTAACCCGCTCATAATTTTAAAGACCTCTATCAAGTCCCCTCTTAACCTTCTGCGCTCCAAAGAATAAAGACCTAACCTGTTCAACCTTTCTCTGTAACTTAGTTGCTGAAACCCAGGCAACATTGTAGTAAATCTCCTCTGTACTCTCTCTATTTTGTTGACATCCTTCCTATAATTAGGCGACCAATAATTGTACTCCATACTCCAGAATTGGCCTCACCAATGCTTTGTACAATTTCAACATTACATCCCAACTTCTATATTCAATGCTCTGATTTATGAAGGCCAGCACACCAAAAGCTTTCTTTACCACCCTATCTACATGAGATTCCACCTTCAGGGAACTATGCACAGTAATTCCTAGATCCCTCTGTTCAACTGCATTCCTCAATTCGCTACCATTTACCATGTACGTCCTATTTTGATTGGTCCTGCCGAGATATAGCACCTCACATTTGTCAGCATTAAACTCCATCTGCCATCTTTCAGCCCACTCTTCCAAATGGCCTAAATCTCTCTGTAGACTTTGAAAATCGACTTCATTATCCACAACACCACCTATCTTATTATCATCTGCATACTTACTAATCCAATTTTCCGCACCATCATCCAGTTCATTGATGTACATGACAAACAACAGTGGACCCACACAGACCCCTGAGGCACCCCACTAGTCACCGGCCTCCAACCTGCCAAACAGCCATCCACCATTACTCTCTGGCATCTCCCATTCAGCCACTGTTGAATCCATCTTGCTACTCCACCATTAATACCCAACAATTGAATCTTCTTAACCTTGTCAAAGGCCTTACTGAAGTCCATATAGACAACATCCACTGCTTTACCCACATCAATTTCCCTAGTATCCTCTTCGAAAAATTCAAGAAGATTAGTCAAGCATGACCTTCCAGGCACAAATCCATGTTGATTGTTCCTAATCAGACCCCGCTTATCCAGATGCTTATCCAGATCCAGATAAGCGTTCTGGATTGAAGTGTAACTGTGGTCAAGTCTTCTCTCCCCTCTGGTGGGGCAGGTATCATGAAGTAAGTACTTTGGAAGGTCTCGGCTGAGGTTAACCTTGTTAGAGTCCCCCAAAACAATTAGAATGCCATTCGGGAAGTAACTTTCTACCCTCATTACCTGGTCAGCGAGTTGCGTTTGCGACTCACGTACGCAGGCTTGGGGAGGGGGGATGTTAATTCAAGCGAGAACAAAAAAAGTTAAATTCCCTCGGAGGATAAAAGGGTTTGCAGTTTCTAAAGAAGTATTCTAGGATGGGAGAACATAAGTTAGACAGTAACGTGATGTCACTGCACCAGCCCTGGTTAGTACAGAGCATATTCCACCGCCTCTTGATTTACCCGCTCCCTCTGCTCCGCCCTGTGTGGTTGAATCCCAGCCAGTTGCAGCGCATTGTCCGCGGTCGACTCACACAGCCAGGTCGCGGTGAAGGACAGGGCAGCGGCTCGAGAGAAGTCCTTGTTTGTTTGGCACAGGATTTGCAGTTCGTCCGATTTGTTGTTGATAGAAAATAGATTTGCAAGGAATATACTCGGGAGCGGCGTGTGTAATCTTCGTCGCCGGAGTCGGGTGTGCTCCAGAGCGATTCCAAAGGTCCTTCTCCGTCTCAATACCTTGAATACAGCCACAGCCCTGCCGACGAGTACATCCAAATAATCCAGCGAGTGAAAGAAATCCTGAACGATCATTGAAGGTACCGTATGTCCCATGTTAATGAGTACCTCTCTCATGAATGTGGTCTTTTTGGGGTTTTCACCGATGACACAAACGAATAAAAAACATATAAAACAGCAAGGAGCAGTTCACCGTGGCAGCCATCATCAGCGCCGGCCGGAAGGAACCGCTTGGAGGTATGGATCATAATATGATTAGTTTTAATCTGCAATTTGAGAAGGAGAATGTTAAATCCGAAGTGGCAGTGAAGCAGTTGAACAAAGGGGACTATGAAGGCATGAGAGGGGAGCTGGCCAAAGTAGACTGGAAAGGGATCCTAGGAGGAATGACGGTGGAACAGCAATGGCAGGAATTTCTGGGCATAATCCGGGAGACGCATGTTCATTTCATTCCAAAAAGGAAGAAAGATTCTGAGGGGAGTAGAAGGCAACCGTGGCTGACAAGAGCAGTTAGGGATAGAATAAAACTAAAACACAGCAAAGAGTAGCCGGAAGCCAAAGTATTGGGAAACTTTCATAGGACAACAGAAGGAAACAAAACGGGCAATACGGGCTGAAAAGATGAAGTACGAGGGGAAGTTGACCAGGAATATAAAGAAGGACAGTAAAAGCTTCTTCAGATATGTTAAGGGAAAAATAGTTGCAAAGTCAAATGTGGGTCCCTTGAAGGCAGACACGGGTGAAATTATTATAGGCAACAAGGAAATGGCAGAAGAGTTGAATAGGTACTTCGGATCTGTCTTCACTTAGGAAGACACTAACCATCTCTCAGATGTACTGGATGACAGATGATCTAAGGGGGTAGAGGAACTGAAATAAATGTTCATAAGGCGAGAAATAGTATTGGGTAGGCTAATGGGGCTGAAGGATGATCAATCCCCAGGGCCTGATGGTCTGCATCCCAGGGTTCTCAGGGAGGTGGCTCTATAAATATTGGACGCATTGGTGATCATTTTTCCAATGTTCAATAGATTCAGGATCAGTTCCTGTGGATTGGGGGATAGCTAATGTTATCCCTCTTTTCAAGAAAGGAGCGAGAGAGAAAACGTGGAATTACAGACCAGTTAGCCTGACTTCGGTGGTGGGAAAGCTGCTGGAGTCAATTGTTAAAGATGTAATAATGTGGCATTTGGATAGCAGTAAAAGGATTGGTCCAAGTCAACATGGATTTATGAAAGAGAAATCATGCTTGACTAATCTTCTGAAATTTATTGAGGATGTGACAAGTAAAATGGATGAAGGGGTGCCAGTGGATGTAGTGTATCTAGACTTTCAGAAAGCCTTTGATAAGGTCCCGCACGGGAGACTGTTGACTAAAATTAGAGCACATGGTATTGGCGGTAGGTGTGTTGACATGGATAGAAAATTGGTTGGCAGACCGGAAGCAAAGAGTAGAAGTGAACGGGTCCTTTTCAGAATGGCAGGCAGTGGCGAGTGGAGTGCCGCAAGGCTCGGTGTTGGGGCCGCAACCGTTTACCATATATATTAATGATTTGGAAGAGGGAATTAGGAGCAACACTATCAAGTTTTCGGATGACACAATGCTGGGTGGCAATGTGAATTGTGAAGAGGATGTTAGGAGGTTGCAGGGTGACCTGGACAGGTTGAGCGAGTGGGCAGATGCGTGGCAGATGCAGTATAATATAGATAAATGTGAGGTTATCCACTTTGGCGGCAAAAACTAGGGGGCAGATTATTATCTCAATGGGGTTAGGTTAGGTAAGGGGGAGGTACAGCGAGACCTGGGTGTCCTAGTATACCGGTCACTGCAGTTGGCGTGCAGGTACAGCAGGCATTGAAGAAAGCTAATGGAATGTTGGCCTTCATAACAAGAGGATTTCAGGATAGGAGTAAACAGGTTCTTCTGCAGTTGGAAAGGGCTCTGGTGAGACCACATCTGTAGTATTGTGTACAGTTTTGGTCTCCTTATTTGAGGAAGGACATCCTTGTGATTGAGGCAGTGCAGCGTAGGTTCACGAGATTGATCCCTGGGATGGCGGGGCTGTCATATGAGGAAAGATTGAAAAGACTAAGCTTGTTTTCACTGGAGTTTAGAAGAATGAGGGGCTCTCTTATAGAAACATATAAAATTATAAAAGGACTGGACAAGCTAGATGCAGGAAAAATGTTTCCAATGTTGGGCGAGTCCAGAACCATGGGCCACAGTCTGAGAATAAAGGGGAGATCATTTAAGACTGAGGTGAGAAAAACGTTTTCACCTAGAGAGTTGTGAATTTATGGAATTCCCTGCCACAGAGGGCCGTGGAGGCCAAATCACTGGATGGATTTAAGAGAGAGTTAGATAGAGCTCTAGGGGCTAGTGGAGTCAAGGGATATGGGGAGAAGACAGGCACGGGTTATTGATAGGGGGAGATCAGCCATGATCACAATGAATGGCGGTGCTGGCTCGACGGGACGAATGGCCTCCTCCTGCACCTATTTTCTTTGTTTCTATGTTTCTATGAAGGCCTGTATTCAAAAGCCAGACCTAGGATTGCCAATATGGACGTCAGCAAGGCATTCAATATGGTTCCACGTGGTAGGCTGCTCTGGGAATTTAGATCCCATTGGTTCGTGGCAGAGCTAACTAACTGGATAAAGAATTTCAGAGGGTGGCGGTGGAAGGGTGTTTTTCGGACTGGATGTCTGTGACGAGTAGCATGCCGCAGGAATCGGTGCTGCGTCCATAGTTGATCGTGTTTTTTATGGGTGATTTGAAGAAGAATATACATATATAATTTGTAAGATTGCAGATGACACTAAGGTGGGTGGTATCGTTGACAGTAAAGAGGATTATCGAGAATTACTACAGGATCTTGATCAGCTAGGCAAGTGGTCTGAGGAATGGCTCATGACTATTCATGTGGATAAATATGAGGATTATATTTTGGGAAGTAAAACCAGGGCAATGATGGTGACCCGAGTAGTGTTGCACACTAAAGCGATTTAGGAGTACAACTACATAATTCACTGAAAGTTTCCTTACAGGTAGATTGTGGGATAAAGAAAGCATTTGGTACATCATGTAAAGTTATTGTGTATAGATGGTGGGACGTAATGTTACAGTTTAGCCCGAGCTAGTTAGTTATTTACAGTCCAGCCCGAGTTAGTTATCCCTCAAACGTTTCGGCATGGTTTTGTGCCTGCATGTCATCTCTTGCGAATGTAATTGAAATGTTTGCACTGAGGAAACCGAGATATTTCACCCAGCAGGGCCATACACCTAGACGATATGCACTTACTTTTCGTAAAATGCGGCATGATAGACTGTTCTGTAATGCAAGAATGCATGTGATCCATGGAGAGTTATAGAAATGGATACAGTGAAAACACAAAGTGCTGGATGAAGATAGCGCATCGGGCAAAATCGAGGGAGTGCATGGATAGGTGAGCTTCGGATCGCAGATGGTGGCAGAGGAAGGATGTTTTACGAACTGAAGTTCTGCGTCCAATGGTGTGCCTGAGATTTACGCTGAGCCCATTGACATTTGACATCTGCACCAACGATCTGGATGAGGGAGCACAAGGTATGATAAATAAGTTTGAAGATAAGAACAAATTAGGCTGTGTCGTGGATGGTGAAGACAGCTATAACGAATTCCAGCAGCATCATGATTAGCCTGGCAAGTGGACCACGGAATGGGAAAAAGGAGTCAGTTCAAGATTCAGTTAAGTGTGAAGCGTTGCATGGCTGGACGTTAAACCAAGATTGTTCATTATGGCGCTAGGAATGCAGTAGTCCATGGGATCCAGTAGAACAGTTACATAGTTCACGAAAGTGGCGTCAACGGTGGATATGATTGTCAAGAATGTTTTTGGTTTTTTGACCATCATTTATAAACTTTCCTGTTAATTATAGTATGGAAGGTGGACGCTATCCTACAGTTGTACAAGACGTCCCTGGGCCCAATGTGGGGAAGTTGGGCAAATGTGCTTAATTCGGGACAACCTCAAGAGGGTCTCTACTCGAGATCACGCTTTCCAGTCTAGAAAATGCGAGTGTCCTCTTTCTTTTGTTAACGAGTTCTCATCCCAGCTGTATGGGCCCCTCTCTGTCCCGCAGTTCTGATCTCGCTCCCCCTACCCGGAAAAAAACAAGGAGTGAGTTCCGAAGATAGGCATAAAATGCTGGAGTAAATCAGCGAATCAGGCAGCATCTCTGCAGAATTGGAATAGGTGACGTTTCGTTTCGAGACCTTCCTTCAACTCACCAGCCTCCGCATTCAACACATCATCCTCTGATATTTTGTCACCTCCAACGTGATCCCACTACGTCACATCTTTCTATTCCCATCCGACTTCGCAGACTTCCTCCCACTGCAGCTGCATAATACAGTCAAAACTTTCCGCTCAAATCATCCCCTCCCCAGGTATATCCCCAAAAAGCGCTGGAGATGTCACACACGTCGCTATACCCCCTCTATCGTATCAACGTAGGAACCAAAGTGTCCTTACAGGTGGCGCAACGGTTCAGGTGATCGCTTCTAATCGTATCTACTGCATCCGGTGATCCTAATCCTAGTCTCTGTCCAATCATATGCTTGTCAATCTTCCGTCACCTGTAAAGATTTAATAAGAACCCGAGGTGCACAGTTTTTTACACAAAGGGTGGTGGGTTTTCTGGAACGTTGCCAGAAGAGATTGTTGTTTCATGTACTATCACAACGTTGAAACACATTTGAACAGGTACATTGGTAGGGTAGGTTTAGAAAGGTTATGCGGCATAAACACGCAGATGGGACTCGTGAAGATAAATTATATTGGTTGAAAGTTGTGCTGTAGGGCTTGTTTCCGTGCTATATGTATCAATGACTCACAACCCGTATCATCCCTGTGTCGACCTATTATCTACAATGTGTTGTCCGGCCCCTTCTAACTTCAAACCTTCTACATCCCGCACACATAATTGTCTGAAGAAGTGTCCAGAGCCGTAACCGCACCTATGTAAGTTCTCCTGAGATATTGACTGACCCGCTAACCCCTAATAAATCCATCGTTTTACAGATCCAATTAAACCCTACCGCATGAATCTCTCTAACAGGTCGAGCCGTCGCCAACGTTCCTGTGGCGGCGCGACTCATGTTGCAGCGGCCCCTACAGCCTGTCTGTCTTTTTTTAGTTTTAGTCTAGTTAAATGTAGCTGGTCGTGTTTTTCAATACTGTTTTTAACTGTGTATATGTGGGGGAAACTTTTAAAAATCTCTTCCCTGCACGGGAGACCCGACCTTTTCCCTCACGTGTCTCCGTTGTCGTTGGGGCCGAGCACCGTGGAGCGGCCTCCAGCCGGAACGACCTGGGGGCTCCAGTCGCGGAGCCTGCAGAGCTGCGGACTTACCATCGCGGGGCTGGCCGGCCTCGGAGCGTGGGGAGCGGCCCGACCTCGGAGCTCGGAGGCTCCAGCTGCAGACCGGTGGACTGTGATATCGGGAGCTCGCGGGTCCGGGTGGAGACCGCTTTTCGGAGCTCCCGCAACGTAACTTCTCCCGTCCGTGTCGCGGAGTTCGAACGACCCGGAGCGGGGCCGGACATCGACCGGCGCGGTTTTAATGGCCGCGGGACATTCCAACGCCCGCCGGGGGCTCCAACTTTGTGACGTTTGGGCCTGGAGCGGGGCCGTACATCGCCCGGCGCGGCCTTAAATGGCCGTGGGACTTACCATCGCCCGCCTGGGGCTTCGACATCGGTAGGGAAATGGTGCAGGGGAGAGAAAAGACTTTGCCTTCCATCACATTGAAGAGGAGATTTACTGTGATGGATGTTTGTGTAAATTTAATTGTTTGTATGTCTTGTAGGAAAATGTTTTTGTTTGTATGGCTGTGGAAACGGAGTTTCGTTTGAGCCTCACTGAGGTTCAAATGACATCTAATGAATATTGTATTGTATATTGTATTGTATAATTTCAGTTGTGTCCCTTTTGCCCTCCATAAACAGGGGTACAACATTAACGACCTTCCAGCGATCTGACATTGGCCATTTATTAGACCATCTAAACAAAGAAGGATAGATTGTAAAATGTAGTACATGCAATGTATCCGGTATATAACACGATACGTCCCCTTGAGAAAATATTGCAAGCCGATACGTTCACTGCAACGCTTTTGCCTGGCCGGCTGATTTCCTCCAGCGGTTTATGTTTAGCTCAAGGTTCCTGGTGCACTTCCTGGTGTCTCCACCAAGCGTCGTCAGTTTGAACAAACAGTGCTCAATCTACCCTGGGAATTTCTCGCTGATATAAATAAGATATTCGTTGCAAGCAACACATCAACGACTGCCAGATTCACCCGAGGCTTAATTTCTCTCTGAATATGAGTCAGCCAGTAATGATACAAATAGAAAGTGTTTATTATCCTATTCTTCCAATTATTGGAGTTCCTGGTAAGTCATTTGGAGAAGTTCCTAACAGATACGTTTACAGGCGTTTGTTTTATAGACGTTAATGTCTATGATCAAATGTGTCTGAAGATGTTATTTTTATCAATGTTCATAAATACATTCTGTATGTCACTAGCCTACTTGCGAAGGTCAATTTGAAATAGCGCGACGAGAAGGAAATATTTGCAGATTGATTCCTCGGACGACGCGTTTGTCATATGGGAAAGAATTTAAGTGGACATTGTAACGGTGTTTAGGAAAATGAGAGGATATTTAATTGAATACAGGGTTTATTTTTCATGGCTTTAGTGTTCGAACAGGGGTCGGAGTGTTAGACTAAAAGGGCTGTCTCACTGTGCGAGTTGACCCACGAGTGACCCCGAGTTTAAAACAAATTTAACTCGTGGTAATCACGTCAAATTAACGTAGCGGGAACGTCGGAACTCGTGGATGCAACTTAGCGACTCTTGGCGCTAACGGCAGGTACCCGTGAAACTTGTTAACTCTTGCAAAAGTTCAAACATGTTTGAACTTTTCCACGAGTAAAATGTACTCTTGTGGTTAAAAATTGAAACATTTAAACTCGTTGTAAGAACGTAGTGGCCCGTGCGTTTAACTTTATGACTCGTGATTCTACCGTGGGAACTCTTTTTAGAAACAATAATCAGGGACAGAAATATCAGTTACTTAGACTTTTTAAAGACAAATTCTGCTTAACAAAGTTAAGCAGGTTATTGATAAGGTGACAGAGTGGCTTGAAAAGAAAAAATTGCTTGAAGTTTATATATACATTTGTGTTGTGTTGTGTTGTGTTGAAAAGCTTTTTGCTGATCCGTTTGATTCTCACTGTTTGTTTACTTCATTGCACAATAAAAGAGAGTTCTTTGCTATCAAGATCAAATTGATGTCTGGAAGTCTTCATTTTAATATCACTACAAAGTCTCATGACTTGAATGTAATATTCCTTTCATCATAAAACACAAAATAGAGGAAGGCAAAATATATTCACATCTTGATTCTCACAATCATTTGTGAAATTTAAGGACAGCTGCCTCATATGCTGTGCTTTTTAAATGTTTAAAATTGTCACCTCTCAGTAGATCAGAAAATAAGACAAAGTCTTATGTGAAACAAATGTCTTGAATGTGAAACAAGGTCTTTATTCTTGTTCAATATAATAAACGCGTTTTTGCGCATATTGAGAAATATGCGTAATTTCCTGCAAACCCATATCACGGTGAAGCACCAGAGCAAACAACACAGTGGTCTGAAAAAGAGCTTCTCATACATGAAAATCAACAAATGAAGCACAAATAAAAGTATTTCCACTATATACTAATTCAGCTGAGAAATGCACTAGTCTAAATTCAGGCAATAAAAGATACAATGCAATGCGCTAAATGACAAGTTTTGAGATCTACAATCAGATAAGCAGATGCATGATAACCACGTTTTAAAGGAAAGACAGATGCAATGAAATTACTTTTACACCACAATAAAAAAATAAAATCCACACTTAAAGTTAAACAATGAAAAGTCAGCAGGATTTAAACTAAACATGAAATTAACTCGATTTTTCTGCATGTGGGCTCTCCTCATGCAGTGATGTACCTGTGGTCGGCAGCCGCTCAAAATAAGCTGTCCTGCCACGGCACACTGCCCAATTCTGAATTATAGTAGGAGCAGAGATGGTCTCTCTGCTCTTTTGCACTGTTGGTCCCCGTGTTACCTCGAAAAAACTGCAGTGGCACCAAAGTCTCGTCGTTTGTACCACTCCTCCACGCACCTAGTGTTATTCTCCCTGTTTGACTGTCCACTAAGTCACCGTCCTGCATGGCTGTTGCTGATCCTGAAGCTGCACCTCTGATACGGATCAGGTTGTGCAGAACACATGCAGCAAACACAATAGTCTCTACGTTCTTTGGCTGGCATGACATCATTTTTTGAACGTGTGATGATTTTTCAACACTTCGATATACATTGTTGCCTCAAGATTAACGGGAGAGGAACTTGGTACACTCGGGAGACGAACTTGGAACATCGCAGAAATGAGAAGTAAACGGGAAACTTAGACATACCCGTGGGAACTCGGTTAAACTCTGGATCATAAACTTGTAGTCTCGTACGCAACCACGAGTCTTTCACTCGGGGTCACTCGTGGGTCAACTCGCACAGTGAGACAGACCTTTAAGCACGCGACCTTTCCGGATAGGGATCAGGATTGATTTCTAAACCTAGAGGCTAGAAAACAGTGCACGCTCTGTTCAAAGGAGGTGTCTGTGTGCAAGGAAAGGCGACGAGGGATGTGGGTGTCTACGGGATCATGGCGCCAACTTCAGAGAGGCATGATCGCGTTGAATAGTGAACCAGGATATAGTATGTATCCTGCTGTTTCTCAGATCTCACAGATTCTTCTAGTAGAGAGAAATATGCCGAGAAAATAAAGATTTTCACGAAAACTATAAGCAAGGAGTAGAGGCGATGAATTCGTTATCGTTCATATTCCGCATAGCTTCCGCCCAGAACAGTCAGAAAAACATACATACAAGGGGAAACTACTCTCGACATGGGCTGATTCAATTGCATCCGGACCATCGGTTTACTCGTCCTATTAGCCCGAATCGCGCTGCGCGATTCTTGGTTCTCGACAGGAACGGTCGCTGGAATCCAAGCGTAATGCACATTTCCGCACATCTATGGACGTCTGGGTTCAGATGCAGCTCTCAAAGTTGTGAGCGCCTGTTAGGAAACTAAAACCAAAGTACTACAAGGATATCGTAGCTTTTGTGAAAGTAAACTGTAAGTCGACGTTTCAGTCGATACACTTCATTGTTGCTGTGACGAAGTAATGAGTGAAAGAGGGAACGATGTGCTGATGAGATCCACAGAGTCCTTGAATGCACGCCAAACCCTCAGTTCACTACAGGAAGTGTATACTATAATGTAAGCGAATACTATAAGACTGTTTATAAGTTGAGTTAATTGTTGTGAATGTAATGCCTTTCCTTTTAATCATTATAATTATTTTTAGATAATATGATTTGATTAATTGTTTGTTTATTACTTAAGCATGCATTTTTATTGTTGTTGTTGTTTGTTCTACCTGTGCGTTTAGAAGCTGAAAAGTTATTGTCAAGTTGTCAATTGATGTCTAGCTTTTAAGCCGTCTAACCTTGAAGCCTAAACGAGTCCGTAGATCTGTACACAGCAGTACATCTTTCAGCTATGCAAATTCTGCTGACCTGGCCCAATGTAACGAAAACAAATATTCCACAGAGGCAGGTTATTCCGCGGGATTACATTCAGGGCAGCAAGTTCAGTTCGAACCACTCTAACCCATTACAACCAGTTATTGGAGAGAAGTAATTAGAAGCCCTTAAGAGTTATCTCTTTATACCGAATAATAAATCTGTTAGCCTATGTAATATTCATGGCTTATATTATGAAAATATAACTATGGAGCGATGTAAGCACATTTAACACAGCTCGTATGTAGAGTTGCGTCCTGTTATATTCATTAATATACACAATCAGAGCACAACCGCATGTGCAACATGAAATGTCACCTGAAACACACTAACACGGCACAGTATTAGGAAAAGTAAATACGCAGCTCTTCTTGCATATTCCCAATCAGTTCCTTTCTGACAGACTGAACGGAAATTACACCGACAGTGTACACATTATGTAGTTAATCGCCAATGGATAGTAAACAATAGAAAAGCCTTCCAGTGCACACGTCACAATAACAAACTAAAGTGACATTCCGATGTTTGATGCAGTAAAGTCGCCACAAGTGAGTGCAGATGCTGCGTCTCGTGGAAAAAATAATAAAACGAAGTCCAAAAGTCAAGAGTCGGGAGTATTTTATTGTCATATGTCCCACATAGAATTATGGAATTCCTACTTGTAGCAGCACAACAGAATATGTAAACACAGTACTCTGATCCTGGGGAATTCAGCTGTTCTAGAAACATTAGTGGAAGAAACTGTGCAGGCAACGTTTCGAATCGGATATTTACTTCGAAGTTTGAAGGATCGAACCCCGGGTTGTCTATTTCCCTCCACCGATCCTGCCGGAATGACTGCGCTCTTCTGCCGCTTTTTTTTCACTTCTTGAATCCCGAATAGTTTGGAACAATGCGAAAGATAACGATGCGATATAAAAATGTCAAATATAACCTCAATACGTAGTCCATAAAATTGTACCCGAGGATAGAGAGTGATCTATATATTTTTCTTCTATGTTACAGCTGACTTGGTGGCAATCATCATTTTCTGTCGGGGAAATAGTGGCCTCTCCTAATGTATCACCCGTTACCTGGTGGCTATGGCAGCAGCTGATCTAATGGTCCTGATAGTTGAAGTGGTCCTGTATGAAATAAAAAATGCTTATTTCCCAAATTCATTCCTCAATTACATCCCCATTTGCAGTCTGAACCTGGCCCTTCTTTTTGTTTCCCTGGATTGCTCCGTCTGGTTAACCGTTGCCTTCACCGTTGATCGTTTTATTTCTATCTGTCATCTGCGTTTACGAACCAGATATTGCACCGTAAAAACTGCATCTGTTGTGATAGCTGTGATATGTTCACTTAGCATTTTGGACAATGTGCGTGCTTAATTTATATATGAACCACGAGAAATAATCGACAATGTGCCATGGTTTTGTTCTGTAAGACCAATCTGTTTTACCTCTCCTGTATGGCAGGCATTTCTTTGGTTTGATACGATCCTAAACCCAATTGTGCCAATTGGTTTGATAATACTTCTTAACTCTGTTACCATAAGACACATTTTAATGGCCAACAGGATGAGGCAGGGACTTCGACAGCAGAATACATCAAAGGGGGAAAACGATCCCGAGATTGATAATCGAAGGAAATCTATAATTTTATTGCTTACAATAACTGGGAGCTTCATAAAATTGTGGATGGTAATATTCGTGACCTTTCTTTCTGTGACATTTACAGATAATCAAACATTATCAACAAATTATAATGATCCCTTCACTATTGCTGAAAAATCTGGTTATATGCTAAGGAGTTTAAGTGCTTGCACAAATACATTTATTTATGCTGCATCCCAGGCTAAATTTAGAGTTGAATTGAAGAGTATGTTTAGGTATCCTCTAACGTGCGTCAGTAGTTTACTGTGATACATTCAGTACGTTCAAAAACCGAAAGGGTAACTCATTGCAGAACTCTATTTTGGTTCATTTTGGCTGACAATTGTTCAGGGGGATATGTCAAGGACCTGTGTGATTTAAAAAGTATGCGTGATACTCATTCAGATCAAAGCGTTTATTGTCAATTACAACAAAGTGCAATTAATTACCTTTTTAGCAAGAACGTCGTATTGCGATGGAAGACACAACAATAAATATAGCAAAGAATGTAGAGATTGATGCAAAGATTATCGTGCAATCTAAAGAAGTGCAGAAGTAATAAAGTGTAAATACGGATTAAACCGTATGAACTAGAGTTAATACTAAGAGTATTAAGCAACACATCGTTGAAAGGGACGTGGCAGGGATGACTGGTTCGGGATATAATTACTGCGAGGAACAAGCTGTTCTTAAGTCAGCCGGTAACAGCCAATGATAGCTCTTTTGAGAATCATGTTATCACATGCTGAAATATGTAACTTCTTCCAATCCAGCAGTTGTATCAAATCTTTGTTTAAAGGACCGACCTAATTCCACGCGCTCATTCAATTTGTGATCTTGAATATGAGGGTAGAAAATACAGTTACGGGCAAGGGTCAATTACGTGCAGAGGGATTTTCTTCATCTCAAGATGGGTACCGACCCGAAACCCGCCTATCCATGTTTTATAGAGAAGCTGTTTGGCCCGCTGAGTTAATCCAGCACCTCGTTGAGTCTTCTGTGCAGCCAGCATCTTTATTTCCTTGTGTCCACATGACCAGATTAAATATGAAATGAGAAAAAATGACTAAATTAGACACAATTATTATTATTATTATGTACTAAATCCCTCTCTCTGCCTCTGTCGCCACTTGGGCGTGATTGTGTGCGTGCGTGTTTCTGTGTGGGAGGTGTATGGTAATGCTGAGACTTTAGTTGTGTTGCATTGATAATCCCCTAGACATTGTCCCACTGAAGTAAATAGAAAGGCTGTCCACCAGTTACGGTGCGTCAAGTGCACGATAGTGGCGAATGGTTTCTTCCACCGCGACTTACACCCGATACTAACTGAGAATTCCACAATGGACTCTATCAGCGCAGAAGAGTACACGCACTAATCAGTATCAATGGTGCTGATGTGAAAATGGTTGAGACGTTCAGCTATTAGCCGTAAATATTACCATGAATCTGTCAGTATGTGATCAGCCAAGAGGTTTGTACTTCCTGAATAGACTGACAAAATTCTGCACGTCTCCAAAGACATTTAAAAACGTATACAGATGTGCGTACAAATCATACGACGGAATAGACAATAGACAATAGACAATAAATGCAGGAGTAGGCCATTCGGCCCTTCGAGCCAGCATCGCCGTTCAATGTGATCATGGCTGATCATCCCCAATGCCTCCCGCTCATATCCCCTGACTCCGATATCTTTAAAAACCCTATCTAGCTCTCTCTTGAAAGTATCCAGAGAACCCGCCTCCACCGCCCTCTGAGGTTTCCTCATCTCCGTTCTAAATGGCTTACCCCTTATTCTTAAACTGTGGCGCCTGGTTCTAGACGACCCCAACATCGGGAACATGTATCCTGCCTCTAGCGTGTCCAAACCCTTAATAATCTTATATGTTTCAATACGATTCCCTCTCATCCTTCTAAATTCCAGAGTTTACAAATCCTGCTGCTGCATTCTCTCAGCATATGACAGTCCCGCCTCCCGGGTATTAGCCTTGTAAACCTACGTTGCACTCCCTCAATAGCAATAATGTATTTCCTTACATTAGGGGACCAAAACTGCACACAATACTCCAGGCGTGGTCTCACGAGGGCTCTGTACATCTTCAGAATGACCTCTTTGCTCCAATACTCAACTCCCCTTGTTCTGAAGACCAAAATGCCATTCGTTTTCTTCACTTCATGCTTACTTTCAGTGACTGATGAACAAGGGGTACCCGGACGTGGCGTCGAAGGGCGAGATGCCGAAGCGAAGAAGTGGAAGCCAAATAACCGAACGGAATCGACGCCGAAAAGACTAATAGGCGAAAGCGTACGACGTCGAAAAGCCATCTTCCCCACCACCGATGTCAGGCTAACTGTTCTACAATTCCCTGTTTTCTCCCTCTCGTCTTTCTTAAAAAGTGGGATAACATTAGCTATCCTCCAATCCATAGGAACTGATCCTAAATCTATCAGTCTACCGAATCCCATTTCCTGCCCAATGTCGATTTCCTTCAGTTGCTCCGTCACCACTACATCAGGAAGATTGTTTGTGTCCTCCTCAGTGAAGACGGGTCCAAAGTACCTGTTCAACTCATCTGCCATTTCCTTGTTCCCTATAATAAATTCACCTTTTTCAGTCTTCCAGGGTCCAACTTTGGTCTTAACTATTTTTTTCTCTTCACATACCTAAATAAGCTTTAACTATCCTCCTTTATATTATTGTCTAGCTAACTTAGGTATTCGCCTCCCCTCTCGCACCGCTCATAATTGGCCCTAACATTGCTCTCTTATCCCTTCACGAACATTCCTTCCCATTAATTCGGAAGTCTTTAGTAAAATTCCTAAACTGCCTTCCCGTTTAACTCCATCTTTATACTCCCAATTTTCAAACCCTCCCCCCATTATTTAGTGTAAACCCACAGGTGTAGCCCTAACAAACCTGTCTGCCAGAACGTCGGTTCCCCTCCAGTTAAGGTGTGACCTGTCCCTTCTGTACAGGTCACCCCTACCCCGGAAGAGATCCATGTGGTCTATAAATCTAAATCCTTGCACCAGTCCCTCAGCCATACATTCAGATCCCCTATCTCCCTCTTCCTGTCCTCAATAGAACGAGGTACTGGAAGCAATCCAGAGATAACCACCCTAGAAGTCCTGCTTTTCAGTCTTCTTCCTAACTCTCTAAACTCGTGTTGTAGAACCTCCTTCGTCTTCTTCCCGATGTCGTTTGTGCCTACATGCACAACTACTGCCGGCTGTTCACATTCTCTCTCGAGGATGTTCTGAATTCGATTCTTGATATCTTGAACCCTGGCACCAGGGAGGCAACAGACCACCCTCGCGTCTCGCCTGCCACCACAGAATCTCCAGTCCGCACCTCGGACAATGGAGTCACCCACCACTATGGCTCTGCCCGACGTCGGTCTCGCCGGTCGAGTTTCATCTCTATGAATGGACCCAGCGACGTGTGCGCCGCTCGGACTGGAAGCGTCGTCTCCCCCGACAGCTCCTAAGAGGGCGTACCTGTTTTCTTTAGGCATAGCCGCCTGGGTCTCGTTCACTCCACGGTTACTCCCCCTTTTCTCAGTCACACACATTCGTTCTTCCTGAATCATTGGCGTGACAAACCTCACTGTAGGTCCTGTCCAGGAAACTCTCGTTATCCCGGATGGCCCTGACGTCATCAAGCTTCTTCTCCAGTGCCCCAACACGGTCCTTCAGGTGCTGACCCAGGACACACTTGCCACAATTGTAGCAGCATGAGGCTCCATCGGTGTCCCTGGCCTCCCACATCCTACAAGCATCACAATGAATCATCTTACCCGTCATGTGTTCACCGCGTCCCGTACTCTCCAGCTTTTTGCGTAGTCTCCTCTCCTCAGCCTCCTCGCCGAAGACTCTCGAAGCAAAGACTCGCACTTTTTTCACAAAGCACGCAAAAGACTCGCACTTTTCTCACAAGGCACTTCCCCCTACTGGGCGCTCCCCGATAGCAAACCATTGCTTATATTGGCTGATAAATTGCCCAATTTGCCACTTAACCAATTTGCGAATTGAATTCCTCAGCTAATCACCGAACTCCATCATGCCGCTCCCATAGAAACATAGAAACATAGAAAATAGGTGCAGGAGTAGGCCATTCGGCCCTTCGGCCTGCACCGCCATTCAATATGATCATGGCTGATCATCCAACTCAGTATCCCGTACCTGCCTTCTCTCCATACCCCTGATCCCTTTAGCCACAAGGGCCACATCTAACTCCCTCTTAAATATAGCCAATAACTTGAAGGAATGCATCAGAGCTTGGTTTGGAGCACCTCTACTCAAGACTGCAAGAAATGTCGCCCAGTCCACCACACAGACCAGATTCCCCGCCACTGATTCTATCTAAGTCATGCTACCTCGGCAAAAGCAGGCAGCATGAACACGTATTTTCCCCGTCCCAGTCGTTCCTTGTTTTTCCTGTTTTATTCAGATAGGGAGTACAGCAGCTTGAAGCCTCATACCGGCAGATTTAGGAACAACTTATTCTCCATTATCAGAACTGTAACATATCTTTCCATCTATATTACTAAAACTCTCATCTTGTTTGTTTGTTTGTTTGCACCCCAATTTGCGCAAAAAACGATAGAGGATAGCGCTACCATTTTGGCCCACCTTACTCACCATTGTCCTGTTATGCAAATGAAATGAGTTACGTTCAATTGATGGCGTATTTTATGTTATTGACGTTTAAATGTTTAAAAAAAACAGAAACCGCGCCCCCTCTTGCCTCGCCTTCTCCCACTTGCCCCGCACTCACCCACGTGCCCCGCACTCATTTTTCGTCTTTACCTAACAGGACAACCCACGTAATTGGGTCCAAGCAGGAATTTCAAACCGCCTTCTTTTTTCCCGTTTCGCCGGTAACCCGAGGGCTCCGTGTGTTTCTAATTTAATTTCTGCCCCCGCCCCTGCGCCATGGGCTGTGGTTGGATCCCGTGCGGGAACCGGGGGGGTTTCCCTGCTCCAGCAGGCTCGCTGCCCCCTCCCCCCCAACCCTCCTCTCCGGCTCCACAACTTTCGCTGCCCCCCAACCCTCTCCCGCACCACAACAATCGCTGCCCTCCTCCCCCCTCCCTGCACCCGCTCCCTCCACCTCCCGTCCACCCGGTCCGGTTCCACAACGCTCGTTGCCCCCCCCATCATCCACCTCCAGCTCCCGCACACTCGCTGCTCCCCTTCTCCTTTCCGGCTCCCGCCCGCTCGCAGCTCCCCGCTCCCATCTCTCCCCTCCCCCTCGCCCCCCCCCTACCCACTCCCCCTCCACTGTTCCCCCTCTTTCCCATCCTGCCCTATTCTTGCAAAATGTATTCAATATGAAACGGTATCCCCACAGAAGAGAGCATAAAATAAACATATATCTTCAAAACATACGCAAATAGGGCACAAAAACAAATCATTCCTCCCAGCATGTCCGGCGAAATATATAAAACATCAACCATTCATGTAGATTAATCCCAGCCTTACCATTACAACTACATCCAGAAATCCCCCTCCCGCTCGCCAATTCTTCCGCCACCCAACAACAGGGAGACAGAATTTAGAAAAGTAAAGCATAGGAACAAGTCCTTCGGTCAACATAGACCAGGGCGAATATGATGCTGTTAAACTAATTTCATGTATCTGCAAGTCGTTCATACCCCTCCTTCGCGTCGGGTCAATATCCTCTGAAACGTCACAGTCGTATCTGCCTCCGCCACCGTTTCTGGCAGCCACTTCCAGATATTCACAAGGCACTGTGTGAAAAAAATTCCCCGCACATCTCTTTCATCTTTAGGACACGAAGTGCTGGATTAACTCAACAGGCCAACGAGCATTCTAGAGAATCTCGGCATTTCTGGTCGAGACCACACTTTAAATTCAATTCTCTCCTGAAAGCCATGCTCTATAATCTCTGCCATGGGAACAGGGTTTACCTGCCTGGCCTGTCTGTACCTTTCATAATATTATATTCTTTGAGAAGCAGAAACGTTTTGTAACACATAAAGTTACAAGAAGCAACTCTTTGTCATGTGTGAAGAAACAACACCAACCGAGTGATGCGGTCATCTGAGAAAATGTGCAGCACTTCGGGTGTGGTTCATAGATACATAGAAATAGGTGCAGGAGTAGGCCATTCGGCCCTTCGAGCCTGCACCGCCATTCAATATGATCATGGCTGATCATCCAACTCAGTATCCCGTACCTGCCTTCTCTCCATACCCCCTGATCCCCTTAGCCACAAGGGCCACATCTAACTCCCTCTTAAATATAGCCAATGAACCGGCCTCAACTACCCTCTGTGGCAGAGAGTACCAGAGATTCACCACTCTCTGTGTGAAACAGTTTTTCCTCATCTCGGTCTTAAAGGATTTCCCCCTTATCTTTAAGCTGTGACCCCTTGTCCTGGACTTCCCCAACATCGGGAACAATCTTCCTGCATCTAGCCTGTCCAACCCCATAAGAATTTTGTACGTTTCTATAAGATCCCCTCTCAATCTCCTGAATTCTAGCGATTATAAGCCAAGTCTATCCAGTCTTTCTTCATATGAAAGTCCTGACATCCCAGGAATCAGTCTGGTGAACCTTCTCTGCACTCCCTCTATGGCTATAATGTCCTTCCTCAGATTTGGAGACCAAAACTGTACGCAATCCTCCAGGTGTGGTCTCACCAAGACCCTGTACAACTGCAGTAGAACCTCCCTGCTCCTATACTCAAATCCTCTTGCTATGAAGGCCAACATACCATTCGCTTTCTTCACTGCACCTGCATGCCTACTTTCAATAACTGGTGTACCATGACACCCAGGTCTCGCTGCATCTCCCCATTTCCTAATCGGCCACCATTTAGATAATAGTCTGCTTTCCTGTTTTTGCCACCAATGTGGATAACCTCACATTTATCCACATTATACTGCATCTGCCAAACATTTGCCCACTCACCCAGCCTATCCAAGTCACCTTGCAGTCTCCTAGCATCCTCCTCACAGCTAACACTGCCCCCCAGCTTAGTGTCAACCGCAAACTTGGAGATGTTGCCTTCAATTCCCTCATCCAGTTCATTAATATAAATTGTAAATAGCTGGGGTCCCAGCACTGAGTCTTGCGGTACCCCACTAGTCACTGCCTGCCATTGTGAAAAGGATCCGTTTACTCCTACTCTTTGCTTCCTGTTTGCCAGCCAGTTCTCTATCCACATCAATACTGAACCCCCAATACCGTGTGCTTTAAGTTTGTATACTAATCTCTTATGTGGTACCTTGTCGAAGGCCTTCTGAAAGTCCAGATACAACACATCCACTTGTTCTCCCCTATCCACTCTACTAGTTACATCCTCGAAAAATTCTATAAGATTCGTCAGACATGATATACCTTTCGTAAATCCATGCTGACTTTGTCCAATGATTTCACCACTTTCCAAATGTGCTGCTATCCCATCTTTAATAAGTGACTCTAGCAGTTTCCCCACTACCGATGTTAGACTGACTGGTCTGTAATTCCCCGTTTTCTCTCTCCCTCCCTTCTTAAAATGTGGGGTTACGTTTGCTACCCTCCAATCCTCAGGAACTACTCCAGAATCTAAAGAGTTTTGAAAAATTATCACTAATGCATCCACTATTTCTGGAGCTACTTCCTTAAGTACTCTGGGATGCAGCCTATCTGGCCCTGGTGATTAATCGGCCTTTAATCCATTCAATTTACCCAACACCACTTCCCGACTAACCTGGTTCGGGAAGTGGTGAATATCCGGGTTCTCGATGTCTGGAGTTGTGCGGCAGCGATGCAACGCCCGGGGCACTGTGCAGGACTCTTGACGCCGCTCCGGAACGGAAACAGTAGTATAACTTGATATTAATTTTAATAAATTGATTTTTATGTGTTATGTGTTTGCGACAGATTATGGAAAATCACAAATTTGTTTGCCGCAGAAACGGTGTTTACAATTTCCAATCTGAATAACACAGCAAGGGGGCTGGAACGTTTTTATTTCTAAATTCCACGGGAACGTATCACGTATTTGTCCACGTAAATGTTTCGTTCGCGATGCAGCGTTTTGAGAACTTCGCTTGTTCTATGATTGTCACTAATAACAAATATCGTGTACCCGTGTATTCTGCCGCGGATATAAAAGGAAACTACATCTGAAGAATGCAAATCTCTATGTCCATTACGCCAGCTACAAAACGACATGGAACGGCCACCAAATGGCACAGATAAAATAAATTACTGTCTTATTCTTGCGATTATCGGAGTCTCTGGTACATGAATCGGAAAATAGAATCGTAATATTTCGTACAATGCTCTGCTCATCTGACGTTGTTGCCTGAAGGGTGGTATTCGGAAAACCGTGCCTCACTTTTTATACAATACACCAGATGTCAAGAATATTATTACTTTGATAAATTCGTATTGGAGAGGCATGGGAATATCCTAGATGGCCAGCGTAGTGAGTCCATTTTGAGATTTTAATTTCAGGATATAAAACGTAAAAGGTAAAACGTCCAGCTGCGGCAATATTTGAAGGCGTACAAAGCCAAACGCAGTATATTATTTTTCTTCACGTCCAGTGAGAACACATGGGCAGTGTGCAGCATCTGAAATTAAATGACACTAGAACGAAAAAAATGCTGGGCTATGGAGAATCGAGAACCGGGCTTGAAACAAACGATAGGTATTTTAATCTAGACAAATGTGGAGACAAAAATGCAACTTGGTGTTTCCACTGGAGACCGTGCACGATTTTCGACACTGATTTTAGGCTGTTTTATACTTTTAGTAAACTGATCAGATGGAACTTACACGTTTTCATCGCAAAACGTCTGTGAATATTGTTATGTGGTTATATGAGATACCACCCTATTCACACGGCGGGTTCGCCTGCCGCTCAGATCTTTACCGTTTAACTGTGTTAAGTACCCACTACGGAATAATTATATTATTAGCTACAGTAGCTTAACAAGCCCGCAAACCAAATGAGTACAGATAATATATAACTGGTATTTTTAAAATAATAAATAAATATCCGTCATCATAGTGCAGTATATCGAAGTCTTTAATGTACCAACGCGAGTCGATTGAGATCCGACGTTGGTGGGGTATACTGTAGAGTTGGGTCATGTTCAACAGGCCTGATGATTTTGGGGAAGAAGCTATTATTGAACATAGTGGTGACCGTTTTTAAGCGCCGGTGTCTTTCTCCGATTTACAGGAGCGTTATTAGCTCGTACCCAATGTGTTGTGCGTCGTTGGTAATGTTTGATGACACTTGGCAATAGGACATTTAGAAACATAGAAACATAGAAACATAGAAAATAGGTGCAGGAATAGGCCATTCGGCCCTTCGAGCCTGCACCGCCATTCAATATGATCATGGCTGTTCATCCAACTCAGTATCCTGTACCTGCCTTCTCTCCATACCCCCTGATCCCTTTAGCCATGGACTTGTGCGAAAACGAACGAATGATTCGTCTAAACTGATACAGTCTTAACTTCATCTCGTCATTCTATTGTTATAAACAACGCTTATAGCGTCCTGTTTCTCATATCTGCTTCTAATGTGCTGAGGATGCGGTCTCTCCAAATGCATGACCCGTTAACTGCTGTATATGGCCGCAGCAGATCTACTAGTCCCGATAACCGACGGAATCCCTCTTGAAATTGAAGATGCATATTTTCCGGATTCATTTCTGAACTACATTCCAATTTGCATATTGAAGCTGGCCCTGATTTTCGCGTCCATCATTGTCTGCCTTATTAATCTTCGGTTTCACTTTTGATTGATTTGTCCCAAATTGGTGTCAAGGGTTGATAATAACGAATTCCACTGAATGAAAGGCGAATTTGGTCATGTCCGTGATATGTCTATTCAGCATTTTGCAAAGTGCGCCACTCAACGTGATATACGAACCTCGGTAAATAAATGACAACGTACCATGGTCGTTTAAAGCTTCAGAACCTCTTCCATTTGTATAGCAGCGTTGTGGTTCAGAACTGTTCCTTCCCGGTTCATGCCATTTGTTTTCATTTTCTACTCATTGCCCCGATAACTTTGTACGTATTTTAGCTATGAGAGTGAGGAAGGGAATCCAGGACAACTGTTGTGTAAGTCACAATGTCCCAGAGACAGAAAATTAAATAAACCTATAATTGTATCTACACGCCATATCCGGCAATTTTATATTTTTCTGGTTCGCAACATTCATAGTGTGCGTACAATTTACGGTTGATGAATTCTGAGAATAAAGTTGCCATCAGCCATTCAGTATTATAATTGAATCTTACAACATGCTTAGCTCTTTAAGTTATTATGTAAATACATTTATATAAACATTGTCTGAAGCTAAGTCCAGGAATGTTGAAAATATGATTATTTGTCCACTATATCCGATACTCTACGTACTAATGTTGAGATGTTTATGTCATACAAAACCAACTATAATCGTAAGAAATGTGGGCAAATAACATCACAGCGGACTCAGACATTGTTCGACAAGTCTGTTAAATTTGTACAGTGAGATACACAATTAATTCTGCAAGAGAGTAAAACGTAAAAATTACAAAACGTAAAACATGAGTAAAAAAGTTGCAGTCCATGACCGTAATAACACGCTGAACGAACAGTAGACCAGGCAGCATTCTTAGAGATCATGAATACGTGATGTTTCGGGTTAGAAACCGTGTTCAGACTTTGCCTAGGTTGTAGACCGTAATGCTTCGTTGGCGAAATAGAATCAACTTTTTTCGGATCGGATCAAGATACTGATGCTTGTAGATTGCGGTACATTTGTCATATTCAAATCCAAATGAAAAAAGACATATGTCTACACCAAGATTCCCAATGTATCGTCAATTTTTCAACAAACTTGGAAGAAGAAAGGAGAAGATGAGCGTGGACGTGGAGATAACATAAACATAATAAAAATAGCTAAACGGCCTCAATTTTCCATATAAATTCTCATCTCACCTACGAATTTGCGTCCGTATTTCAGCCGTCACTGAAGAAGAACATGTTAGCCTATCTTCTACTTGCATTCATATTTTTTGAGTTTCGACCCAATGGTCTGTACAAAGTAATCAATAAAATAATTGTAACTTACGGGTATGTTTCTACTATTTTATTTTAATCTCCAAGCTTTACTTAAGAAACGGGGTTTGCATTGAATCAGAAATTTAAATCATGAAGTTCTGGAAATGTTCAATGACTCATCGGACATCACTCTGAACATTAAATCCATTACCCCTGTTTTCCTCGCCACGGACGCTGTTTGTCAGTTCAGTGCTACCGGCGCTTTTAGCATGCATTTTACACGTTCAGCGCTTGCAGATTTATTCTGAGAATTGCGTAATGGTGTATGTGTCGAATGAGCTTGTTCATTGGGTAACCGGGCGTGTTTCATCTAACTGATCCGGTTACCGCCCCCATCACAAAGAGGAGCAGCTTGGAATAATTAGCCACTGACAAGTGACCGTGTTGTGTAAGTGATGAGAAGAATTTCGGAGTTGAGGCGAAAATCGATAAAATACGGAGTTTAGTGTCGGATTCTTATGCCATGGCACAAAATACACCAAGATTCTAGAATCTTGACAAAACGCAAGGCGCAGTAGCAAATTAACGGGTCAGGGAAAGTCTGTGGAGGGAATGGTAACGCCAATTCAAGTTGAAACCTTTTTCAGACTGATGGAGTCGGAAGGAGAAAGGAGGAAAAATGAGCTGCGAATGGGCAAAGCATGCTAAGTGACAGGTGGATAGAGATGAACGGCAGATGCGTGGAGTTCGTGACAACGGCTTTATTTAGAATGTTGTCAAAATGGTGTCAGATCAGGAAAGACGAGGAGAAATGGAACGTACAGAGAGTGAGAGTAGTATGAGTGTAATGAGGTCAAGAGAAGTGGAAATAGGGGATGAAAGCATTTTGGACAGAGGATGGATGATGTGAGTATCGTGAGTGGGGAGGAGTAGTTGGGAGACTGTGGCGGTGAAATTTGACTGATTCCAATCGGAAACGGAAGCCACGTGGGACACGATGGCGGCGGAAGGTTTGTTCGCCAAGACGTGCTGGAGCTTCCGGTTGCTACCCATTACTCGGACCGAGCATTCATACCTTCGCCTCCTCCATTGCCAGGGTGGAGCCATGAGAAAACTGAAATAGCATATTCCTCTTGGACAGCTTACGACCCAATGGTTTGAACATTGAATCCCTCAGTTTCAAGTAATGCAACAACTAACCCTTTACTCTTCTCGACGTCTTCCGGAGGTGCTGCTGCGGCTGATGCCTTCCGGAAGTGCCATTGAGCAGCGGAGGCCGGTGCCTCGTGGGCCTGAGTCTCGCGGGCCTGAACCTCGCGGGCCGGAGCCTCGCGTGTCGGATACTCGCGGTTCAGAGCCTCGCGGGCCGATGCCCTGGCCTCGCGGGTCGGAGCCTCGCGGGTCTGAGATGGAGCATCGCCAGTCGACGAAGCCCGCGGCGAACAGAGCCTGGGTCTGCATAGCGCGCTGCTGGGACCAGGTTCGCCGCCACGGTGGCATGAGAGGACCCGGCGGCGATAGTGGCGAGGTTGTTGTGGCGGTCGATGGTGGCGCCGACTGTCGGACGAGGATGGACATGTGGAAGTGAGGTCGCCGCTGCCGTGGGAAAGAACAAAGGAGAACCAGGCGTGGGGTGGGGGGCGCCGTGAGGGGGCGATGGAAAAACAATGCGGGACAATGCGGGACCAGGCTTGGGGGGGGCGGCGCCTTAAGAGAGGGGGAAGAACAATGGACAATGGAGGACACAGCGTGGGGTGACCGCCGTGTGTTGGGGGAGGGGGAGTCGCGGCCCTGTTTTGGGAATACTTCGTAACATTGTAAGCGCCCTTTATGGGCGACTATTAGTACGCAAGCACAGAATTCTACGCAGGCACCAGAACTAATTGTTGAGCCTTCCAGGTTGTCGTGGGCCTAACGCAATGACGGGAGGTGCCCACTTGATAAGCGCAATTATATACTTGCATCTAAAGGATCAGTTTTTTAATGAGGTATTTAACAAGTAGGTAGCTGTTTATTGCATATGGAGTTAGTTATTGTCCTTAGCATAAGTTGGTCTATTCAGTTAGAAAGTTAGATAATATTTTGACTTTGGGATTGGTTTTCTTATTTTATCGTCTATCCTGAAGTTATAGCACGTACTTTGTGTTTTAATTGTAATTTAATAGGTGCAATAGAATTTTCGAGTTGTTATGCTAAATACCCCGAAAATATCAAACAAAAATGCCGTAATCTTTCTTTATTAGTCTATCCTTTTTTGTTGCTTCCTTGGGGAACTATGGATCATTACTCAAAGGTCTGCATCCGCACATGTGCTCACATGGGTTCTTACATTTACTATATAGTTCCCCGGTACATTTAGCACCCAAGGCGCAACAGCAAAATTATATCCGGTTTGAACTGCATTTTACTCTTGCTCCACCCAAATATCCGTCGTATCTGTTGACCACATACTTTCATAATTCTACCACTTCCTGTATGATCTCGAAACTTAATAATCAGACTATCTACATACTGTCCAACATCAAATATCCCATCACAGCTCTTCGCAGAACAGCACTAGTTTCAGATCATCAATCAGGGAAACAACCCTCCATCACTAACCTCCATTATCTATGCCAAGTCAAATTTGAGTAGCAAGTCACATTGTTTAATCTTCTGATTTAACGTATGACGTGGTATCTTGTAAAATGTGTTGCCAAAGTCCAAGTAGATGCATCCATAGGTTTGTCCTAATTATTCCTCTATGCCACTTCCTCTGAAAACTCAATATATTACGATGTACCTTGCTCCGCACAAAGCCACGTCGAGCATGCCTAGCAAACCGATATTTCCCAATGCGAGTAAGTGGCATTGCTAAGGATACTCTGCAATATCTTCACTATCACACATGTCAGGTTATGTCACATGTTACGCTGCTGATTTTCCTGAAGCAACGGAACAAAATGCGTTGCACTCTACCCTTTTGAGACATGTATATGTGGCAAGAAAAGATAAAACGATCAGTGTTAAAGCCGCAAAACTCTCCTTTCTTAGTTTTTTCCAATACTCTGGTAGAATCCATAAGGCTCTGTGGGTGATATTGTCACATTTATTTGGTGTGAGATCTTTGTCCAAACAAAACCATGCTTTCTATTTTTGATTACACCACGTCTTTCATAAACAAATAGATTATTCTTACAGCTCGTAGTTTTGCACTACCTTCCTCATCACTAACGTTAAAATCATTACAATCACCAAACAGGCGAGAGACTCTGTGAGAGGGAAGGAGGAGACGGTGGAGAATCAATTTTAGAAATTTTTCATATTTTTCTGCAGATCACAGCAATGAAGAATGAAAGTCTATCATGACCTGGATCCCACAGGGAGGGAGACAAATACTGGGGTGGGATTTAATACTTGCAGGGAGAATACGTACTGATGGGCCGAAGGGACTGCTCCTGGGATAGTACAATCCTGATGGGCCGAAAATACTCTTTGAAAATAAATCTGAGTGAAATCTCAGTGAAAATCAATTTTTCTGGCGATCTCCTGGCCTGGCACGGGCCTTCTCGGCTAAAATGCTCCTCCTGGGCTAATAAGGGGCAGTTTGGGCAAAAGGCACTGGTTTCTCGGCTAATAAGGGCCTTGTGGGATGAAATTAGTGTTTTCAGGCAGGCCAAACAACTCATTTCATTTCCTTTCCATTTCCATTTCAAGCACAGGACAGGCCAAACAAGTCATTTCATTTAATTTCCATTTCAATTTCAAGCACAGGGAGGCCAAACAACTCATTTCATTTCGTTTCCATTTAAATTTCAAGCACAGGCAGGCCAAACAACTCATTTCGTTTCATTTTATTTCCATTTCCATTTTAATTTCAAGCACAGGGCAGGTCAAACAACTCATTTCATTTCTCTAAGGGCTAACACATAATTTATTGCAAGCAAATTGCAGACTCACAGTTTAGTTGACTCACAGCGTAGAATCACAGTTGTGGTCTCTCACTCAGGATCTTCCAGAGTGTCTGACTCACGTCCGGCCTCCGGGGCTTTATACTCCTACCCCCTGGAAGGGGCGTTACCTTCAACATGGTGATTGACATGCGATAGGATCAATCAGCTGATCTCACGATTTCTTAAACATTCATATGTTTTTTTTATTTTTCAGCGATCGGAAAAACCTTGGGGTGGCTGAACCGGAGAAGGACTGTGAGTAAGATGCCGAAACAATCATAGCGATATAGGGTAGCGTTTTTTTTCAAAAATGTATCTACAACGTAGACTGGAAGTGGGCAAGATGAGACTTTTAGTATAATAAATAGATAGTGACAGCGATTTGCAAGACACTCAGAGTTAAACAAAAAATATATTGCACGTATCACTGACAATCATCAGGGATAATGGTAAGGCACAATAGGGTGATCAAGAACAAATTGGCAAAATATTGCCATGAAACTGGACTGAAATCGCTATAATTTGTACATTTGCAAAAGGGTAGACATTATAGTTACCACTTGGTCACATTGTGAATATTATACTGAGAGGGAACCTTGTAGAGCTGTATTATCAGTCACCTGTGGGAGTTACACCAGGTGGCGTCATAGTAATTGCTGACATTAAAGGGACTGTGCACGGTTTCTTCCCCAAGACGCCGGATAACTCATATTAAAAGTAATCCCAAGTTTAACTGGGATGGGCGTCTTCATTCACATAAATGTCTTTGGCTATGACAAATAACTGTTAAGTTTTGTTCCAGCATTTCCCACTATGTCTGATGTACGGGGGCCAGAGGCGCTCCAATTCTTCCCTATAGACGGCGTTGGCATCGGGAAGGAGCACGATTTGGAGTCGCTAGCACGTGCAGCCTGTTTGGGGAAGGAGGATACCAACAGAGAATATAATTGCATGGCTAGTTCTGGCGGCTGCTGTAGGCAGCGACCTGATAACCCCAACTCAGAGTGAGTGCCAAGCCAGGGGTATCAATGTCAGACAACATTACGTCTTGTTGCAATTGAAGAACGCTCCATCGTAAGGCATGTCAGGCAGCAACACCTAGTAAAGGGTTGCAAAAGTTCCCCCACTCAAGGTCGGAGTGGTCTAGAGAGTGCTACAGGAGTATGCACATGGGCCTGAAGCAACACCTGTTTGCAGGGCTGCCATTACTCCCACTCGGTTTCTCCGTAGTGGTCTAGATGGTGCTAAAATACATGCACACAGGCCTGGGGCAGCTCCTGTTGCAGGTTGCATAAGTCCTCCCACGTGGATGTATAGCGGATGAAGATGGAGCCACACACACATATGTGATAAGATTGTGGGGAATGGAGTCGAACAACATGCTTGGTACAGAGGCATGTATAAGCAAATGGAGGAGATGGATGGTGATACCTGCTTCAGCTTCGATAAGTCCCACTCTAAAAGAGTGTCTAAGGTTAGTATGGATTAACTCCAAACAGGAATCCAAACATGGCTATGTGCCGGGATCCCATGCTGAATGCATGAGGGTAAGCACTGGACGTTTGCCTCTAAAATTGCTGCCGAGTCGCTGATTGCTGATCCACCCAGAGAAATCCAAATTAACACCTGACTATTTGGGTCACAATTGATTCAATTAAGTGCTCTGCCCAGGGAAAAAGGGTAGAGCTAATTGACAGCTGTATCAAGCTAATTGAGGCATTAAAGATACATTCGGGTCATTATAATAGAGCTATGCAGTTATCAGTAAAGACTATGCTAATTTGCAATGGTTTCACCATGTGTCCAGGAGTTATAGCAAGGTAATGCTTGACCAGCCTTCCATGATTTTGCAGATGAATGCCAGTGCACTCGTGTGGGGGTGTCACGGATACGAGTTTCAACTGTGGAGGCAGATGGACTGAGCAAGAGGCATCGTTTCTGCAGACATGGGAAATTAACTACTAAGAGGTTTTAAGTACAAGGCTTATTGCTCTAACAAATGTATCTGCATGTTCAGTTTCAGATTGACAATACTACGCAAGTGGCATATATATTAATCACATCGGTGGAATCAAGTCGGTATTTTGTGACAGATTGGCTAATCAAATTTGGGCCTGGTGCATTGGAAAATATATTTCAGCTATTCATTTACCAGGTAGATTCTACATAGTAGCAGACGCCAAGTCACGAACATTCCATGACAAAATAGATTGAATGTTCAACAAGGAGGTGTTCAATAATATAGTACTTGTATATGAATGCCAGATATCGATTTGTTTTGCATCAAGGTCAACCACCAGATGCCTAAATAGGTTTCATGAGAACCAGACCAGGTGGCAGTTGCAATTAATACTTTGACATTGAGGTGGCATGTTTTATATATTTTCCTACCATTTTGCCTAATAGGTCGGAGTCTGCAAGAAATCAAGCAGGATGCCGCTTTGGGGGTGCTTGTAATACCTACTGGCCGAATCAAGCATGGTTTCCCTTTGATGTTACAGTTAGGACCAACCTCTTTTTGGTGGTACCCAAGAATAGGAATTGACTGGAGCATCCGCTAACACGGGAAAGTCATCTGTTATGTGATTGTATTGACTTGTTAATTTGCAGGTTTTAAGTAGGCCATATCTGGAGTAAGGATGTCTGGGTTTACGGTGGACATGCTCACTGTAGCCTGGAGAAAGAGTACTCAAAAGGGGTATATTACTTATGTAAAAAAAAGGCAGCAATATTGTGTAAAAAATAATATTGACTATAATACTACAGGTATTGTCGATATTTTAGAGTTCCTGTTGACACGCTATTATGATGAGTGGCTCAGCTATAGCACCATTAATACAGCTTTAATTGCTTTGTCGTCGTATGGTTTGGATGGGGTCAGGAAAGATCCTATTGAGTTTCATCATATCATAGCTGGATTGATGAAAGGAATTTCAACTCTAAACCTCCTAAACCCAGGTATATGGTGATCTGGGATGTAAGTGAGGTCCGCAAGATGTTTTGACAATCGGTTCCTGGCATGTCTCTGAATTTGTCAAACTAATCATGAAAGGGGTTATGCTCTTGGCATTGGTTCAGCATAGCAAGTGCAGATTTTGAAAAAACTTCTGCAAGACAGGATGGAAGTTGCTGAAGAGAATGTTATGTTATATAATTGCGTACTGCTTAACCAGAGCAGGCCAGGTGTCACAGGTTTGTTAACATTGTGTTTCAGCATAACCTACTGATCCATGTTTATGTGTAATGGCACATTTATTTTCATTATATTAAAGCTATAAAGATCTTAAGAAATGTGGAAACAGCATTGTTTATCAGTTACATGAAGCCGCACAGGAGAGTGGCAGTGCAGACTATCTCAAGGTGGTTTAAAGCAAATGTTGATTAAGGCAGGTATTAACACTGAAGTGTATATATCCGTTTTCCACTAGTGCAGCAGCAACGTCGTCGGCTAGGACGATGGATGTTCACAGCGGCCATATTGTATAGGTGCCGGGTGGTCAAATGAATTATTTTTGAAACATTTTACTATCGGCCGATCGCCGATCGGAGAGAGGCTGTTTGCAAATTAAGTATTAAGTCCTGTTTAGTTCCCCTGGGATAGACGGGTTACTGTTTGTTTTGATTATTCAAATCAATTGTTATTGCATGATATTACCATTTCATGTTTAACGCATTATTGATTGTTTCTCATCGAAAGTCAATCAATGCAGTGAGGCCGGGATTTGTATCTTTGGCATAAAATCACAGAGCTTTGAAATCTTCACGTAGTCACTCACGTGACTCCTAAGTAAAATAGCAAAATTAAACGAGAACTTACCAGTTTGAAGTTTGATCTTTATTTTATGAGGAGTTACGCTGGTGATTACGTGCCCGCCACGCCCAAACCTCTCTCATCAAAAAAGGTCATAGGGTAGTTCTCATGTTGCTCATCTTAATATGTTACTTCAATTATTGTGTTGTCTGTGATTTCATACCGCTGCTTTGAAGATTGACGCGCATGCGCCCTGACGGGTCTTCTTCACGTAATCACCAACGTATCTCCTCATAAAATAAAGATCAAACTTCAAACGGTAAGTTATCGTTTAATCTTACTATAATTCAGTATAACTTTGGAAACTGACATGATTACCCATATACAGAACAGCTTTCTATATAATCAAAATAACTATGGTGACAACGCATGCCAGATTAGTTTAAGATGTAAGAGATTGGAAATGTGTGACGTCAACGATTTAAAGTATACGAGGGAGCTCCATGTGAATAGTTTGTTAAACCGTATATGTAATATATGTATGAACAAAGAATACTCCAGATGTTAGATGTGTGCAGGTGTACCCATGCAATAAAGAGGAGGTATCCCCCCATTAAGCGTATCCCTTTCAACGTGTGGGAAATGGCCGAGTGGTACATCCCCCTGAACCATACCACCGTTCGGTCTGCTTGTAAGTCTAACAACAGGACCGATGCAAATACAAGCCCAAATACAACCGTTTCCGATATTCCCTTTATCGGGTCTTCTGGGGCGGATATATTTTACCATTATAGATGAGGCTCTCACTGGGGTCTTCTCGATATCGCGCAACTCCGCTCTTACTCTTCCCCCCCATTTGTAACAAGGACAGAGTCCCCCTTGTCCTCACCTTCCACCCCATCAGCCGTCGCATACAGCATATAATCCTCCAAATCTTTCGCCACCTCCAACTGGATCCCACTACCAACCACATATTCCCATCTCCAACCTTTTCTGCTTTCCGCAGAGGCAGTTCCCCCAAACTCCCTGGTCAACTCGTCCCTTCCGACGCAAACCACCCCCTCCCCAGGTACGATCGCCTGCAAACGCAGGAGATGCAACACCTGTCCCTTTACCTCCCCATCGACTCCATCCAAGGACCCAAACAGTCTTTCCAGGCGAGGCAGAGGTTCACTTGCACCTCCTCCAACCTCATCTACTGTATCCGCTGTTCCAGGTGTCAACTTCTTTAGGTAGACAAAAGTGCTGGAGAAACTCAGCGGGTGCAGCAGCATCTATGGAGCGAAAGAAATGGCAACGTTTCGGGCCGAAACCCTTCTTCAACTTCTTTTCATCGGCGAGAGCAAGCGCAGCTCGGTGATCGTTGCACCGAACATCTCTGCTCAGTCCGTCTGAACCTACCTGATCTCCCGCTGGCTCAGCACTTCAACTCTCCCTCCCATTCCGAATCAGACCTCCTCCATTGTCATAGTGAGGCCCAGCGAAAATTGGACGAACTGCACCTGAAATTTCGCTTGGGTAGTTTACACCCCAGTGGTATGAACATTTACTTCTCTAACTTCAGATAGCTATTGCTTTCTCTCTCCATCTCCTCCCCCTTCCCAGTACACCGTCTTAATGTCTTCCCCTACATTCTAACTTTGTTCCGCCCCTCCAGTGACATCAGTCTGAAAAAGGTTGTCGCCCATTCCTTCTTTCCTGAGATGCTGCCTCACCCGGTGAGTTACTCCAGAATTTTGAGTCTACCTACCATTATCTCAATTGTGTCAGATTAGAAAAAGGGACTGTGCAACGAGACCTGTGTGTCCTTATACACCAGTCACTGAAAGTAACAATGCAGGTACACCAGGCAGTGAAGAAATCGAATGTAATGTTTGCGTTCATAATGAGAGGATTTGAGTATAAGAGAAAAGCCGTACTTCTGCAGTTGTACAGGACCCTGGTGAGAACACATCTGGAGTATTATGTGCACTTTCGGTCTCCTAATTTGAGGAAGGACATTCTTGCTAGTGAGGGAGTGCTAGTGAGCACGACGTTAAACCCCAGGATGGCGGGACTGTCATATGAGGAAAGATTGGAAAAACTGGACTTGTATTCACTGGAGTTTAGAAGGATGGGAGGGGATCTAAACGAAACATATAAAATTATAAAAGGACTGGACAAGCTGGAAGCAGGAAAATGTTCCCAATGTTGGAGGAGTCCAGATCCAGGGGCACAGTCCGTGAATAAAGGGGAGGCCATTTGAAATTGAAATGAGAAAAAACCTGTACTCCCAGGGAGTTGTGAATTTGTGGAATTCTCTGCCACATAAGACAGTGGAGGCCAATCACTGGAAAAATTAAAAAGAGCTGTTAGTGAGAAGGCAGGCACTGATTATCGAATGTGGATGATCAGCAATGATTTCAATGAATCTCAAAGGGCCGAATGGCCTCCTCCTGCACATATTTTCTCTTTATATGTTTCCATCACGCTAAAGTTAGCTGAACATCGATTGTGAAGCTGATAGTGTGGAGTAACTTGGAGAGACAAATAAAATCTAGTTGCTGACAGTGGGACATTTAATATTTCTTGGACCATTCAGCACTGGACCAATTCAAGACACAGTGATAGAAAAAAGATGTAGTCTGGAAAGTATTCTATACGATATTTCATCATCGGAACCGATATGCTTAAATTAATAAAACTAGGGGAATTGCATGAAGAACTGAAAATAAACGGCCAAGGGGCGCAGTCACGATAACAATTGTTGTCTCAGTGTTTACCACCGATGACCACAGGAAAAGTAGTGAACTTGAAGAAGGACAAATACGTGTCTGAGTTTGACGACACGAATAACCACAGCTGCTGGAAACGTGAGCAAAAAAAAAGACTGGAGAAGCTAAGTGGGTCGGCATATGTGGATGCAAGTTATCGAGGGATATCATTAGGAAACGGATCGGCATTTGGGAGCGTTCCCCTATTCCATGGGCCCATCTGCTATTACCCCTGAGTCCCCAATGGCCACATACCCTCTCCCTTTCTTCCGCTCCACACGTCTCCTTCTATCCAGAGCACCACTCATCCTTTACATTTCACGCCTCCATTTGTTTCATTATCTGACAGACTTGTCACCCAATTTCACTTCTCCCCTTTATCGCATTCTTAAAGGCCTGTCTCACGAGTCTGCGGTCTATGGCGGCGAAACGGGAGGAATCTGCCGCCATAGACCGCGCACTCGTGAGAAAGTACAATTCCCGGGCCGTGCGGCGGTGTTCCCAACACCGCGCGGTGCTAAAATAAAATCGACAATGTCCAAAACTAAATACTCACCGCACAACCTCCACCAGTGATGCACGAGTGCGGCACGGCCGCTCGCACGGGCCGCCGCCAGTGTGGCTCGAGCGCCGTGCGTCAAACCTCCACTGCCACAGGCTCCGCCAGTGACGCACGTGATGCCGCCAGTGAGGCACGTGTGCTGCACGGCCGCAGGCACAGCCACCGCTACAGCGCCGCGATCAGGATGGCCGCCGCCACAGCCGCCGCTGGTGAGTCACGTGCGGCAGGCCAAAGTTATCGCAGTCGGCCCGCCCTTTTTTTACTTACCGCAAGCACGTGGGACCCGCCGTGTTTCAATTAACTCGGCCCCCGCGCAGCATCCGTGCGGCGCTCCGGTGGATAAGCTCGACGCTCTCGCCGTTGCCGCGCGGTCCCCGCTACCGGCGACGCCGCGCTTCACCGCCGGTGACCGCAAACAGGTAAGACAGAGCCTTTAAGCCATCTGCCAATCCGTTTCCTAATGGAATACCTCGATAACTTGCTAGGCTTGGCCAACCCCCCTCTTCCTTTTCCACCATACTCCCCCGAATTTATCTGTCTAAAGATAGATTATGACCGAAAACATATGTCATCCATTTCGCGTGGAATTTCTCCAGCACTTCGTTTTAATTTGGAGTGCGCAGCGTAATCAGCGCACAATTAGCACCAGAGATTTTTTTTTAAAGGTGATACTCAGCACAAGAAAGCAACATGTCTTATAATAGCAGGGAAAGAAACGTCCGAGGAGAATCCAATAGAGGTCTCCCAGTTACATAGCGGAGATGCGGACCTTTCAAATCAATGAAATCTGATAAAATATAAACAAGTTGTACAGGGCCCTGGTGAGACCGCACCTGGAGTATCGTGTGCCGTTTTGTTCTCCTACTTAGAGGAAGGACATTCCTGCTTTTGGGGGAGTGCAGCGTTGAATGGCATAGATTACAATGCTTTTTATTGTCATTCAAACAGCTTGGTGTGAACGAAATTGCATTTTCTACAGTCTTACATTACAAAAAAAAAGCAAGACCCACACTTAACAGTTTACACAAACATCCATCACAGTGAATTTCCAACATCTCCTCACTGTGATGGAAGGCAAAAGTCTTATCTCTTCACTTTGTTCTTCTCCCGCGGTCCAGCAGTCCAACTGCAGCGTCGAGGCGACTGGGGCTCCCGATCTTAAAGCCCCCGGCTGGCGATGGTAAGTCTCGCGGCCGTTTAGACGCGCCGGGCGATGTTTGGCCCCTGCTCCGAGTCCTTTACACCCCGCGATTCCAGCGGGAGTAGTTGCCGTTTCGGGAGCTCCGAAAAGGGACCTGCGAGCTCCCGATGTTCCTGTCCACCGGGCCTGCGGCCGGAGCCTCCGAAGCTCCGAAGTCGGGTCGCAGCCGCGCGCCACCACAGCTCTTCCCGTTCCGAAGACGGCCAGCTCCGCGATGTCAGGTCCGTAAGCTCCGCGACTGGAGACCTGGGGTTAGACTCAACGACATCGGAGACCCGACAGGGAAAAAGTCGGGTCCCCTTACAGGGAAGAGATTAATGGTTCCCACCCCCAACCCGCCCGCCCACACCCCCCCCCCCACACCCCACATATACACAGCTAAAGAAAAGTAATAACAACTAGAGTCAAGACATACATTTAACAAGATACAAATAAAAAAATACAGACGACTGTAGTCGAGCCGCTGCCGCTTGGCGCCGCCACACCACTCTAGGTTCACCAGATTAATTCTCGGGATGGCGTGAATGACATGAAAGAATGGATGGACTGTGCTCATATTCACTGGAATTTAGAAGGATGAAAGGAGATCTTGTAGAAAAATATAAAATTATTAAGTGATTGGGCAGGTTGGATGCACGAAAAACGTTTTAACGATGTTGGGGAGTCCAGAACCAGCGGTCACAGTTTAAGAATAAGGGTTAAAATATTTAGGACTGAGATGAGGAAAACGTTTGCACCCAGAGAGTTGTGAATCTCTGGGATTTTCTGCCACAGGAGGCAGTGGAGGCCAATTCACCGGATGTATTCAAGGGATTTAGATATAGCTCTTAAGGCTAACGGAATCAATGGATATGAGGAGAAAGGAGGAACGTGGTATTGTTTCTGGATGATCAACCATGATCATATTAAATGGCGGTGCTGAAGAACCGAATGTCCAACTCATGCACCTATGTTCTTTGTTTCTATGTTTCTTTGACCCAAAATAGGTAAATAAACGTTTGTAGCTCATTTACTACGTTAATTAGACGTTTGCACATTTCCCGGAAAGGAACGTGCAAATGACTGTGGTGGAATAAAAGAAAAAGGTGGAAGCAAAAACCGTCACTATTTCTCTACCCGAACGTTAACTGTTGCTCGTCCCACATATATTGCTTTTCCAGCATTTAATGTCTGCAGTTCACATCGGCACATTTATTACTTGATCTTCACCGTACTATCTGACTGAAGGTGGCAATTCTATGGTTTAACGAACTGCGGCTCACACATTGTAACAACCAAATAATAGATTGCATAAAACGATCTGATGAATAGCTTGTGTAAAAGGATTATAATGAGTAAAGGAACGCGATTAAATTGCCGTCAATGTCTATTGTTGTGGGCTATTTTATCTATCTGCGAGTTTTAAGCAACTGCCTCTTATGATTGTACTGTTGACCGGAGGTTGTCTGGTTGTCATAAGTTTACGGGAACAAACATAACAAATATATAGTGAAGTGTATTCAAATGACGCATTGCCTTATATGCTATCCTCTGTCTTCTTGTCCGTGAACACTTGATCAAGGAGATGGCGTTCGCTCTAATGTATAATGAATGACCTGTCTCTTTTCATTGCAAAAACTGGCAAGATCCGTTTCATGTGATTATGGCGGCGTAATCTCATAAATGTATAAAAAATATCGATTTGAATACATCCTAATTGAAAGTTTGGCTGTTTCAATTAGGATTGGCTCCTAATTGGCTGATCAGAATGGAAAAATAACCTCTGTGCCAGTAACACGTTCCATTCACTGCATGTATTACTGTGCAAAATATCATTATTACACTTGGGTGATGCAAGAAGATATCCGATTATGTTGAATAGTTGAATAGAAATGCCGCATGCGTTTCTTGCAGACGATAATTGTTATCTCGTATACAAGTATTAAAATAAAAATGATTGTTGAAAATTGAAGATGTTTCCAAGAGAATTATTATTGTAAAAATGTTAGCATGCGTTCTGGAAACCGCAATATAATGTATGCAATAACGCAATAACAATCTCAACCAATGGCTGGGCGAAGATCCATCATGCCCCCTGTGTTCAACACCAGCCACACTTAGGCACATCCTCACTGGATGTAAAGTAAGCCTCTCCGAAGGACGGTACACCTGGAGACATAATCAAGTGCTCAAATGCCTGGCAGCGACTCTGGAACGCAGGAGAACAGCCAACAATGCCCTGCCGCCCAGAACAACCAACCCAGTGAAGACAATTGCCTTTGTTGGGGGGGGGGGGGACAAAGGCAATGGAAAATTCCACCAAGGACCAGGTTTGGACAACTGGAGGAAGCCCGGGATTGGCAGATGCTGGTGGATATGGACCAACGGCTTACAATTCCATCAGAGATAGCCATCACCAACTTGAGGCCTGATCTTGTGCTCTGGTCGAACTCTCAGCACATGGTGTATTTTGTGGAGCCTTCGAAAGAAAAGAACTGCGATATACAGAACTTGCAGCGGAGGCAGAACAGCGGGGCTAGAGAGCTAAGATCTTCCCGGTAGAAGTTGGATGTCGAGGATTCGTGGGAACATCTACCTTAAGACTGATGAAGAGCCTGGGGATCAGCGGACAAGGCCATCAAAGAAACATCATGGGTGGCAGAGCGGATCAGCCAGTGGCTCTGGCTGAAGAGGAAAGACCCCATTTGGTCTCCCAAATAACCGACTAGACAGATGCAGAGGGGGGTGGCTCTGCTACGCCAGAATGCACCGCTGAGCCTGCTGGAGACGTCGTGTGTTCAATCAGCGAAACGTCGATGAAAGTAGGTGCCCACTTGATAACCCCAATGATGTGTCTGCCTAGCCTTTCTCAACATCGGAGGAGCATAGTAGTGTGCAGAAGGCTCCCATCACCATCGGGAGTATATTGACATTTGGCACTCTGGACATTTAACATCTAGTCCTGTGTATTTGTAAACATTTAAACTGGAATTATCCAGTGACTGCCGTGAATAGAATGGCTGACAACAGGGGAAAGACCTTGTGACTGCTGGAAAGACAGCTGACAGGAGGAAATAGAGCCCACCTGGGCAGGCATGGGCTAGCTACACATGTCAGCAGGATCCAATACCGTTCAGTATTTTGGAGACACCCGCATATGGCTACGAAAAGAATTAAAGAAAGAATACTTCTAGAGTCTGCGATAGCGGGGGCGGAAGATGACTCATTGACGGATAATACGGCTATAGACCTAGGAACGGAAAATACCATGAGCAATACATGCACTCAACAAGAACCATGCGCACAATCATCATCCGAGTAGAGGCTTCAGGTCTGCTCCTGCGGCTGGATGAAAATCACATCTTCAAAGGGCTTGAAAATACATCAAGGAAAGAAAGGGTGCTTGAGAGAGGGAAAACAGGGACCTTGCATTGATAAGTTCTTCTTGAGAAGTTAATCAAGTAAGTCGAATGAAGTCCAGCGACTGGAGTCTCACCAAAGTTCGCAGGGCATCAGCCCCCCTGATGAAGGAAACTCAAGCAGTTACGCAGGCAGAGGAAGATATGGAGCCCATCCAGCCAAGAAAACCAGCAATGGAGCAAAAGATCAGCGGAAGAAAATCTCGGGTCCAATGGCCTGGAGCCTCTGAGAAGAAAGAATGGGAGACCATAAATGAAGACCCGACCCGTATCTTACAGGGTGTAAGGGGTACATTTGAAAGAAAGCTTGATAAGATGGGGGGCATCATCTATAGCAATGGACAGAACGATATGGAATAAGGGAGAAAAAGGAAAAGGCACCAGCTGTGGAAAGCAAGTCCAGACCGCAAAAGGAGATGGAATGCCTAATCCGGGAGAGAAGGCAGCTCAAGAAGCAGTGGAGGAAGGCTTCTGATAGTGAGAAGGAGGGCATCCCCATTCTCCAGGGAAACATCAAAAACCGTTTAGCAACCCTGAGATGAGCAGAGTACCTGCGGAAATCACGAAAAAAGAAAGAACGCACGAGGTCACGCTTCTTCAAGGACCCCTATAAGTTCGTAAAATCACTTTTCATCAAAGAAAAAGGAGGAAACCTGAAAACATCAAGGCAGGAGCTGGACGATCATCTGGAAAGAATGCATGCGGATGACAAGAGACACCAGAATACAGCTATTCCATCGGACATCCCACCAATTGAACAACCAGAGCACAAGATGGACATTAGTCCTCCAAAGTGGAGGGAGTGGAACAGACAGTAAAGCGGGCAAGAGCATCTTCAGCCCTAGGGCCAAATGGGGTTCCGTATCGACTCTACAAGGGTGCTCCTGATGTTCTTCGCTTCCTGTGGAGGCTAATGAGAGTGGTTTGGGAGAAGAGAGTCATACCGAAAGCATGGCGCAGGGCAGGAGGAATCCTGATTCCGAAAGAGAAGGAATCCACAGATATCAGCCAATTGCGCCCTATCAGTCTCCTCAATGTAGAGGGTAAGATTTTCTTCAGCATCATAGCTCAGAGGATGACCAGCTATTTAGAGAGAAACAACCTTGTGGATACAACAGTCCAAAAAGCAGGCATCCCAGGGTTCTCTGGATGTCTCGAACATACCAGCATGATTTGGCACCAAATCCAGACTGCAAGAAAAGAAAAGAGAGACCTGCATGTCATTTTTCTTGACCTTGCCAACGCGTTTGGAACTGTCCCTCACAGTTTGCTCTGGGCATCCTTTGACTTCTTCAGGATACCAGAGACTATCACAGGCCTTGTCAAGGCTTATTTTCAAGATCTGCAGCTCTGTTTCACCACGCCTGACCTCACGTCCACATGGCACTGCAAGGAGATTGGCATTATGGCGGGGTGTACCATCTCCCCATTGATTTTTACAATGGCTATGGAAGTCATCATAAGGGCCTCCAAGTGGGTGGTGGGTGGCGAGCGGCTGAAGTCTGGAGTCCGTCTACCACCCATCAGGGCCTACATGGATGACATGACAATCATAACAACACAGCAGCTTGCACCGGGCGCTTTTTAGGAAAGCTTCAAGGAAACATCACTGGGGTCAGAATGAAATTCAAGCCATCCAAATCAAGAAGCATTTCTATAATCAAAGGCAAACTGACAGATCAAAGGTTCTTCATTGATCAAGAACCTATTCCAACTGTGCCAGAGAAGCCAATCAAACGTCTGGGAAGATGGTATAACTCTAAACTGAAGGACACTGATCAGGCTAACGTGTTTAGGCAAGAAGTCATCAAAGGTCTGGCGAACATCGACCGATCCATGTTGCGTGGAAAGCTGAAAATCTGGTACCTGCAGTTTGGGTTACTACCTCGCCTTATGTGGCCACTAACCATGTATGATATCACCCTCACAAGAGTCGAGAAGATAGAAAGAACAATCACCTCTTTCGTGAGAAAGTGCTTAGGTGTTCCTCGGTGCCTGAGCAGCGTAGGCCTGTACGGTCAGGGGGTACTCCAGCTGCCTCTCTCTAGTCTCACAGAGGAGTTCAAGTGCACTAAAGTCAGACTAGAGATGACCCTGGCAGAATCAAGGGACACTGTCATCCGAGCTGCTGCTCCAACCTTGGCAACAGGAAAGAAGTGGACGGCTAAGAATGCGACACAGCCGGCAAAATCTGCTCTCCATCAAGGCGACATGGTAGGGCAAATCTAACATGGAAGAAGTGGCTTGGGGCTTGGCGGAAAGCGACCTTGCTGGAACAAGGCATCATCACTGGAGCGCCGGAAGTTGGTCGTGACCGAAGTCCGCCGACAGGAGGAGTTGAGTAGGTGTGCCAAGGCTGTGTCGCAAGCTAAACAGGGCCAGTGGATGAGATGGGAAAGTGTGGAAAAGAGGAAGATCAGCTGGAAGGACATGTGGGAGATGGAGGCGATCAGGATAAGTTTCCTCATTCGAGCAACCTATGATGTCCTTCCTAGCCCAAAAAATCTCAGCCAATGGCTGGGCGAAGATCCATCATGCCCCCTGTGTTCAACACCAGCCACACTTAGGCACATCCTCACTGGATGTAAAGTAAGCCTCTCCCAAGGACGGTACACCTGGCGACATAATCAAGTGCTCAAATGCCTGGCAGCGACTCTGGAACGCAGGAGAACAGCCAACAATGCCCTGCCGCCCAGAACAACCAACCCAGTTAAGACAATTGCCTTTGTTCGGGGGGGGGGAAGGAAGTCCGAGATTGGCAGATGCTGGTGGATATGGACCAACGGCTTAGAGTTCCATCAGAGATAGCCATCAACAACTTGAGGCGTGATCTTGTGCTCTGGTCGAACTCTCAGCACATGGTGTATTTTGTGGAGCTCACAGTCCCTTGGGCGGATGCTGTGCAGGAAGACTTCGAAAGAAAGAAACTGCGATATACAGAACTTGCAGCGGAGTCAGAACAGCGGGGCTGGAGAGCTAAGATCTGCCCGGTAGAAGTTGGATGTCGAGGATTCGTGGCAACATCTACATTAAGACTGATGAAGGACCTGGGGATCATCGGACAAGCCCTACGCCAGGACATCAAAGAAGCATCACGGGTGGCAGAGCGGAGTAGCCAGTGGCTCTGGCTGAAGAGGAAAGACCCCATTTCGCCTCCCAAATAATCGACTAGACAGATGCAGAGGGGGTGTTTCTGGGCCGCCAGAATGTACCGCTGAGCCTGCTGGAGACGTCGTGGGTTCAATCAGCGAAACGTCGATGAAAGTAGGTGCCCACTTGATAACCCCAATGATTTGTCTGCCTAGCCTTTCTCAACATCGGAGGAGGATAGGTGAGTGCAGAAGGCTCCCATCACCATCGGGAGTATATTGATATTTGGCACTCTGGACTTTTAACATCTAGTCCTGTGTATTTGTAAACATATGCAGCAATGAAAAAGGAAACGTTGTGCTAATGATGGATATCCTCTTTCTTTAGTAAACGTAGTTTCTCCACTGCTGTGGATCCTCACCCATATGTCATCTGCATCTTGCAGTTCTGCTCGCGCTCCCCTTGCCTCCGCATGAAACCAACAAAGACTTCCCATAGTCCTTCACTTTCACCCCACCAGCCTCCTTCTCCAACACATTATTGTCCATATCTCCCCTCATATCTTCCCATCCCCATTGCCTCTCACCTTCCATAAATACCGCTCACTCTGCAACTCCTTGGTTCATTCATCCCGTCGGAGCCAAACCACCCTCTCTCCAGGCACCATCATCTGCAGCACAGATGTAACACCAGTCACTATACCTCATGCCTTACATCCGACTAAGATACCAGTATTCCTTCTCCGTGAGAGATGTTCACGTGCACCTCCACTGACGCCATCTGCTGCTTTTGGTGCTCCTGATGTGTTCCCCTTTACATCGGCGAGAGCAAGCGTTGACCAGACGAACATTTCACCGAATACTTGCTCTCGGTTGGGGAGGTGGTACAACATATTCCGGTTACTAAATATTATAACTCGTTTTATCATTCCCACACGCATTCGTGTACTTGGTATTCCGCTTAGGTATCTTACAGATTAACGGTACGAGCACAGAACCCTTCAATATTTAGTAACTAACCGGATCAACTACCCCCCCCCCCCTTTTACCCACACCCTCTACCCCCCTCTCCAATTTGCCCTATCTGCATTCGCGCTCGTGTCTCCCTTCCGTCTACCCACGTGAAACCATCTGCCGGTAAACCGCATGCACCTATCAAAATCACAATCACAATCACAATAATCATAATCACAGTCACAATCACAATCACAATAATACTTTACTGGCCAAGTTTGTTTTGCAACATACGAGGAATTTCATTTGCCAAGTGTGTCATACAAATAAAAGTAACTGAACACAAAATGCATTTAACATAAACATGGACTCCTCCACATTCCTCACTATAATGGAAGGCAAAAATGTTTTCAAATCTTTTCCTTTCTATACTCTCCCGCGCTCGCGGCCCTTGAACCCTCCGCTGACGGGACGATCTTGACTGCCGTAGCTGGCGGCGTTTGGGCCCTCCTGCATCGGGGGGGATGTCAGCTCCCCCTCGCCGGCGATCGGACGCAGGGTCGGGGCTGGTCGAGGTTCTGCGTCGTTGGAGCTTCCCGCCTCGGCCTCTGCCGAGACTGCGAGCTCTTGATGCAGGTCGCGATTGGAGCGATCACAGGCAAGGGATCAGCTCCGATGTAAATCCAGGCCCCGCGGTGAGGCTCAAGTCAGCCCGAAGAGGTCTCCAGCTCCATCGATGGAAGGCCGCAGAGCGACTAGAGATGCGTCCCGAAAATCGCATCTCCGGCAAGGTAGGAAACTGAAAAAAAGTTTCCACCAACACCTTCCCCCCCCCCCACTTAAAACAAACCGGAGAACATTTACACAAACTTGTAACACACACTAAAAATTAAACAGACAGACTGTTGGCGGGGCTGCCAATCGCACGGCTCCCCCTGGTGGACCTAGCCACATATCATGCCAGACTTTGTCCCACCCTCATCTCTCTTCCGTCTTTCTACCCTGGCACAAGCACAATTAGTGTCAAGAATTCCCTGACCTGAAGAGTTAACGAACGATGTTCTCCAAACATACTGTACGACGCTGTAATTTACTCTAATGATGTGTTTCTCCAACACCTGCAGTTTCTTGCGTCTTCACATTTCGGAACATATTCGACTAGTTCCTCGTGTTAAACGGAATCCAAAAATAGTACGACCTTTTATGCTAATTTTGAGCGTACACGACAATTCGTCTTCCCTTTTTTTGCATCCCACATATCTATGTCAAGCAACAGCACACCGATTTCCACAGTTACCTTGAACGAATTTCTCAGCTTTCTACCTATTATCCCAGATAATCACGCTCTGTTACATTTGAACAGACGATGATCCTTTGCATTAAATTGTTCACGGTATGACGACTCCCACTGCTTCAACACCAGCCATCGATCATCCTGGCACACTTTGTCCATCCAGGTGCTGCAAATTGGAGGCAACTTACAGATGACAATTCCTACCAATTCGAAAGTTTTTGTGGTGTAGGAAGAAGTCAGACCATCATGGGCAATTTCACGCAGTCACATTTTGTATATGCAAATTCCAGAGAGACATCATAGAAACATAGAAACATAGAAAATAGGTGCAGAAGTAGGCCCTTCGGTCCTTCGAGGCTGCACCGCCATTCAATATGATCATGGCTGATCATCCAACTCAGTATCCTGTACCTGCCTTCTCTACATACCCCCTGATCCCTTTAGCCACAAGGGCCACATCTAACTCCCTCTTAAATATAGCCAATGACCTGGCCTCAACTACCTTCTGTGGCAGAGAATTCCAGAGATTCACCACTCTCTGTGTGAAAAATGTTTTTCTCATCTCAGTCCTAAAAGATTTCCCCCTTATCCTTAAACTGTGACCCATTGTTCTGGACTTCCCCAACATCGGGAACAATCTTCCTGCATTTAGCCTTTGTAAGTTGCTATAACCCCCCCCTCAATCTTCTAAATTCTAGCGAGTACAAGCCGAGCCTATCCAGTCTTTGTTCATATGAACGTCCTGAAATCCCAGGAATCAGTCTGGTGAACCTTCTCTGTACTCCCTCTATGGCAAGAATGTATTTCCTCAGATTTGGAGACAAAAACTCTACGCAATACTCCAGGTGTGGTCTCACCAAGACCCTGAACAACTGCAGTAGAACCTCCCTGCTCCTATACTCAAATCCTTTTGCTATGAATGCTAACATACCATTCGCTTTCTTCACTGCCTGCTGCACCTGCATGCCTACTTTCAATGACTGTTGTACCATGACACCCGGGTCTCGTTGCATCTCCCCATTTCCTAATTGGCCACCATTCAGATAATAGTATACTTTCCTGTTTTTTGCCACCAAAGTGGATAACCTCACATTTATACACATTATACTGCATCTGCCATGCATTTGCCCACTCACCCAGCCCATCCAAGTCACCTTGCAGCCTCCTAGCATCTTCCTCACAGCTAGCACTGCCCCCCAGCTTCGTGTCATCCGCAAACGTGGAGATGTTGCATTGCAATCATATTGGAACAAACCAGGCTATGAGATTGGCCATTTCCCATTTCGCTCTCCGTACGTATAACCTATCGACAGGTTTTTCCTCGATTTCCAAAGATGTCAGGAGTTCCCTTTCAATTTTAACGTACTGCGGACATATTATGGTGACATCTCGCCATACACCATTAATTGCATTTGCTCGTACACTTTTCAATATTCATCTCCACCTGCCTCTGTCTCCAATCAGATGAGCAGCGACACGCAGGTCTAGAGTTCCCTCATCACCAGAATAACAATACCACGTCCGTCCGTGAGTCGCCCGTGCTCCCCGTTTTACCATAGCTTTCTCTTCGTCCAAATCATTAATATATATTGTAAATAGTTGGGGTCCCAGCACTGAGCCTTCCGGTACCCCACTATTCACTGACGTCCATTCTGAAAAGGACCCGTTTACTCCTACTCTTTGCTTCCTGTCTGCCAGCCAGTTCTCTATCCACATCAATACTGAACCCCCAATAACCATATAACCATATAACCATAACTGCACGGAAACAGGCCATCTCGGCCCTTCAAGTCCGTGCTGAACACTTTTATTTTTATTTTTATTTTTAAATTTACTTCCCCCTAGTCCCATCTACCTGCACTCAGACCATAACCCTCCATTCCTTTCCCGTCCATATACCCATTCAATCTATTTATAAAGGATAACATCGAACCTGCCTCCACCACTTCCACTGGAACCTCATTCCACACAGCTACCACTCTCTGAGTAAAGAAGTTCCCCCTTATGTTCCCCCTAAACTTCTGTCCTTTAATTCTCAAGTCATGTCCCCTTGTTTGAATCTTCCCTACTTTCAATGGGAAAAGCTTATCCACGTCCACTCTGTCTAACCCGCTCATAATTTTAAAGACCTCTATCAAGTCCCCTCTTAACCTTCTGCGCTCCAGAGAATAAAGGCCTAACTTGTTCAACCTTTCTCTGTAACTTAGTTGCTGAAACCCAGGCAACATCTAGTAAATCTCCTCTGTACTCTCTCTATTTTGTTGACATCCTTCCTATAATTAGGCGACCAAAATTGTACTCCATACTCCAGAATTGGCCTCACCAATGCCTTGTACAATTTTAACATGACATCCCAACTTCTATATTCAATGCTCTGATTTATAAAGGCCAGCACACCAAAAGCTTTCTTTACCACCCTATCTACTTGAGATTCCACCTTCAGGGAACTATGCACAGTTATTCCTAGATCCCTCTGTTCAACTGCATTCCTCAATTCGCTACCATTTACCATGTCCGTCATATTTTGATTTGTCCTACCGAGATGTAGCACCTCACATTTGTCAGCATTAAACTCCATCTGCCATCTTTCATCCCATTCTTCCAAATGGCCTAAATCTCTCTGTAGACTTTGAAAATCTACTTCATTATCCACAACACCACCTATCTTAGTATCATCTGCATACTTACTAATCCAATTTTCCACACCATCATCCAGATCATTGATGTACATGACAAACAACAGTGGACCCAACACAGACCCCTGAGGCACCCCACTAGTCACCGGCCACCAACCTGACTAACAGCCATCCACCATTACCCTCTGGCATCTCCCATTCAGCCACTGTTGAATCCATCTTGATACTCCACCATTAACACCCAACAATTGAATCTTCTTAACCAACCTTCCATGAGGAACCTTGTCAAAGGCCTTACTGAAGTCCATATAGACAACATCCACTGCTTTAACCTCATCAATTTCCCTAGTAACCTCTTCGAAAAATTCAAGAAGATTAGTCAAGCATGACCTTCCAGGCACAAATCCATGTTGACTGTTCCTAATCAGACCCTGCTTATCCAGATGCTTATATATATTATCCTTAAGTATCCTTTCCCTTAATTTGCCCACCACTGACGTCAAACTAATAGGTCTATAATTGCAAGGTTTACTATTAGAACCCTTTTTAAACAACGGAACAACATGCGCAGTACACCAATCCTCCGGCGCTATTCCCGTTTCTAATGACATTTGAAATATTTCTGTCATAGACCCTGCTATTTCTACACTAACTTCCCTCAATGTCCTAGGGAATATCCTGTCAGGACCTGGAGACTTATCCGTTTTCATATTTTTCAAAAGTGTCCGCACCTCCTCTTCTTTGAATCTCACAGTTTGCATTGCTACTCTGCTTGTTTCCCTTACCTCACATAATTCCATATCCTTCTCCTTGGTGAATACCGAAGAAAATAAATATCTCCCCCATCTCTTTTGGCTCTGCAGATAGCTGTCCACTTTGACTCTCTAATGGACCAATTTTATTCCTTGTTATCCTTTTGCTATTAATATAGCTGTAGAAATCCTTTGGATTTACTTTCACCTTACTTGCCAAAGCAACCTCATATCTTCTTTTAGCTTTTCTAATTTCTTTCTTAATATTCTTTTTGCATTCTTTATACTCCTCAAGCACCTCATTTACTCCATGCTGCCTATAATTATTGTAGATCTCGCTCTTTTTCCCAACCATGTGTCCAATTTCCCTTGAAAACCATGGCTCTTTACAATTTTTACTAATTCCTTTCAACCGAACAGGGACATAAAGATTCTGTACTCTTAAAATTTCACCCTTAAATGTCCTCCGTTTTTATTTTACATCCTTCCCATAAAACAACATGTCCCAATTCACTCATTTTAAATCCTTTCGCATCGCCTCAAAGTTAGCCTTTCTCCAATCAAAAATCTCAACCCTAGGTCCAGTTCTGTCCCTCTCCATAATTATATTGAAACTAATGGTATTGTGACCACTGGACCCGAAGTGCTCCCCGACGCACACCTCCGCCACCTGCCCTGTCTCATTTCCTAACAGGAGGTCCAGCAATGCCCCCTCTCTAGTAGGTACCTCTATGTATTGCTGCAAAAAACTATCCTGCGCACATTTTACAAACTCCAAACCATCCAGTGCTTTTACAGAATGTGTTTCCCAGTCTATGTGTGGAAAATTGAAATATCCCACAATCACCACCTTGTGCTTACTACTATTATATCTGCTATCTCCTTACATATTTGCTCTTCCAATTCTCGCTCCCCATTTGGCGGTCTATAATACACCCCTATAAGTGTTGCTACGCCTTTCCCATTTCTCAGTTCCGCCCAAATAGCCTCCCTAGACGAGCCCTCTAATCTATCCTGCCAAAGCACTGCTGTAATATCTTCCTTGACAAGCAATGCAACACCCCCACCTCTTGCCCCTCCAATCCTATCACCCCTGAAGCAACGAAATCCTGGAATATTTAGTTTCCAATCACAGCCCTCCTGCAACCATGTTTCACTGATCGCCACAACATCATACTTCCAGGTGTCAATCCAGGCTCTAAGCTCGTCCACCTTTCTTACAATGCTCCTAGCATTAAAATATGCACATTTAAGAAACCCACCGCCACTTATTCTCTGTTTATTGTCTTTTTTTTCTTTCTCCCCTACATTTTGGGTCCGAGTGCGGCCCTTCTCTGCCTCCTGCCTCCCACATTTTCCACTAGCTTTCTCTATTTGAGCCCCCCCCAACCGTTCTAGTTTAATGTCTCCCCAGTATCCTTTGCAAATCTCCCCGCCAGGATATTGGTCCCCCTCGGGTTCAAGTGCAAACCGTCCTTTCTGTACAGGTTACACCTTCCCCAAAAGAGGTCCCAATGATCCAGAAATTTGAATCCCTGCCTGCTGCACCAGTTACTCAGCCACGCATTTACCCTCCACCTCATTCCATTCCTACTATCACCGTCGCGTGGCACAGGTAGTAATCCTGAGATTGTTACCTTTGCGGTCCTTCTCCTTAACTCTCCTCCCAACTCCCTAAATTCTCCTTTCAGGACCTCTTCTCTTTTCTACCTATATCATTGGTACCTATGTGTACCACAACCTCAGGCTCCTCTCCCACCGATTTCAGGATATCTTGGGCGCGTTCAGACACATCCCTGACCCTGGCACCAGGGAGGCAAACTACCATCCGAGTCTCCTGACTGCGTCCAGAGAATCGCCTATCCGACCCCCTAACCATAGAGTCCCCTATAACTATTGCCCTCCTCTTCTTTTCCCTACCCTTCTGAGCAATAGGGCCGTCTCTGTGCCGGAGGCCCGGCCGCTGTCGCTTCCACCAGGAAGGCTGTCCCCCAAACAGTACTCAAACAGTACTCAAACAGTACTCAAACAATACCGTATGCTTTAAGTTTGTATAATAATCTCTTATGTGGGACTTTGTCGAAAGCCTTCTGAAAGTCCAGATATAACAAATCCACTAGTTCTCCCTTATCTACTCTACTAGTTACATACTCGAAAAATTCTATAAGTTCACATCATCCGAGGTGAGTATCCAACTTGGGTCAAGAGCGCGATGAGGCACCAGCTCTCTTTCTCCCATTACTCAGCTCTCCCACTCTGCCCAATTTATTGAATGCCGCGGCACATACCACCCCCGAACCCTTGTCATGAATGTCCAAACAAAATCCTACGTTTTTAACAGGTCACGTTATATAATTATGTCAGCTTCAATGCGGTACCGCCACAGGGCTACTTTCGGATCTCTGCGGTTTCAGCATTCGGAACAAACCATTCACACTGCTAATCACCAATTCACTCCTGCAATACCAATCACTTTGTTTCCAAGAACAATTTGCCATGAAATCGTTTGATCCGCCACGGCTGTTCTTTCACCGCTACCTGTTTAAACATTTAAGTACTAACAAACAACTTGCCCTCAAAGCTATGACTAACATTTACATTTTTGTAAATTTATGTTACCGACTTCGGTGCCAACGGTGCAGTCTGCGTTGCACTGGATATGTCAAAGATAGATTCAGTAGTATCTTTTCAGAACTCAAGGGGAAGGAATAACTCGGATTCCATGGACCTTGAGTTCTCTGCATTGAACCCAGTCATTGTTGACCCCAGGCATTGTTCCTCTCGCCACTTTAAATAAAAAACACGCTTTATTCTTGGCAAAATGTAGCGATTCGGTCAATGACATCAACGATATGTGAGAAGTTCCATAGTCATATTGGAACAAACCAGGCTATGAGATTAGCCATTTCCCATTCGATCTCTGTACGTATAACATATCGACAGGTTTTGCCTCGATTTCAAAAGATGTCAGGAGTTCCCTTTCAATTTGAACGTACTGCGGGCATATTATGGTGACATCTCGCCATACACCATTAATTCCATTTGCTCGTACTCTTTTCAATATTCATCTCCACCTGCCCCTGTCTCCAATCAGATGAGCCGCGACTCGCAAGTCTAGAGTTCCCTCTTCACCAGAATAACAATACCACGTCCGTCCGTGAGTCTCCCGTGCTCCTCGTTTTACCATAGCTTTCTCCCCATAGTAGGTTCGGTCATTCAGGCTACCACGCAACTACAAATATGCAGATGTTCCAATGAGATTTAATTAACCGGAAACGCTTTCTCTGATGCAGTCTTCTCGAATATTGCATGACATGCGAGTATTCTCAATAGTTTCCCTTTTCGCTCAAGAACGGAAGAACGCCCCCCCCCCCATTACCAACCCCGCTCTCCCATTCGCACACATACGCACGCATACATGTTAAGTTGGTGTGAAAAATACTTTGTGTTAAAATAAGCAAACATTTTCTAAAATATTTATTTCAAGTAAAACAAATCGTGATATAGTTCCTGGGATTTTGATATGTTTTTTTCAGGATAAGAATTAGTATGGCATTAATGTTAACAGGAACAACGATAATATATTGCCCATTACAAATTTAGGTCTGTGCATCGCTAATTAAAACTCCAGTTGTATGTGCATATGTCTCCTGAGTTTACGAAGCTTTGTCGTACACTTAAATAATTTAGAAATGAACACAAGAGGGCGTTTAATAATTAACTTCATTTCATCTCTGAAGTTTTTTTGGGACGCAGCATAAATGAAGGTGTTTGTACAAGTGCTTAAAACTCTTAACTGGAATCCAGTTTCTTCTGCAACGGCGAATGGGTCTCTGTAATCAGGATGGAGATTGTCAATATATTAGCTGCAAAGAATAAAGGGAATTGCATTAAAAGTGTCTTGTGTCGCGACCAATCGAAGGTAAATAGTCTTTCTTCCACATTTTGCATTCTTTCCATTGCTCATTTATCCACAGTTTTTCATTAAATCCATGGAATGAATAATAATCAGAATACGGTTTCTAACTCGTGTCTATTACCCCGAATTTATGCACAAAATGGGGCTATTACAGCAACCAACGCTTGTAGGGATTTTTGTTTAGCTTTCAAATTTACTCTGAAAAAATCATTGTTTCCATGGTCCATTGTTTCCAAAAATGACCGTTTCATATCTGGGAAAACCATAACTGTGCTGGCATGATTCAACTGTGAGATTGATTAGAATGATAAGGAAAGTAGTCGGTATGCATTAAGTATTTTTTATTAAAGGCCACGTTGTGATATATCTGCAGATTAATTTCAGACGTTAAAGCTGCGGTTTTCAGAAAATATTATACTATCTTTGATATTTATTACCAGTTTATTTTTAATAAAGTCGTCATGCTTAAACTATCCTCGGTATGTTCTCACTTTGTTATAATACAGTAACAACAAACAGGCGTCTTTTCTTAACAGAAACATAAAACAAATTGCTGCACAACAAATCGTGATGTAGGCCTTTGAACAAATATGCAAGTATAATCGAGAAATAAGTCTGATACATGTGCTGAGAATGGTTACATTGTTATCACAACATTGAGGTCCGCCGTCGCCGATACTACCAGATAACAGTTGCCGTTTTTGCAAAAACCTCAAATTTCGCCACGGACAAATGTATTTGATTATCTGATCACATCTTTTATTTGATGGTGATCGAATAACAGTTGTAATTTTGACAACAAAAATAGTTTGTTGCATTTTTCTATCGCGCATTCTATTCCAGAGTAAATAAAATGCTTGACGAAATTAATCTCATCCAGTACATATCCCCATTTATCGTCGGCACTGTCTTCAAACTTATTAGGGAATGAAGTCCATCACTTTTTGAGCGCAGCAAAATACACTTTTATGACGCTTATAATGGGTTAGCTGTATCTGGAGCAATTCCCTACCTTCGTTGACTTTATCGACATGATACAAAAGCATATCATATTTAAGTAACTCTTTCTTCGGCCTTAGAGTTTAAAGCTCGTCCAGAAGGCCAGTGAATAATATATTGTGCTGTTGCCGTAGGCAGTGGGTTCGTCTGGCAATTGAAAATGGAAGGAAGACCACTGAAGATTTTCTGCCACAGGTACCAATGTAAAAAGCGGACCATGGAAAAACATGGAAAAGTATTCTTGAAAAATGTTTCGCCGGGACACTGAAATCATACTTGCTTGTGTACGAAATTAAAATGCCTTATTTTAAAATATCACAGATAGATTAGTTTCTAATTTAGATCCAGCAGTTTCGGTTCTGGCGTCGAAGCGTATCAGCACAACATTAGGGAGCTGAGTGTCGTCCTAGCCCTGGCCTTTGCGCACTTATGCACATTTTCGATGTTCGCCTACGACCACACCAAGACCACGTCCGATGTCATTGCCCTGACTCTGCACTCATGTGAAGAAACACCTCTCCCCTCCACAAATGGATCCTCAACTTCCTAACCTACAGAGCACATTTAGTGAGACCACGTGACAAATCGTCATCCAAGATAATTCTCAAAATTGGTGCCCCACCAGGATTCGTTCTCACCCTTCCTCTATGCCCCTTATATACTCACGGCTTTGGAGCCAAATACCAATCAATATCAATCTACATGTTTGCATATGATACTACACTAGTTGTACGGCTATCTAATAGTGACGAGACGAAATACAGAAGGAAGATTGAGAATCTTGTCATTTGGTGTCAAAATAACAACATATCTCCCAATGTCAAGAAGACAAAGTAGATCGTGAATGATTTTAGTAAGAAAGGCCGTCCACACACCCCAGTCCACGTTGATGTAGCCGACGTATAGGTTGGCAAAAGCGTCAAGTACCGAGGAATAAATGTCACCAGCGATTTGCCCTCCCACATCGAAGCAATGGCTTGGAAAGCACATCAACGCCACAGCCTCCATAGAACTATGAGCAATTTCGATTTGGCTCCAACAACCCTCAACAACGACTACACATGCGCCGTGGAAGGCAACGTATCGGGAGGCAACACAGCTTAGTTTGGGAACAGTTCAATTCACATCGCAAGAAATTGCAGAGCCTTGCGGACGTAGCCCTGACCATCTCAACAACCAGCCAGCCTTCCATCGACTACATCTGCACTTCACACAGCTTCAGCAATGAAACCAACAGAATGAACGACCAGTCTCTACAGGTCACTCTCTCTTTCTTTCTTAGCTGTTTTACACCTCAATACAGATTCAGTAACAGTTTATTTCCAGCTGTTATCAGGTAGACAGCGGTGCTGAACATCCACAACCTCATTGCCAGATCTTTGAACTTCTTTTCATCGGAGTTTATGTAATATATTCAACGTTATATATTTGGACTTGCTGTTTTACACCTCGTTATTTATCTGCACACTGCGGGCGGCTTGATTGATTGATGTTTAGTATTGTCCTGGACTGGATAGCACTGAGACAAAAGCTTTTCATTAAATCGCGGTACACGTGACAGTAATAAACTAAACTAAACTTTACTAAACCAAGCGAATGCAACTCATCTCCAATTAGTTTTCCGGCAACGAACAAGGCGATGTCCATCAATAATAAGAAAGAATAATGTCCTGGTCGCGGAAAGAGCCCATTTCCCTCTGCCATTAGGACAAGAATGTAAAATAGAGGTCAAATCCACTATGTCGGCATGTCAAGCAGGTTAAGGCGTACGTAGAAAAAGACTACGGAAGTTGCTTACCAGGAACTCCAATTATTACAAGAATGGGGTAGTAGATGCGATCGACCATTAATTTTACGCGCAGTCCCATAATCGTTGAATGCGACGTTTCCAGTTAGTTGAAAAGGCTTGCGAATCTCTTGCTTTCATGTTTGCTGTCTCATTTATATCTCAGATAAACCTCGAGGGTATAATGAGCTGCGCAAATGATTGCCAATGTTTACGACATGTGTGATACAGTATGTCATTAATATTTTCGTACGCATGCTCAATAAAAATAATGCGAGTTAAAGAGGCTTTACTATATTATTTATGGGAGTATAAGGGAGTTCGGTATTTATACTCCATGCGCATGCCCAGGTCATAGATCACTGGAGATAAACACTAGAGGGTGCGGATCTGCTGTGTGTTATTTTTGGTTATCAGTTGCAAGTGTTGTTTGCTTTGATTGATGGACTATATTAATGGGATCATGCTAGCTGTACTCAGTCGATGTGCAATATTCAGAGCAGCGCTCACATAATTCTAAATTCCTTTTCTTGTTCCTTGACCTGCTGTTTTTTTTTCTATTTCCCTTCATACCTCTCTGCTGTGTCGCATGGGGAACGGCTGTAAAATGACACAATAAATGGTGGGTAAGCACACGGAGTCAACACTAATTTGAAATGCAACACTAACACGAGCTTTTTAGCCCATCTACACATAGAAGTTGCATATACGAGGATTTGCAGATGCGATATTACAAAAAAAAGATACAATGTATCGGAGTAACTTAGCCGGCCAGGCAACATCTCTGGATGACATGGATATGCGACGTTTCTGGAGGGAGTGCTTCTTCAGATTTTTTTCTCACCCAGTACGTAACGAATATAAGTAAGTAAGTAAGTTTTTAAGAAAGAACTGCAGATGATGGAAAATCGAAGGTACATACAAATGCTGGAGAAACTCAGCGGGTGCAGCAGCATCCATGGAGCGAAGGAAATAGGCAACGTTTCGGGCCGAAACCCTTCTTCAGACTGATGGGGGGTAAGTACGTTTATTGGCCATGTATCAACATACAAGGAATCTGCCTTGGTGCTCCGCCCACAAGTAACAACGTGACATACAGTGACAGTTACGAATGACTCAGAAAACACTAAACATTTATAATAATAAAACATTAATGATAAAACACCATTGATCAACCACGTGAACCAACAAAATACCAGATCAAAGGGAGGCTACAGATGTTTGGCTGTTGAGTAGAGCAACTACTCGTGAATAAAAACTGTTTTTGTGTCTGGCTGTGGCAGCTGTGACAGTCCGGCGTCGCCTTCCAGAGGGAAATGATTCAAAGAGTTTGTGGCCAGGGTGAGAGGGGTCAGAGATGATCTTGCCCGCTCGCTTCCTGGCCCTTGCAGTGTACAGTTCATCAATGGAGGGAAGGTTGCAGCCAATAATCTTCTCTGCTGATCGGACGATTCGCTGCAGCCTCCAGGTGTCATGCTTGGTGGCTGAGCCAAACCAGACCATGATGGAGAATGTGATAACAGACTCTACGATGGCCGTATAAATTTGGACCATCATTGCCTGTGGCAGATTGTGCTTCCTCAGCTGCAGCAGGAAGTACATCCTCTGTTGTGTCTTTTTGACTGTGGAGTCGATGGTAGCCCCCACTTAAGGTCCTTGGAGATGATGGTTCCCAGGAACTTAAAAGACTCCACTGATGTGACTGTGGTGGTGTTAATGGTGAGTGGGGTGAGGGGAGGGGGAGCTCTCCTAAAGTCTACAATCAATTCCACTGTCCAATTCCAATTCCAATATGCATCATTGTTTACATTAATCCGATTCTAATCAAAACAAATCACCATTCCCGCATTCTCATCAAAATCCCCTCCCGATCCAAATAGATCTTAACACTGTGCCTAGAACGTAGAGGCAATTGCAGTTGTCAATCAACCTATTAACTCACATATTCTTGGGAAGCTGGAGAGAAAGAGCGCACGGAGAGAAAACCATGCGTTGACAGGGGGACGTGCAAACTTCACACAGACAGCGCAGGAGGCACGGATTAAGCAGTGGTCTCTGACGCTGTAAATCAGTGACTCTGCCATCTGCGGTATTGGTTTGTCAGCATAGAATCTGAATAAAACCATTCCAAGAAGCTGATCCCCGCGGTAGCTGCTTGAAAAGTGCAGAAATAATGGCATTAAAACAAATTCTAATCTCGTTTTTTAACGTAATTATGGAATATGAGGGAAGGATCGATGGATGGAGCTGAGGTCCAAAGTCAGACATCATCCTGATGAATAGACAACCAGCCTGATGGCCGACTCATGTTTTAATATACACAATGCTGAGTTGATTGCATGGAAGATCACTCTTGCTATGAGAAATATTCCGGTCATCTGAAGCGTTCAATTTTGTCGTTTCTTTGAAATAATCTGACTTTAGATGTTATTAAGGATAGAATGGGTAATACACACAAAGGGGCGAGACAAATCGCAGACTTTGAAGTAGGAGCTACATGATTTCCTAATCAACTTCTCGCCACCGTAAATGCATTCGTAGTGATTTGATCACAAGAGGTTTCAACATTTATCCAAGTTGTCTCGATTGTTCAAAATAACCAATTTCATCGCAAGATTTGTGCATGTAACAAATACGGGGAAAAAGATACTTATGGATAATTTGTCTCTTTACAAATTAATTTTATTGTAATGGTCTTACCTATTTCGTTAATACCAATACGGAATTGAGACCATTGGCGCATTGCTGTAGCTCTGTCTTACGGTGTTGCGGTCATCGGCGGTGAAGCGCGGCTTCGCCTGTAGAGTGGACCGCACGGCAACGGCGAGAGCGCCGAGCCTATGCCACGGGAGCGCCGCACGGATGCTGCGCGGGGGCCGAGTGATTTAAATACGGCTGGTCCCACGTGCTTGGGGTAAGTAAAAAAAAGGACGGGCCGACTGCGATGACGTCGGCCCGCCGCACGTGACTCACTAGCGGCGGCTGTGGCGGCGGCCGTCCTGATCGCGGCCCTGTAGCGGTGGCTGTGCCAGCGGCCGTGCCGCACACGTGCCTCACTGGCGGAGGCTGTGACGGTGCAAGTTCGACGCACGGCGCTCGAGCCACACTGGCGGCGGCTGTGGCGGCGGTCGTGCCGCACTCGTGCATCACTGGTGGAGGCTGTGCGGCAGGAAAATATTTTTGAACAGTGTAGGTTTTATTTTAGCACCGTGCGGTGTTGGGAACAACGCCGCACGGCCCCGGAATTATGCGTTCTCACGAGTGCGCGGTCTATGGCGGCAGATTCTTCCCGTTTCGCCGCCAATGACCGCAGAATCGTGAGACAGGCCTTTAACATTTCAACTGATAGCGCCAATGCGCAATGTTAACGGGAGCTGTACCTCGCTAGCTTCTGTGAATCAGATTGACCAAGAGCTAGAGATCCGCAGGAAATCCATAATGTTATTGTTTTCTATATCTAGCGCTTTCATATTACTTTGGCTCGTAGCCACGATTTATTTCTTATACGTAAACATTACCAATGTTCAATACTCCTTCAGAAAAGATAGGATTTATGCTGCAGCTTCTGAACCCGTGCAAAAACACATTTATTTATGCAGTGGTTGAAAGAAAATACAGAACAGTGTTAAAGAACATATCACTGTACCCTTTTGCGGTCGTGCTCAAATTAATTAAAAGTTTCAAGCAACAGATTGACGGTATAACTGAATTAACAGGGAAATGCCACCGATTGGTGGCATAACTGAATTATCAGTAAAATGCCACATTTTTGATCTCAACACCTGGGCTTCATGACAAAATCATGACCAATCTTCTCGCCGTTATTGCGACATTTTTATTTTTATTTTAGATAATGATTCTTCAGCGGCACGGCGGCGCAGCGCAGGGTTGCTGCCTTGCAGCGCTTGCAGCGCCGGAGACCCGGGTTTCTTCCTGTCTACGGGCACTGTATATACGGAGTTTGCACGTTTTCCCCGTGACCGTGTGGGTTTTCCTGAGACCTTCGGTTTCCCCGCATAGTCCAAAGACGTATGGGTTAGTAGTTAAATGGCTCAGTATCAATATAAATCGTCCCTAGTGTGTGTAGGATGTAGTTAATATTCGGATCGGCCTCGTTGAGTGACGTGAATCCTGTGGATTGGAGGATAGCTAACGTTATCCCACTTTTCAAGAAAGGAGCGAGAGAGAAAACGGGGAATTACAGACCAGTTAGCCTGAATTCGGTGGTGGGAAAGATGCTGGAGTCAATTATTAAAGAGATAATAATGGGGCATTTGGATAGCAGTAAAAGGATTTGTACAAGTCAACATGGATTTATGAAAGGGAAATCATGCTTGACGCAGTCAGGAGACTCGAATGGTAGTTTGCCTCCCTGGTGCCAGGGTCAGGGATGTGTCTGAACGCGTCCAAGATATCCTGAAATCGGAGGGAGAGGAGCCTGAGGTTGTGGTACATATAGGTACCAATGACATAGGTAGAAAAATAGAAGAGGTCTTGAAAGGAGAATTTAGGGAGTTGGGAGGAGAGTTAGGGAGAAGGTCTACAAAGGTAACAATCTCAGGATTACTACCTGTGCCACGTGACGGTGAGAGTAGGAATGGAGTGAGGTGGAGGATAAATGCGTGGCTGAGGAACTGGTGCAGCGGGCAGGGATTCAAATATCTGGATCATTGGGACCTCTTTTGGGGAAGGAGTGACCTGTACAGAAAGGACGGGTTGCACTTGAACCCGAGGGGGACCAATATCCTGGCGGGGAGATTTGCAAAGGCTACTGGGGAGACTTTAAACTAGAACGGTTGGGGGGAGGGACTCAAATAGAGAAAGCTAGTGGAAAATGTGGGAGGCAGGAGGCAGAGAAGGGAAGCACTCGGACCCAAAATGTAGGGGAGAAAGAAGAAAAAGATAATAAACAGAAAATAAGTGGTGGTGGGTTTCTTAAATGTGTATATTTTAATGCTAGGAGCATTGTAAGAAAGGTGGATGAGCTTAGAGCCTGGATTGACACCTGGAAGTATGATGTTGTGGCGATCAGTGAAACATGGTTGCAGGAGGGCTGTGATTGGCAAATAAATATTCCAGGATTTCGTTGCTTCAGGGGTGATAGAATTGGAGGGGCAAAGGTGGGGGTGTTGCATTGCTTGTCAAGGAAGATATTACAGCAGTGCTTTGGCAGGATAGATTAGAGGGCTCGTCTAGGGAGGCTATTTGGGTGGAACTGAGAAATGGGAAAGGTGTAGCAACACTTATAGGGGTGTATTATAGACCGCCAAATGGGGAGCGAGAATTGGAAGAGCAAATATGTAAGGATATAGCAGATATTAGTAGTAAGCACAAGGTAGTGATTGTGGGAGATTTCAATTTTCCACACATAGACTGGGAAACACATTCTGTAAAAGGGCTGGATGGTTTGGAGTTTGTAAAATGTGTGCAAGATAGTTTTTTGCAGCAATACATAGAGGTACCTACTAGAGAAGGGGCACTGCTGGACCTCCTGTTAGGAAATGAGACAGGGCAGGTGGCGGAGGTATGCGTCGGGGAGCACTTCGGGTCCAGTGATCACAATACCATTAGTTTCAATATAATTATGGAGAGGGTCAGAACTGGACCTAGGGTTGAGATTTTTGTTTGGAGAAAGGCTAACTTTGAGGAGATGCGAAAGGATTTAAAAGGAGTGAATTGGGACATGTTGTTTTATGGGAAGGATGTAGAAGAAAAATGGAGGACATTTAAGGGTGACATTTTAAGAGTACAGAATCTTTATGTCCCTGTTCGGTTGAAAGGAAATAGTAAAAAATGGAAAGAGCCATGGTTTTCAAGGGAAATTGGACACTTGGTTCGGAAAAAGAGAGAGATCTACAATAATTATAGGCAGCATGGAGTAAATGAGGTGCTTGAGGAGTACAAAGAATGTAAAAAGAATATTAACAAAGAAATTAGAAAAGCTAAAAGAAGATATGAGGTTGCTTTGGCAAGTAAGGTGAAAGTAAATCCAAAGGGTTTCTACAGCTATATTAATAGCAAAAGGATAACAAGGAATAAAATCGGTCCATTAGAGAGTCAGAGTGGACAGCTATCTGCAGAGCCAAAAGAGATGGGGTAGATATTGAACAATTTCTTTTCTTCGGTATTCACGAAGGAGAAGGATATGGAATTATGTGAGGTAAGGGAAACGAGCAGAGTAGCAATGGAAACTGTGAGATTCAAAGAAGAGGTGTGGACACTTTTGAAAAATATGAAAACGGATAAGTCTCCAGGTCCTGACAGGATATTCCCTAGGACATTGAGGGAAGTTAGTGTAGAAATAGCAGGGGCTATGACAGAAATATTTCAAATGTCATTAGAAACGGGAATAGTGCCGGAGGATTGGCGTACTGCGCATGTTGTTCCGTTGTTTAAAAAGGGTTCGAAGAGTAAACCTAGCAATTATAGACCTGTTAGTTTGACGTCAGTGGTGGGCAAATTAATGGAAAGGATACTTAAGGATAATATATATGAGCATCTGGATAAGCAGGGTCTGATTAGGAACAGTCAACATGGATTTGTGCCTGGAAGGTCATGCTTGACTAATCTTCTTGAATTTTTCGAAGAGGTTACTAGGGAAATTGATGAGGGTAAAGCAGTGGATGTTGTCTATATGGACTTCAGTAAGGCCTTTGACAAGGTTCCTCATGGAAGGTTGGTTAAGAAGATTCAATTGTTGGGTGTTAATGGTGGAGTATCAAGATGGATTCAACAGTGGCTGAATGGGAAATGCCAGAGAGTAATGGTGGATGGCTCTTTGTCAGGTTGGAGGCCGGTGACGAGTGGGGTGCCTCAGGGGTCTGTGTTGGGTCCACTGTTGTTTGTCATGTACATCAATGATCTGGATGAAGGTGTGGAAAATTGGATTAGTAAGTATGCAGATGATACTAAGATAGGTGGTGTTGTGGATAATGAAGTAGATTTTCAAAGTCTACAGAGAGATTTAGGCCATTTGGAAGAGTGGGCTGAAAGATGGCAGATGGAGTTTAATGCTGACAAATGTGAGGTGCTACATCTCGGCAGGACAAATCAAAATAGGACGTACACGGTAAATGGTAGCGAATTGAGGAATGCAGTTGAGCAGAGGGATCTAGGAATAACTGTGCATAATTCCCTGAAGGTGGAATCTCATATAGATAGGGTGGTAAAGAAAGCTTTTGGTGTGCTGGCCTTTATAAATCAGTGCATTGAATATAGAAGTTGGGATGTAATGTTCAAATTGTACAAGGCATTGGTGAGGCCAATTCTGGAGTATGGAGTACAATTTTGGTCGCCTAATTATAGGAAGGATGTCAACAAAATAGAGAGAGTACAGAGGAGATTTACTAGAATGTTACCTGGGTTTCAGCAACTAAGTTACAGAGAAAGGTTGAACAAGTTAGGTCTTTATTCTTTGGAGCGCAGAAGGTTAAGAGGGGACTTGATAGAGGTCTTTAAAATTATGAGCGGGTTAGACAGAGTGGACGTGGATAAGCTTTTCCCATTGAGAGTAGGGAAGATTCAAACAAGGGGACATGACTTGAGAATTAAGGGACAGAAGTTTAGGGGCAACATTAGGGGGAACCTCTTTACTCAGAGAGAGGTAGCTGTGTGGAATGAGCTTCCAGTGGAAGTGGTGGAGGCAGGTTCGATGTTATCCTTTAAAAATAGATTGGAAAGGTATATGGACGGGAAAGGAATGGTGGGTTATGGTCTGAGTGCAGGTAGATGGGACGAGGAGGAAGTATTTTTTTTTAATTTTTAATTTTTTTTATTTTTTTATTTTTATTTTTTTTAATGTTCGGCACGGACTTGAAGGGCCGAGGTGGCCTGTTTCCGTGCTGTTATGGTTATATGGTTATATGGTTAATCTGGAATTTTTTGAGGCTGTGACAAGTAAAACGGATGAAGGTGTGCCAGTGGATGCAGTGTATCTAGACTTTCAGAAAGCGTTTGATAAGGTCCCGCACAGGAGACTGGTGACTAAAATTAGAGCACATGGTATTGGGGGTAGTGTGTTGAGATGTATAGAAAATTGGTTGGCTGACAGGAAGCAAAGAGTAGGAGTGAACGGGTCCTTTTCAGAATAGCAGGCAGTGGCGAGTGGAGTGCCGCAAGGCTCGGTGTTGGGGCCGCAACTGATTACCATATATATTACTGATTTGGAAGAGGGAATTAGGAGCAACAGTAGCAAGTTTGCGGATGACACAAAGCTGGGTGGCAGTGTGAACTGTGAAGAGGATGTTAGGAGGTTGCAGGGTGACCTGGACAGGTTGAGTGAGTGGGCAGATGCGTGGCAGATGCAGTATAATATAGATAAATGTGAGGTTATCCACTTTGGCGGCAAAAACAAGGGGGCAGATTATTAACTCAATGGGGTTAGGTTAGGTAAGGGGGGGGTGTACAGCGAGACCTGGGTTTCCTTGTACACCAGTCACTGAAAGTTGGCGTGCAGGTACAGCAGGCAGTGAAGAAAGCTAATGGAATTTTGGCCCTCGTAACAAGAGGATTTCAGTATAGGAGTAAAGAGGTTCTTCTGCAGTTGTATAGGGCTCTGGTGAGACAATACCTGGAGTATTGTGTCCATTTTTGTTCTCCTTATGTTAGGAAGGACATGACGGGATTGATCCATGGGATGGTGGGACTGTCATATGAGGAAAGATTGAAAAGACTAGGCTTGTATTCACTGGAGTTTAGAAGGATGAGGGGGGATCTTATAGAAACATATAAAACTATAAAAGGACTGGACAAGCTAGATGCACGAAAAATGTTCCCAATGTGGGGCGAGTCCAGAACGAGGGGCCACAGTCTTAGAATAAAGGGGAAGCCATTTAAGACTGAGGCGAGGAAAAACGTTTTCACCCAGAGAATTGCGAATTTGTGGAATTCCCTGCCACAGAGGGCAATGGAGGCCAAGTCACTGGATGGATTTAAGAGATAGTTAGATAGTGCTCTAGGGGCTAGTGGGATCAAGGGATATGGGAAGAAGGCAGGCACGGGTTATTTATTGGGGTAGATCAGCCATGATCACTATGAATGGTGGTGCTGGCTCGAAGGGCCTAATGACCTCCTCCTGCACCTATTTTCTATGTTTCGATGTTTCTATGTTTCTAAGTGACCTGGAGAGGTAAAGTGTGAGTATTTGGCTCAAGAGCCTTTGGCGAGGAGGCCGAGTGGAGGATGATACATTTATTCAGTTGTATGTTTAATTTAATTTGATTATTTTTACTTATTGGCGTCATGGTGGGAATATTACTGCAGTGCGTTTGCTGCAGGATGTGGGAAGCCACGGTGTCACTAACTACTATACCGTGGGAACTGTGTCCAGATGTAACTCCTCAAAGACCGAGTTGAAAAACTAGAGCAGCAGGTGGATGACCTGCGGTCCATCCGGGAAGGCGAAAGCTTCCTGGACATGACCGGCGAGACGACGTCAGGCAGAGCCAAAGTGGTGGGTGACTGCATTGTCAGAGGTGCGGACAGGGGAATCTGTGGCGACAATCGAGACTCAAGGAAGGCGTGGTCCCTCCTTAGTGCCAGGATTCAAGATAGATGAGACCGAATTCAGAATATCCTCCTGAGGGAAGGTGAGCAGCCGGAAGTAGTTGTGCATGTAGGCACAAATGACGAGGGAAAGAAGAGGTAGGAGGTTCTGCAACGTGAGTGTAGAGAACTAGTTAGGAGGCTAAAACGCAGGACTTCTAGTGTGGTTGTATCTGGGTTGCTTCCAGTACGCCGTGCCATTGAGGCTGAAGGTGAGGCTGCGGATTTGGTGCAGGGGACCTGGATTTCGTTTTTTAGACCACTGGTACTGGGAAAGGGGTGACCTGCAACTTAATTGGAGGGGGACCGACACTCTGACAGGCAGGTTTGCTCGTACTACATGGGTGGGTTTAAACTAAACAGTGGTGGAGTCAACAACGTGGAAGCGTATGCGTGCAGTTAACGGGAAAGACAGTGCAGGGAAGGTCACGTTTAACTAATAGGACAGGGGGATGGGAACCACTGCAAGGAGGCACATACAAGGAGGACAGAAGCAAAATATAGACTGGAGATAAGAAAAACAAACCTGAAATGTTTTAGCGTTAATGCGAGGAGCATTCGTAATAAGGTGGATGAACTGAATGTGCAGTTAATAGTTAAGGAATGTGATATAGTTGGAATTACGGAGTGACTCCAGCGTGACCAAGGCTTGGAGCTAAACGTGCAGGGGTATTCCATATTCAGAAGGATAGACAGAAAGGAAGAGGACGTGGGGTGCATTGCTGATTAAAGCAATAGCAAGGAGAGACATCAGTTTGGATGCTCTTTAATCGATATGGGTAGAACTGCAAAATAGCCAAGGGCATAAAACGCTTACTGGAGTTGTATACAGTCCACCAAACAGCAGTAGGGTAGTTAGGGATAGCATCAAGTATGAATTAGGGATGCGTGCAGCAAAGGTACAGCAGTTATCATATGTGACATTAATCTATATAACGATTGGGCCAACCAAATTGGTAGCAGCGCTGAGGAGGAGGATATCCTGGAATTTATTCGCAATGATTTTTAAACCATTATCTAGAAGAAGATCTCTACTCGACGATCAACTTTATAATATAGACACAAAAGCTTCTGTAACTCAGCGGGACAGGCAGCATATCTGGAGAGAAGAATGGTTCACGTTTCGGTTCGAGACCATCCTTCAGACTGGTTTGAGTATCGGGGAAATGTTTTCTTCAATATGCCGGGAGCCTGTAAACTTTTTAAACTGTCAAACTGTCAACTGTAAACTGTCAAACTAAAGTTATCCTGGAACAATAAACGTCGGTCATTTTAACTTCGTTCTTCTACTGGTAACATCCTGGCAATCGTCATTCTCTCCCGGTGAAAGTGTTGTTTATCTCTATCCAAATGTATTACCCTCTATCTGGTATCAATGGCCGTAGCTGATTTAAAGGATTACATTTTTGAGGTAATATTGTACGAGATTAATGATGGCTATTTTTCTTATTCATTCCTGAACTCAAGGCACATATGTAAGGTAATCCTGACCTTTGTTTGTATTTCCATTGACTGCTCTGTCTGGCTAACGGTGGCTTTCGCCTTCGACCGATTTTTCAGCATTTGTAATCCGAAGTTACGAGTAGAATATTGCATTGATAAAACTGCAGCTTTGGTGATAGCAGTGACGTGCATCTTAAGTAACATTCAACATGTTCCAGTATATGTACCTCGAACGATCGTCAACATCGTAACTTGGTCCTGTGATGTAACCCCAGATTTCTACACCTCACCGTTCTGGATAGCATTTACGTCGGTCGAACCCCATTTGCACCATTTCTACTGATCATGCTCCTCACCGCCCTTACAACCAGACACATTATAGACGCAAATACAGGCATTATACCATTGAATGCTAATTAATGATTTTATCCCCTGATTTCATTAATGATCATTTTAATTTTAATGTCTTTATACCAAGGTGGAATTGAAGACCTAACTATTGGTGCAGTTGAATTACAAATGTTGCGTGTGTGTGATTTCCATTCTATGTTGCCCAGATTTATCACTGTTAGGAAGTATTAATCACTTGTTAACTTCCTCAGTTGATGGAAAACCTGAAGGAAACACTCCGTGAAAACGAAGAGGCACTATTAGAAAGGACACAACTTGTGGATGTGTTAGAGAAAAAGCTTGATGGGAAGAATCAGGAGCTAGTGGTAAGGAAATCATTAATTGCTGCTGTGTGAATCTCTATTACAGGGAAAGATCTCTGCAACCAGCTAAGGGATTCTTTTGTAACTGGCAGTGAAATAAAAATAGCAGGGAGCCTCTTGGAATAAATCAGTAAATATGAAAAAATGTGAAGATTTTCTTTTGTATAAATCTTCCCATTCTTTTTATCTAAATCAACCCTTTTATGGAAACATAGAAAATAGGTGCAGGAGTAGGCCATTCGGCCCTTCGAGCCTGCACCGCCATTCAATATGATCATGGCTGATCATCCAATTCAGTACCCTGTACCTGCTTTCTGTCCATACCCCCTGATCCCTTTAGCCACAAGGGCCACATCTAACTCCCTCTTAAATGTAGCCAATGAACTGGCCTCAACTACCTGCTGTGGCATAGAATTCCAGAGATTCACCACTCTCTGTGTGAAAAATGTTTTCCTTATCTCGGACCTAAAAGATTTCCCCCTTATCCTTAAACTGTGACCCCTTGTTCTGGACTTCCCCAACATCGGGAACAATCTTCCTGCATCTAGCCTGTCCAACCCCTTAAGAATGTTGTACGTTTCTATAAGATCCCCCCTCAATCTTCTAAATTCTAGCGAGTACAAGCCGAGTCTATCCAGTCTTTCTTCATATGAAAGTCCTGACATCCCAGGAATCAGTCTGGTGAACCTTCTCTGTACTCCCTCTATGGCAAGAATGTCTTTCCTCAGATTAGGAGACCAAAACTGTACGCAATATTCCAGGTGTGGTCTCACCAAGACCCTGTACAACTGCAGTAGAACCTCCCTGCTCCTATACTCAAATCCTTTTGCTATGAATGCTAACATACCATTCGCCTTCTTCACTGCCTGCTGCACCTGCATGCCTACTTTTAATGACTGGTGTAGAAACATAGAAACATAGAAAATAGGTGCAGGAGTAGGCCATTCGGCCCTTCGAGCCTGCACCGCCATTTGATATGATCATGGCTGATCATCCAACTCAGTATCCCATCCCTGCCTTCTCTCCATACCCCCTGATCCCTTTAACCACAAGGGCCACATCTAACTCCCTCTTAAATATAGCCAATGAACTGGCCTCAACTACCTTCTGTGGCAGAGAATTCCACAGATTCACCACTCTCTGTGTAAAAAATGATTTCCTCATCTCGGTCCTAAAAGTCTTCCCTCTTATCCTTAAACTGTGACCCCTAGTTCTGGACTTCCCCAACATCGGGAATAATCTTCCTGCATCTAGCCTGTCCAACCCCTTAAGAATTTTGTAAGTTTCCATAAGATCCCCCTCAGTCTTCTGAATTCCAACGTGTACAAACCAAGTCTATCCAGTCTTTCCTCATATGAAAGTCCTGCCATCCCAGGAATCAGTCTGGTGAACCTTCTCTGTACTCCCTCTATGGCAAGAATGTCTTTGCTCAGATTAGGAGACCAAAACTGTACGCATTACTCCAGGTGTGGTCTCACCAAGACCCTGTACAACTGCAGTAGAACCTCCCTGCTCTTATACTCAAATCCTTTTGCTATGAATGCTAACATACCATTTGCTTTCTTCACTGCCTGCTGCACCTGCATTCCTACTTTTAATGACTGGTGCAGAAACATAGAAAATAGGTGCAGGAGTAGGCCATTCGGGATGTCGGGAGCTCCAACTGCAGGAGCTTTGACCGCCCCGATTGCGGGAGCCTCGATCGCTCCGTTGTAGGGGCTTTGATCGCCGACTGCGGGAGCTTCGATTGCCCCGACCGCGGGAGAAAAGGAGGAAGATGGTAAAAGTTATTTGCCTTCTATCACAGTGGGGAATATGTGGGCGCCGAAAACACAATGGACGAGCTACCTACCCTGGTGGGGACTTGGAGGGATTGCCGTGAGAGCAGTGATCCTGGAGTCTGGTGCGAGTGTGTGGACGGCTTTCTGACATTGGGCTGACAGGGACTGCAGAGAGAGTATAGCGGTCGGTGAAGGAGCGTGTGTGTGGCCCGGACATTGAACTAATG
>JAXLNO010005097.1:0-32925 GCA_038087875.1 Malacoraja senta
TTCACACAAAGGGTGGTGGGTGTATGGAAGAAGCTGCCAGAGGAGGTAGTTGAGGCAAGAACTATCCCAACATTTAAGAAACATTTAGACAAGTACATGGATAGGTCAGGTTTAGAGGGATATGGGTTAAACGCAGGCAGGTGGGACTCGTAGCTGGGACAAGTTGGCCAGATTGGGCACATGGATACATGGATGGCAAGGGATTGGAGGGATATGGGATAGGAGATGGCAGGTGGAACCAGGTCAGGTGAGCAAAGTGATCGGCACGAACAAGTCACAGCAAAGGGCCTGTTTCTGTGTGATAAAGCTCTATGACTCTATTGTTATGGTATCTTTGACATCCAACTGGGAAGTCAAGAGTCAAGAGTATTTTATTGTCATATGTACCAGAGAGGACAATGAAATTCTTACTTGCAGCAGCACAACAGGATATGTAAACATTATACACTGTAAACAATATAATAAACAAGGAAAAAAAAAATTCAGTGTGTGTAGACATACACATAATCAATATATATATACACACACACACACACACACACACACACACACACACACACACACACAGGCACACATACGTACCCATAAAAACAATCAAACAATAATAGTGCAACAATAACAATAATAGTCTATGCAGTTCAGAGCTTATTTGAGGTTGTAGTGTTTAATAGGGGAAGTAGCTGTTCCTGAACCTGGACGTTATAGTTTTCAGGCTCCTGTACCATCTTCCTGATGGCAGTGGTGAAATGAGTGTGTGGCCAGGGTGGTGTGGGTCTCTGATGATGCTGGCAGCCTTTGAGGCAGTGACTCCGGTAAATCCCTTCGATGTTGGGAGGTCAGAACCCGTGATGGACTGGGCACTTTTTGCAGTCTTCTTCAATCCTGGGCATTCAAGTTGCCGAACCAGGCCGTGATGCAAGCAGTCAATATGCTCTCTAATGAACACCTGTAGAAGTTCAAATGAATCCTCTCTGACATACCGAAACTCTGCAATCCTCTCAGGAAATAGAGGTGTTGTTGGGCTTTCTTTATATTCGCATCCAGGTGCTGGGTCCAGGAAAGATCAGAAAAATGCATGCCCAGGAAATTGACGCTTTTGACTCTTTCCACCATCGTCCCGTCGATATAGACAGGTTTGTGGGTCCTCGGCCTTCCTCTTCCAAAGTCCACAATCCGTTCCTTGGTCTTACTGACATTGAGAGCCAGGTTGTTGTGCTGGCAACATTTGGTCAGTCGATCGATCTCACTTCTATACTCTGAACCATCACCATCTGGAGATGGACGCGCAATTTAACACCTTGTCTGAAACAAGCCATCTCCAACAAGGTAGCTACCTCAAAGTGTCAGCTCAGATTTTGAGCTCCTGATTAGATTCAGATTCAGATTCAACTTTATTGTCATTGTGCAGTGTACAGTACAGAGACAACGAAATGCAGTTAGCATCTCCCTAGAAGAGCGATATAAATATGAGCAATAGATAAATCTAATAAATCCTGGTGGGAGGAGTGTCTGGGGGGGGGGTGATTGGCAGTCACCGAGGTACAGTGTTGAGTAGTGTAACAGCCGCATGGAAGAAGCTGTTCCTGGACCTGCTGGTCCGGCAACGGAGAGACCTGTAGCGCCTCCCGGATGGTAGGCGGGTAAACAGTCTGTGTTTGGGGTGAGAGCAGTCCTTGGCGATGCTGAGCGCCCTTCGCAGACAACGCTTGCTTTGGACAGACTCAATGGAGGGGAGTGAGGACCCGGTGATGCATTGGGCAATTTTCACCACCCTCTGCAGTGCTTTCCAGTCGGAGACAGAGAGACATTTTGTGACTGAGAATGCTATCAACTGACCTTTGACTGGCATTTTAGTTCATTGCAACATAGTCAAATAACATTTCTTTGTGCATAATTTGAATGAAGCCATTAACCAAAAGGATAACAATTGCTGTAAAATACTACAATAATTTTTACGTGCCGGCATTAAATAGTGCATTCCTGACGTTAATTATACTCCTTAATATTCTACTTACTCCCTACATCTTACAAAGCCATTTGTTTTTATGATTTGATTTGGAATTCAAAGAGTTTGATATTTTTTAATGATAAAAATGCAAGAAGTTAATCTTCAGCATGTACTGTAGCTTTGATTTATATTCCTATATCTATGATGCATCTTCCCATCTCAGCATCCTCCCCCAAGTCATACAACTAGGATTGGATAGCGTCAATATCAGAGTGTTTCATCAAAGGCCTGCCTTGGGAATAATCTTCCCTGCAGCCAGAATCCCAACCCCATCCTTAGAGTCGTCCTGCTTAGTTTCACTGTTTGTATCCACTCCTTATCACCTTTTGCCACAGCCAACAAGGGACCATTGTGGGCTCCACCTTTGCTTGCTCATCGTTGCTGGCTTTGATTTGTTCTTTTCATACCTTTCACTCATTTGTTCTTTTGTGCCTTTTCATACCTCTAGTTTCGCCTTGATTGGATTGTTAATGTAACAATATAATCAGGGTATGTTGTAAAAGTAATGGACTAATTAGTCTGTGGCAGTAATCTGCTGCACCAGAGATTTGCAATACTTCTCTCTCATATTGAAATCAATAGGAATAGTAAATATGTACAATGTACAACGACATGTGGCATTGCTACTTTGTCAAGGCTTAATTTCCAAAGTACTTCACATGTAATCCTCATTAGATCGAGAACAAATTGGAGTTACTGCTTCTATCGTCATTTTTCATTATGGACCATATACACATATAAGTGTATATGTGTATATGTGTATATGTGTGTGTATATGTACATGTATATGCATATGTATATACACATAAATAAACTCATGTACATATACACACACACAAATATATATATATACTAGACTAAGTGGGACCCGTTGGGTCCCAGCATCACACGGGAGGGCTGGTCACCCAACGCAATATTCCACCTCTCCACCAATTCCAATATTGTTCGCCAGTGGGGGGGGGGAGCTTTCTGTTGCGCTAGTATGGGTGTTGCGGGCCGAAGGTACTGGTTTCCGGAGGTCTAGTATAGACATTGTGGGCCGAATGGATTCTTGGGCTGGCAGCCAACTGTTGCAACGATTTTAAAAGCCAAGCCAAGGCAAACAATTGGGCAGCAGCCACCTGACAACCAAAATTCATTTTGTGAACACAAACTTTTAAAAAAAGGCGAGGGAAACAATTGGGCAGCAGCCAGCTGACAACCAAAATTCATTTTGTGAACACAAACTTTTTAAAAAGGCGAGGCAAACAATTGGGCAGCAGCCACCTGACAACCAAAATTCATTTTGTGAACACAAACTTTTAAAAAAGGCGAGGCAAACAATTGGGCAGCAGCCACCTGACAACCAAAATTCATTTTGTGAACACAAACTTTAAAAAAAAAGGCGAGGCAAAGAATTGGGCAGCAGCCACCTGACAACCAAAATTCATTTGTGAACACAAACTTTTTTTTTTTAAAGGCGAGGCAAACAATTGGGCAGCAGCCACCTGACAACCAAAATTCATTTTGTGAACACAAACTTAAAAAAAAAAGGCGAGGCAATCAATTGGGCAGCAGCCACCTGACAACCAAAATTCATTTTGTGAACACAAACCTTTTTTTTTAAAAGGCGAGGCAAACAATTGGGCAGCAGCCATCTGACAACCAAAATTCATTTTGTGAACACAAACTTTAAAAAAAGGCGAGGCAAACAATTGGGCAGCAGCCACTTTACAGCCGCATCGAGGGGACTCACTGTGGAGTAGACGTGCGTTCAATGTTATTCACAGCTCAGAGAGCCATGACCCTCTCGCTTCCTGGGTCTGGCAGAGACAGAGTTAGGGACTGCACTTCCGGGTTTTATAGTCCCTCCCCCCTGCCGCCAGCAGGGGCAGCAGAGAGAATGACGAATTGTTTTTAAACATTAATATCTCTCTGATTGTTCATCAATGGGAAAAATCCTCTGGTCACGGAAGGCGGAGGGGAGCTCTGAGCGAGGTGGCCAAAAATGACGGCCGTAGGTGGCGGCGTTCTCTCAGAGATCGCAGCACAGTGGGCCAAAAGCGGTCAAGATCAGACTTTTAGTAATATAGATATACGCACATACACACACATACAGTATATACACACACACATATACATAGATACACGTATGTAGATATATGTGAAGTATGTTAAAAATATATATGTTTATGTGTGTTTTTTAGTTTGTGTAGGTGGAGGGGGAGGGGGAAGGAACTGCAGATGCTGGTTTACACCAAAGAGAAACAGCACACTGAAGAGACACAGCTGTGTATGAGTCTGAAGAAGGGTCTCCACCCAAGCGATCACCTATTCCTTTTCTCCAGAGATGCTGCCTGACCCACTGAGTTACTCCAGCATTTTGTGTTTATCTTCGGTGTAAACCAGCATCTGCAGTTCCTTCCTACACACGTTTATTTTTGGGTCACTGATCAAGATTGCCCGATCCCACAGCAGCACGGCTACCCTGCACGACACCCGGTTGAACTGAAGCGTTTACCTAGCAGCATCAGCGAGCGGCCACTCAGCCCAGTGTTATCCAAGCGTAACACTCTCAGATGGCGGTTAAACTTCAGTCCACGTGCCACGTAGGAGGCGGAGTGCTCTGTCAAAGGGATTCCTGATGCCTCAAACTCCTGCAAGCTGCTACTCTGGGGAAGCAAAGATCATCCGTTTATTGAAGGCAGCAAATTGGACTGAAACCAAACTAAATAAAAACATTTGTTTCTATAAAGGACAGGTTTGGAAGGATATGGACCAAATGCAGGCAGGTGGAACTTAGTGTCGCTGGGACATGTTGGCTGGTGTGGGCAAGTTGGGCCGAAGGGCCTGTTCCCACACTGTATCACTCTATGACTCTATATCTCTCGTTTCCCTTACCCCTGACACTCAGTCTGAAGAAGGGTCTCGACCCGAAACGTCACCTATTCCTTTTCTCCAGAGATGCTGCCTGACCCACTGAGTTACTTCAGCTTTTGGCGTCCGTCTAAAAAAAATATCTGCATAGGAAGGAACTGCAGATGCTGGTTTATGCTGAAGATAGACACAAAATGCTGAAGTAACTTAGCAGGTGAGGCAGCATCTCTGGAGAAAAGGAATCGATGACGGATCGGGTCAGAATCCATTCTTCGTTCTGCTAATTCTGAAGATGGTCATTCTGAAGAAGAGTTCCGACCTGAAACATCACCTATTCCTTTTTCTCGAGAAGTGCTGCCTGACCCATCTGAGTTACTCCAGAATTTTCCGTCAAAAAACAAAACGGTTTACGAAGTTAATTTTGTAAAACTGATCTCACAAGATGGCACCATTGAGAATTTTCTTCTTTTCGTTTTCAGGATGTGGACATTATTGACCAGATCAGGCAGCATTCAATTTAGTTTGAAGATAGGCACAAAATGCTGGAGTAACTCAGAGGGTCTGGCAGCATCTCTGGAGAAAAGGAATAGGTGACGTATCGGGTCGGAACGTTTCAGACTGAAAGTAGTGTTTAGGGTTGGGAGGGGGGGGTAGGAAGGAATAAACTGGAGGCATGTAAAGACCAGATTAAAAATGTAGACACAAAATGCTGGAGTAAAGGGCCTGTCCCACGGGCATGCGACTCCATGCGGCAAGCGCGACCTAACCGGAAGTGGGGGCCGCGCGGAGGTCGAGTGATCCCCGTGCGGCTGCATGCGGCAAGCGCTACCAAAACCGGAAGCGGGGGCCGCGGGGAGGTCGAGTGACGTCAAGACGGTGCGTACGGCGTCGAGGCGGTGCGCACGGCCGTTGAGGCAGTGCGCACGGCCCCAATGCGGCTGCGTACGGCATCGAGGCGGTGCACATGGCCTCGAGGCAGCTGCGTCCGGCGTCGAGGCGGTGCGCACGACCTCGATGCGGCTGCGGGGCGGCAGGCCGTTGCCGCGCGGAATTTTTGAACACAGTCAGTTTTTCGGAGCCCCGCGCGATGTCGGGACCAGCTCCGCACAACTCCATACGGCTCCGGCGATCGAAGTGGGACCGGCCCCGCGACCTCCGCGCGGCCTCCGCATGGCCCCCGCTTCCGGTTAGGTCGTGCTTGCCGCATGGAGTCGCATGCCCATGGGACAGGCCCTTAACTGAGTGGGACAGGCAACATCTCTGGAGAGAAGGAATGGGTGATGTAACGGGCCAGAACGGTTCATTCTGCTAATTCTGAAGATGGTCATTCTGAAGAAGTGTCTTGACCGGATGTCCTGCTGAGTAATTCCAGCATTTTGTGTCTATCTTCGATTTAAACCAGCATCTGCTGTTCTTTCCTGCACAAAGACCAGAACAAATCAAGACTGTCAACAGATGACCTGTTGGTTAAGAAGATTAAATTGTTGGGTATTAATGGTGGAGTAGCAAGATGGATTCGACAGTGGCTGAATGGGAGATGCCAGAGAGTAATGGTGGATGGCTGTTTGTCAGGTTGGAGGCCGGTGACTAGTGGGTTGCCTCAGGGGTCTGTGTTGGGTCCATTGTTGTTTGTCATGTACATCAATGATCTGGATGATGGTGTGGAAAATTGGATTAGTAAGTATGCAGATGATACTAAGATAGGTGGTGTGGTGGATAATGAAGTAGATTTTCAAAGTCTACAGAGAGATTTAGGCCATTTGGAAGAGTGGGCTGAAAGATGGCAGATGGAGTTTAATGCTGATAAATGTGAGGTACTACATCTCGGCAGGACAAATCAAAATAGGACGTACATGGTAAATGGTAGAGAATTGAGGAATGCAGTTGAACAGAGGGATCTAGAAATAACTGCATAGTTCCCTGAAGGTGGAATCTCATGTAGATAGGGTGGTAAAGAAAGCTTTTGGTGTGCTGGCCTTTATAAATCAGAGCATTGAATATAGAAGTTGGGATGTAATGTTAAAATTGTACAAGGCATTGGTGAGGCCAATTCTGGAGCATGGAGTACAATTTTGGTCGCCTAATTATAGGAAGGATGTCAACAAAATAGAGAGAGTACAGAGGAGATTTACTAGAATGTTGCCTGGGTTTCAGCAACTAAGTTACAGAGAAAGGTTGAACAAGTTAGGTCTTTATTCTTTGGAGCGCAGAAGGTTAAGAGGGGACTTGATAGAGGTCTTTAAAATTATGAGCGGGTTAGACAGAGTTGACGTGGATAAGCTTTCTCCATTGAGCGTAGGGAAGATTCAAACAAGGGGACATGACTTGAGAATTAAGGGACAGAAGTTTAGGGGTAACATTAGGGGGAACTTCTTTACTCAGAGAGTGGTAGCTGTGTGGAATGAGCTTCCAGTGGAAGTGGTGGAGGCAGGTTCGATTTTATCCTTTAAAAATAGATTGGATGGGTATATGGACGGGAAAGGAATGGAGGGTTATGGTCTGAGTGCAGGTAGATGGGACTAGGGGGAAGTATTTTTTTTTTTTTTTTTTTTTAATAATAAAAATAAAAAATGTTCGGCACGGACATGAAGGGCCGAGATGGCCTGTTTCCGTGCTGTAATGGTTATATGGTTATATGGTTATATGGACCTCAGGAATGTTTAGAGAGACAGCATGGAGGCAGGTCTTTTGCCCCACCAGGTCCACACTGACCATCGTTCACTTGTTCGCACTTGTTCTACGTTCTCCCACTTTCCCATCCATAAGATTTTCTCCACCTAGGCGGTCTCAAGAGGAACGTAAGAACTCCGTACAGACAGCACCCATGGGCAGGACTGATCCCAGGCATTTGGCGCTGCAAGGCAGCGACTCACCCACCACGCCACTGTGCCTCCTGCCCTATTACTACGAAATAGATCAAGGATTTGATCAATTCTATATCTATTTGGTCCTTCCTAATTTGAGGAAGGACATTATTGCTATTGAGGGAGTGCAGCGTAGGTTAACATAGAAACATAGAAACATAGAAAATAGGTGCAGGAGGAGGCCATTTGGCCCTTCGAGCCAGCACCGCCATTCATTGTGATTATGGCTGATCGTCCCAAATCAATGACCCGTGCCCGCCTTCTCCCCATATCCCTTGATTCCATTAGCCCCTAGAGCTCTATCTAACTCTCTCTTAAATCCATCCAGTGATTTGGCCTCCACTGCTCTCTGTGGCAGGGAATTCCACAAATTCACAACTCTTTGGGTGAAAAAGTTTTTTCTCACCTCAGTCTTAAATGACCTCCCCTTTATTCTAAGACTGTGGCCCTTGGTTCTGGACTCGCCCAACATTGAGAACATTTTTCCTGCATCTAGCTTGTCCAGTCCTTTTATAATTGTATATGTTTCTATAAGATCCCCCTCATCCTTCTAAACTCCAGTGGATACAAGCCTAGTCTTTTCAATCTTTCCTCATATGACAGTCCAGCCATCCCAGGGATCAATCTCGTGAACCTACGCTGCACTGCCTCAATCACAAGGATGTCCTTCCTCAAATTAGGAGACCAAAAATGTACACAATATTCCAGATGTGGTCTTACCAGAGCCCTATACAACTGCAGAAGAACCTCTTTACTCCTATACTGAAATTCTCTTGTTATGAAGGCCAACATTCCATTAGCTTTCTTCACTGCCTGCTGTACCTGCACGCCAACTTTCAGTGACTGGTGTACAAGGACACCCAGGACTCGCTGCACCTCCCCCTTACCTAACCTAACCCCATTGAGATAATAATCTGCCCCCTTGTTTTTGCCGCCAAAGTGGATAACCTCACATTTATCTATATTATACTGCATCTGCCACGCATCTGCCCACTCACTCAACCTGTCCAGGTCACCCTGCAACCTCCTAACATCCTCTTCACAGTTCACACTGCCTCCCAGCTTTGTGTCATATGCAAACTTGCTAGTGTGGCTCCTAATTCCATCTTCCAAATCATTAATATATATGGTAAACAGTTGCGGCCCCAACACCGAACCTTGCGGCACTCCACTCGCCACTGCCTGCCATTCTGAAAAGGACCCGTTCACTCCTACTCTTTGCTTCCTGTCTGCCAACCAATTTTCTATCCACGTCAACACCCTACCCCCCAATACCATGTGTTCTAATTTTAGTCACCAGTCTCCCGTGCGGGACCTTATCAAAGGCTTTCTGAAAGTCTAGATACACTACATCCACTGGCACTCCTTCATCCATTTTACTTGTCACATCCTCAAAAAATTCCAGAAGATTAGTCAAGCATGATTTCCCTTTCATAAATCCATGCTGACTTGGACTAATCCTTTTACTGCTATCCAAATGCCCCATTATTACCTCTTTAATAATTGACTCCAGCATCTTTCCCACCACCGAAGTCAGGCTAACTGGTCTGTAATTCCCCGTTTTCTCTCTCGCTCCTTTCTTGAAAAGTGGGATAACATTAGCTATCCTCCAATCCACAGGAACTGATCCTGAATCTATTGAACATAGGAAAATGATCACCAATGCTTCCACTATTTCTGGAGCCACCTCCCTGAGGACCCGAGGTTAATTCCCAGGATAGCGAGGTTAATAACGAGGTTAATTCCCGGGATGGCGGGACTGACATGATGAAAGAATGGAGTGACTGGGTTTGTATTCACTGGAATTTAGAAGGATGAGAGGGTATCTTATATAAACATGTAGGTAGGTAGATGGGACTAGGGGGAAGTAAGAAGAAAGAAGGGAAAAAGATAAAGAAAAAAAAAAGTGTTCGGCACGGACTTGAACGGCCGAGATGGCCTGTTTCCGTGCTGTAATGGTTATATGGTTATTAAGGGATTGGACACGCTACATGCAGGAAACATGTTCCCGATGTTCGGGGAGTCCTGAACCAGGGGCCACAGTTTAAGAATAAGGAGTAGGCCATTTAGAACCGAGATATGGCAACACTTTTTCACACAGAATTTGTCGAATTCTCTGCCTCAGAAGGCAGTGGAGGCAGATTCACTGGATGCATTCAAAAGAGAGTTAAATAGAGTCAGCGGAATCAAGGGGTATGTGGAGAAGGCAGGAACGGGGTACTGATTGTGGATGATCAGCCATGATTATATTGAATGCCGTTGCTGGCTCGAAGGGCCAAATGGCCTACCCCTGCACCTATTGTCTAAGTATCTACATATCTTTGATTTTGCAAGTTATGAGAAATATATGGTGGTGTTACCGTCCGAATCAGCTGTGCTGCCGCTCTCCAGCCTCTTGTTCCAATGGTCCTGCTGAAGGAAATACTGAGGCAAAGCGTTGAGTCGTAATACTCCATCATATCAAACAGCGCAGAGGCTCCCTGAAATCAAGGTCAAGTCACATTAATCAGAGATTTAAACTGATAAATACCTTTCAATTGCTGGGCTGTACTTTTCCTTGTGGGAATGTCAATTTGAATGTTGTTTAATTTAGTTTAGTTTAGTTTAGAGATACAGCGCTGAAACACAGGCCCTTCGGCCCACCGGGCCCACAGTGACCAGCAACCCCCATACAGTTGCGCTATCCTGCACACTGGGGACAATTCACAATTTTTACCAAAGCAGTTTAGCCTACAAACCTGTAAGTCTTTGGCGCTGTAACACAGCAACTCTATCGCTGCGTCTCTGTATTTTTCGTTGATGCAAATCAAAATGATCACATTCCCAAGATACATTCAAAAAGGTGCTATGGAAGGATAGATTAAATACATACAAAGGTACTGGAGACAAACGGCAAGGATGCAGCAATCATTGCAATTGATAATGTAGAAGGGAAGTAAAAGGAGTCCATTTGGCCTACTGATGCCAAGATATACATTGATTAAAAACCTTGTCCTCTCTTGCCAAACCAGGAGAAAAAATATATTTGAAGAGTTGGTTGAATTAGTTGAATAGCAAGAGAGTGGCGCAGCGGTAATGTTTCTGCCGCACAGCCCCAGAGACACGGATACAATCCTGACCACGGCTGCTGTCTGTACGCGGTTTGTACATTCTCCCATGGGTTTTCTCCGGGTGCTCCAGTTTCCTCCCAAACTCCAAAGATGTACTGTATAGGCTTGTAGGTTAATTGGCTTCACTAAAAATTGTAAATTGTCTCTGGTGTGTAGTGTATGGGGTGATCGCTGGTCAGCGCGGATCCGGTGGTCCAAATGGCCTGTTTCCGCTCTGTACCTCTAAAGCAAAGCCCCCCCACATAAGGAACTGCAGATACTGGAATCTTGTGTAGAACACAAAGTGCTGGAGTAACTCAGTGGGTCAGGCAGCACCTCTGGAGGACATGGCTAGGTGACGTTTCGGGTTGCATTTCGACCCTTCTTCAGACTGATGGTGGTAGGGGAGAGAAAACAGGAAAAGAGGTGGGGGTGGGATAAAGTCTGGCAAGTGATAGGTGGATAGAAAAGAAATAGATGAAGTTTTGGGTTGAGACCCTTCTTCAGTACTTGAAGTTAAAGAAGTTAATATTCATACCGCTGGGGTGTAGGCTGCCCAAGCGAAATATGAGGTGCTGTTCCTCCAATTTGTGCTGGGCCTCACTCTGACAGTGGAGGAGGCCCAGGATAGAAAGGTCAGTGTGGGAATTAAAGTGTTTGACAACCAACAAAGTCAAATAAGGAGAAAAGAGGAACAAAAAAGGAAGACGAGGAGTGAAATGTAACGCCATTGGGGCACAGGAAAGAGAGGGAAAGGGATAAACGAGGGGGTGGGGGGATTGTTCACTTATTGTTTATACCGCTGGGTTATATGTGACCCAAATGAAATTTTGAAGATGTTTCTGGGTCACAAGGGATGTGGAATCCAAGGTGTGTGTCCGCAAAGAATTGCTAGAAAGTGCGAAGTAATTGAATTACAAGCAGAATTTTATATTTCCAAGGCAGTGGAGACAGTAGTCATGGAAAGACAACATTTGCAGTGAAGGCCCAACATTTTAATAAGGTTGGGGCCGAGTTCTTTGACAAAGAGAAGAAGCACCTTTGGTGAGATGTTATTAGTTTAGTTTATTGTCACGTGTACCGAGGTACAGTGAAAAGCTTTATGTTGTGTTTCTCACGGTCCTGAATGGAGCTGTTCCGTGGCAGCATACTGCATGACATCGAGCAAATGAATACGGACACATGAGGGTCTGTGTTATCAAAGAACGTTCATCAGCAGTTTGTTTGAAGGAAAAGCAAGAATGTGACAAACTCTGGCAGCTGAGCAGAGTAAAGTCAATTGGAAAGGATAATAAAAGGCGTGACTGTTTAAGAAGGAACTGCAGATGCTGGAAAATCGAAGGTAGACAAAAGTGCTGGAGAAACTCAGCGGGTGCGGCAGCATCTATGGAGCGAAGGAAATAGGCAACGCTTCAGGCCGAAACCCTTCTTCAGACGTGATCTTGTCTGGAATGTCGGAGGTTGAGGGAAGACTTGGCAAAAATATATAAAATTATCAGAGGCATAGACATGGTGGGTATTCAGAACCTTTTTCCCCAGGGTGGAAATGTCTACTGCTAGAGGGCGTAGCTATAAGGTGAGAGGGGGAAAGTTTAATGGAGATGTGCGGGGCAACTGTTTTTACACAGAGAGTGGTAGGAGCCTGGAACCTATGCCTGGGGTGGTGGTGAAGGCAGATACAATAGTTGCATTTAAGAGGCTTTTATGTAGACACATGGAAGTGCAGGGAATAGAGGGATATAGATTATGTACAGGCAGATGAGATCAGTTTAACTTGCCATCAGGTTTGGCACAGACTTTGGGGGCCGAAAGGCCCATTCCTGCGATGTACTGTTCCATGTTCTACATAAGTTCATAAGTTCTAGGGGAAGAATTGGGCCAATTGGCCCATCGGGTCTACTCCACCATTCAATCATGACTGATCTATCCTTTCTCTCAACCCCCATTCTCCTGCCTTCACCCCATAACCCCTGACACCTGTACTAATCAAGAATCTGTCAATCCCTGCCTTAAAAATATCCACAGCCGTCTGCGGCAATGAATTCCACAGGTTCACCACCTTGCATTCAGCACTTTACACGTGCAAAGCAGGGTCAGGATGCGGTGTCCTGCACAAATCACATCAGTCAGAATTCTACTGAACTTTTCTGAACGTCAGGATGTACTGAAGGAAAGAGAGTGTCAATGGAACACACTGCTGGTGCTGCAGTCTCACTGGTATGTAAGCAGGAATGTAAGCAACATTGGCAGATGGTGTAGTGGAAATTAAGGATTCGTTTCCCTCGCTTGGTACCTACACTGAGGAAAGGAGCAAGGTGACAGGGATGTGTGAGGTTAGAGCGAGAAGCAATGACAGTGAACCAAAGCTCCCTCTTGCAATTGTTCCAGGGCAAGGATCCAACTTGGTTTGGCTGCAACTATCCATCAAAAGGTAAAGCAAGACGAGGGTGAGTTTAAGTGCATGAACAAATTATCTGTGACACATGCATTTGGCAAGTGCTCGGAGGTGTTTTGTGAGGAATGTGGAAATATTCAAGGTACGAAATGTGGGTTGCTTGAAGGAGGATGCTACACCTCGCTTCTACAATGCACAGGCCGTGCCTGAAAGTGTGAAAGATAGTGGGGATGAGCTGAGGAGACCAGAAGAAGCAGGTGTCATTGAAGGGGTTGACTTTTCTGACTGGGCTGCTCCACTTGTTCCTGTACTGAAGGCAGATGACACCGTGAGGAACTGTGGAGAATGTGAAGGAAGGAATTTCCGACGCCGGTTAACACCAAAGATAGAAACAAAATGCTGGAGTATACAGGGTAGCTTCAACAATAAAGAGGGAGACAGCTGCCCCTTGACTCTGTTTGATAATTTCTTGGCACTTAGTCAGAGGGTTTAGCGTTTAGTTCAGAGATATAGCGCGGAAACAGGCCCTTCAGCCCACTGGGTCCGTGCCGACCAGCGATCTGCGCACATTAACACTATCCTACACCCACTAGGGACAATTTTTACATTTACCAAGCCACTTAACCTACAAACCTGCACGTCTTTGGAGTGTGGGAGGAAACTGAAGATCTCGGAGAATACCCACGCATGTCACGGGGAGAACGTACAAACTCCGTACAGACAAGCACCCGTAGTCGGGATCGAACCCGGGTCTCCGGCGCTGTGTTCGCTGTAAGGCAGCAACTCTACTGCTGCGCCACAGTGACCGTGGTGAATCTGTGGAATCCATTGCCACAGACGGCTGTGGAGGCCAAGTCAATGGACATTTTTAAGGCGGAGATTCGTAATTAGTACGGGTGTCAGGGGTCATGGGGAGAAGGCATGAGAATGGGGTTGAGATGGAAAGATTGCCATGATCGAATGGCAGAGTCGACTTGATGGGCTGAATGGCCCAATTCTTCTCCGAGAACTAATTGACTTATGAACCTGCTCAGCTCGGAGATGGATCGCTTCAACCACCAACTCTGGAATGCACTGCTATCACAGATAGGATAGCAGCATTTAAGAGGATAGGAAGGATATGGATTACGCGCAGAGAGACAGGTGATGCTTTTGTCGACACAGACATTGTGGGCACAGGGCCTGTCTTGTGCTGTACTACTCTATGGTCTATGTTCTAAGGACAGATCATAATAAATGTCACCATTTCACAAGATTATCAGTAGATTGAGTCAAACAAAAATTCAAAGCCACATTCCAACCTGGATGTTCCAGTCGTGTTCAATTTTGGATAATATCAGTTCGAGGTTTGATGATATTTAGATGACTTGATCCATAGTGTGCTACCTGCGTCAGCCTATCTAGATGATATATTGATAGCAGGAACATAAGGAGAATCTAGAAGGAGTACTTTGCAGATTCAAAAAACAGGATCACTTTTGCAGAAAAACAGGTGCACTTTGCTATTCCAGATGTTATCCATCTTATTTATCAGCTGCATGCTGAAGGACTCCGTTCTGTGAGGTGTTAAACTAACTTTGCCAATACTCAATCTATCTAACCTGACAAAGTTAAAGGGCTGATCAGGACATTTCAACTATTTTGGAGGAAGGAACTGCAGATACCAAAGATAGACACAAAATGCTGGTGCAACTCAGCGGGACAGGCAGCATCTGGGCAGCATCTCTGATTAGAAGGAATGGGTGAAATTTCGGGTCGAGACCCTTCTTTAGACTGGCTGAAGAAGAGTCTCGACCCGAAACGTCACCCATTCTTTCCATCCAGAGATGCTGCCTGTCCCGCTGAGTTACTCCAGCATTTTGTGTCAATCTTCAACTATTTTGGACTACTTTTGCCATCTTTAAGCAAAGTTTTAAAGTCTACAGGAGTCGCTGAATCCTAAGACGATTTGGAATTAGACAAAGTGCTACGTTCCGAGGATTGAAGCAAATGCTGCTGAGTCCATAACTTTCTGCTCAATTTGATTCAGCAAATTCGTTGCTCCTGTTCTTTGATGTTTTAGTATAGTTTAGTTTAGAGATACAGCGTTGAAACAGGCCCTATGCCCCACCAAGTCTGTGCCGACCAGGGATTACCCGTACACTATTCCTGCATACTAGGGACAGTTTACAGAAGACAATTACCCTACAACCCAGCATGCCTTTCGAATGTGGGAGGAAACCGGAGCACCCAGAGAAAATCCACACGGTCCCAGGAAGAACATCCAAACTCCGTGCAGGATCAAACCTGCGTCTCCGGCGCTGTGAGGCAGCAACTTTGGTAGTCCATTTAGAACGGAGATGAGGAAAAGCATTTTCACCCAGAGAGTTGTGAATCCGTGGAATTCTCTTCCTCAGGCAGTGGAGGCTAATTCTCTGGATGCGTTCAAGAGAGAGTTAGATAGAGCTCTTAAAGATAGCGGAGTCAAGGGATATGGGGAGAAGGCAGGAACGGGGTACTGGTTGTGGATGATCAGCCATGATCACAGTGAATGGTGATGCTGGCTCGAAGGGCCAAATGGCCTATTCCTGCACCTATTGTCTTTTGTCTACTGTCTATTTACTGCTGCTCCTCTGTGCCGTTTGCATCTGAGGTTAATTTGCCACGTTGCACACAGGATGATGAGTTACCGGTTTGCTTTGCATCTCAATCCCCTTGCAAAGCAAATTAAAAATATTCACACTGGTTAAATATATAAATATCATCGATAGAATGACAACGTTCCCCAAATCCTTGCATGTTTTGAACTTTATGAGCTTTGCCGACTACAAGCGTCTGCCGGGTATTTAGGTGAGGCCAAAGGGATGTTTCCCCTGGTCTCTGCTTGAGTGCAGAGACGGACATCTGTCTGAGTAATAAGCAAGGACATACAGTAATGTTCTGAAGTACATACTGAGAACTACATTCTGTACTATGTACCTTTCCTACCCTCCACCTATTGTACTAGACCAGTTTGACTAGACCAGTGGTTCTTAACCTTTTTGGCATATGTACGCCCGCATACACGAACAAAATAATGTATATGGTATGTACCTTTGTTAGGTTCCTAAAAATGGGCTCAACAAATGGATATGTTATTTATGACCCCTTCATTATGACCCGGTAAATCCCCAAACTAACCTCCATGAGGGTCCCGATCCCCAGGTTAAGAACCACTGGACGAGACGTTATTTAAGTGTAGTATTATCTGATCTGACATGATAGCATTTCACTATACCTCGGTGCACATGACTATAATAAACCTATACCTACAAGAGTGGACAATATAATCAGAATGTGGATGCAATGAGTGGGCTCCCAGTTAGAGCTTCTCTATGTAAGGTGACACTGTGTTATTCTTGAGGTTCACGGACAGTACCACTGCGACAACTCAACAGCCTGCTCCCATGAAGAAACATGTCCCTACCCTCCAACAAGTACACAGATACATGAAGCCAAGAACATGAGGATGACTTGTCAGCACCATATTGTGGGAAAAGGTGCAAACTAAGCATTGAGACGGCACAGTGGTGCAGCAATAGAATTGCCGCCTTTCAGCCAGAGACCCGGGTTTGATCCTGACTACGGGTGCTGTCTGTACAGAGTTTGTACATTCTTCCCGTAATCGCATGGGTTTTCTCTGGGTGCTTCAGTGTCTTCCCACGCTCCAAAGACATGCAGGTTTGTAGGTTAATTGGCTTCGATATGCTGTCCCAGTAGTCTATTCAGTTGCCTATTCATAAACAAGGAAGGCAGCAGACAGATTGAACTTGGAAATATGAGAGTATTGACCACATTATATTGTTTTGACTGCATGCTATGTACAGGTGCTTTCATCCACATTGAAACAAGACATTTCAGAAATGGAATTCCTTTGGAAGACGCGACTAATATATTGTCAACTCCCTCTAGTGGTCCACTAAAGACAAAAATAAAATAGGTGTGGGTGCAGAAGCAAGTGTGAAAACTGATGTGTAGGAGGGAACTACAGGTGCTGGTTTACACCAAAGAGACACAAAAAGCTGGAGCAACTCAGGCAGGCATCTCTGGAGAGAAGGTCGAGACCATTCTTCTGAGAGTCAGGGGAGAGGGAAACTAGAGGAATGAAAAGGTACAGAACAAATCTGGGGTCTCTTTTGGGAATGAGGGTTCCCCTCTTCTATCATAGATGAGGCCCTCACACGGGTCTCCTCGATATCCCACAGCTCCGCTCTTGCTCCTCTTCCCCCAAGTCTCAACAGGGACAGAGCCCCCCTAGTCCTCACCTTTCACTCCATCAGCTGTCGCATACAGAACATAATCCTCCGACATTTTCGCCACCTCCAACTGGATCCCATCACTGGTCACTTCTTCTCATCTCCACCCCTTTCCGCTTTCCACAGGGACCGCTCCCTCCGCAACTCCCTGGTTCACTCGTCCCTTCCCACCCAAACCACCCGGCTAATTTCCCCTGCAACCGCAGGGGATGCAACACTTGTCCCTTTGCCCCTCCCTCCAAACCTTCTCCATCCAGGGACCCCAACAGTCCTTTCAGGTGAGGCAGAGGTTCACTTGCACCTCCACCTCCACCAACCTCATCTACTTCATCCATTGTTCCAGGTGTGGACTCCTGTGTATCAGCAACCATTGTGGGGGGGGTGTTTTTATGTTTTATGTTAAATTTCTTTAAAAAGTTATGTTGTATTCTTATTAATGTGCTGCAATGGCAACTTGAATTTCACTACACCGATTGGTGTGTGACAATAAACGAACCTTTGAACCTTTGAAAAAAAAGTGCAGACTGGGTGATCGTTTCACTGAACACCTCCGCTCAGTCTCCTGTGCCTTACACAATCACCCAGTTGCCAGACATTTAAACTCCCCCCCCCCCCTCCCCTTCCCACACTGCTCTTTCGAACCTGGGCCTGTCAGAGTCCACAGGGGCAGGGAAGGAAGCTGCAGTAGCCCACGCTGCCTCAGCAAGGCCAGCAGCATAATCAAGGATCAAGGAACGGTCTCACCCCGGTCACTCCCTCTTCTCCAGAAGCATATCTCCAGATTCAGGGACAATTTATTCTTCACTGTTATCAGGCTACTGAACCATCCTCTCATGAACTGGAGAGCGTTCCTGACCTCCCATCTACCTTATTTGAGAACTTCAAACTATCTTTAATCAGACTTGCACTCAACATTATGCCTTTTATCTTAAATCTATACAATGTGGATGGCTTGTCTGTAATTATGTGTAGGCTTTTCACTGACTGGATAGCACACAACAACACAACGCTTTTCACTGTACCTTTGTATATGTGACAATAATAAACTAAACTAAACTCACGGTGGTGCAGTGGTAGAGTTGCTGCCTTACAGCGAATGCAGCGCCAAAGACCCGGGTTCGATCCTGACTACGGGTGCTGTCAATAGACAATAGACAATAGACAATAGGTGCAGGAGTAGGCCCTTCGAGCCAGCACCGCCATTCAATGTGATCATGGCTGATCATCCACAATCAGTACCCCGTTCCTGCCCTCCCCATATCCCCTGACTCCACTATCGTTAAGAGCCCTATCTAGCTCTCTCTTGAAAGTATCCAGAGAACTGACCTCCACCGCTCTCTGAGGCAGAGAATTCCACACTCACAACTCTCTGTGTGAAAAGGTGTTTCCTCATCTCCGTTCTAAATGGCTTACCCCTTATTTTTAAACTGTGGCCCCTGGTTCTGGACTCCCCCAACATCAGGTACATGTTCCTTGCCTCTAGCATGTCCAAACCCTTAATAATCTTATATGTTTCAATAAGATTCCCTGTCATCCTTCTAAACTTAAGCGTATACAAGCCCAGCCGTTCCATTCTCTCAGCATATGAAAGTCCCGCCATCCCGGGAATTAACTTTGTGAACCTACGCTGCACTCCCTCAATAGCAAGAATGTCCTTCCTCAAATTTGGAGACCAAAACTACACCCAATACTCCAGGTGTGGTCTTTTTATGGCCCTGTACAACTGCAGGAGGACCTCTGCTCCTATACTCAACTCCTCATGTTATGAAGGCCAACATGCCATTCTCATCCTTCACTGCCTGCTGTACCTGCATGCTTACTTTCATTGACTGATGAACAAGGACCCCCAGATCCCATTGTACTTTCCCATCTCCCTTCCTATTTTTGTTACCAAAGTGGATAATCTCACATTTATCCACATTAAACTGCATCTGCCATGCATCTGCCCACTCACCCAACCGGTCCAAGTCACCCTGCATTCTCATAGCATCCGCCTCACAGTTCACACTGCCACCCAGCTTTGTGTCATCTGCAAATTTGCTAATGTTACTTTGAATCGCTTCATCTAAATCATTGATGTATATTGTAAATAGCTGCGGTCCCAACACCGAGCCTTGCGGTACCCCACTAGTCACTGCCTGACATTCTGAAAGGGACCCGTTAATCCCTACTCTTTGTTTCCTGTCTGCCAACCAATTTTCTATTGCATGTCTACCCCCAATACCATGTGCCCTAATTTTGACCACTAATCTCCTATGTGGGACCTTATCAAATGCTTTCTGAAAGTCCAGGTACACTACATCCACTGGCTCGCCCTTGTCTATTTTCCTAGTTACATCCTCAAAAAATTCCAGAAGATTAGTCAAGCATGATTTCCCCTTCGTAAATCCATGCTGAATCGGACCGATCCTTTTACTGCTATCCAAATGTTCGGCTATCTCATCTTTTATAATTGACTCCAGCATCTTCCCCACCACCGATGTCAGGCTAACTGGTCTATAATTCCCTGTTTTCACTCTCCCGCATTTCTGAAAATGTGGGATAACATTAGCTACCCTCCAATCCATAGGAACTGATCCTGAATCTATAGAACATTTGAAAATTATCAGCAATCGTCCACGATTTCTAGAGCCACTTCCTTAAGTACCCTGGGATGCAGACCATCGTGCCCTGGGGATTTATCAGCCTTCAGTCCCATCTGTCTACCCAACACCATTTCCTGCCTAATGTGGATTTCCTTCAGTTCCTGTGTCATCCCTGATCCTCTGGCCAATAGTACATCAGGAAGATTGTTTGTGTCCTCCTTAGTGAAGACGGATCCAAAGTACCTGTTCAACTCATCTGCCATTTCCTTGGTCCCCATAATAAGGAGTTTGTACGTTCTCCCCGTGATCTACGTGGGTTTTCTCCGAGATCTTCGGTTTCCTCCCACACTCCAAAGACGTACAGGTTTGTAGGTTACTTGGCTTGGTAAATGTAAAAATTGTTCCTAGTGGGTGTAGGATAGTGTTAATGTGTGGGGATCGCTGGTCGACGTCGACCCGGTGGGCCGAAAGGCCTGTTTCCAGGCTGTATCTCTAAACTAGACTAAACTAAACTAAACTAAACTAAACAACAGGGAGGGATATTATCAGGAATCCATCAAAACAGGGAATGAAATTACTGTGAGCACTCTGTGAGCCCAAAAGACCAGAAGAGGGTAGTGCAGGAGCCCGCAAGAGCAGGGGGGCATTTGTCTGGATTACTAACAACAAATTGTTAATGAAACAGACCCCAGAATCAGTGCTCAGGTCAGTGTTAGGGATTGAGAGCGAGAGTCCTTCCAGCCACCCTCACAGCTTATGTTGTCCAGAGAGAAAATAAAAAACAGCCTGGTTTGTCCCTTGATTTCTAACGTTGATTAGTGGGATAAATTTGTACATTGTGCCATCAAGCTATTGCTGCATTATACGTCCATTTTGTTCTCCACTGGTGGGTCTGCATACGATGGTTGCAAACAGTATCATAGAGTACAGCTGTACAGAACAGAAACAGTTCCTTTAGCTCAACTCTTCCATACTGACCAAGATCGAGTTGCCCACATTTGACTCATATGCCTCTAAACCTTTCCTAAATGTACATTTCAAAACAACGGTGGAACCAGCATATCAATGGAAACTATCGATGTCCTTACATCTTCATGCAGCTTTGCCCACTCCAAATTAATCATTTTAAACCGTATGCGTTTGAAGATTTCTTCGAGTGCTTCACAGCTCTCATAGTCTAACTTTTCCCCTGGAAAATAAATGTGTTCAGTCGTATTAGAGATTTAAGCAACTTCATAACTTCGTAACTTCAATTCAAAGCAAACATCTATGAGACTCGATTCTCAAATTATATTTTTGTGTGGTTTCTCTAAACAAGATTAGTAAATCAATAATGATTAGAGCTTAATCTGAGGCAGCTTTACACAAACACACACAAGCAACAAAATTATATCTAAGGTATGCTAAGCCAATTTAATTTGCACATCTTACAGTCGTCAGAGAGAGATTCTTCTCTTTATTTTGACTGTATTCAAACTCAGGTTCCAGTGATGAAAGGAAAATATTGAGAAATTGTCAATGCATTTGGGATAGAATAGCACCATGAGAATCAGTCTGAAGAAGGGTCCTGACCTGAAACATCACCTATCCATGTTCTCTTGAGATGCTGCCTGACCCGCTGAGTAAGGCCAGCAAGTAGTGTCCTTGTCTGTAAACCAGCATCTGCAGTACTGTGTTTCTTCACCATGTCTATCATTGCACCAGCAATCCAGAGATGTAAATTAGCCATCCAGAGGGCAGCACGGTGGTGCAGCAGTAGAGTTGCTGCCTTACTGGGCCAGAGACCCAAGTTCAATTCTGACTACAGGTGCTTGTCTGCATGGAGTTTGTACGTTATCCCCGTGACAGCGTGGAATTTCTCCAGTTTCCTTCCACACTCCAAAGACGTACAGGTTTAGAGGTTAATTGCCTTTGTGTAAGTTGCAAAATTGTTCCTAGTGTGTCTGATATTGTTGGGTGATCGCTGGTTGGCATGGACTCGGTGGGCCGAAGAGCCTGGTTCTACACTACATCTCTAAACATAGAAACATAGATAGAAAATTGGTGCAGGAGGAGGCCATTCGGCCCTTTGAGCCAGCACCGCCATTCATTGTGATTATGGCTGATCGTCCCCAATCAATAACCCGTGCCTGCCTTCTCCCCATATCCATTGATTGCACTAGCCCCTAGAGCTCTATCTATCTCTTAAATCCATCCAGTGATTTGGCCTCCACTGTCCTGTGTGGCAGGTAATTCCACAAATTCACAACTTTCTGGGTGAAAAGTTTTTTCTCACATCAGTCTTAAATGGCCCCTTTATTCTAAGACTGTGGCCCCTGGATCTGGACTCGCCCAACATTGGGAACATTTTTCCTGCATCTAGCTTGTCCAGTCCTTTTATAATTTTATATGTTTCTATAAGATACCCCCTCATCCTTCTAAACTCCAGTGAATACAAGCCTAGTCTTTTCAATCTTTCCTCATATGACAGTCCCTCCATCCCAGGGATCAATCTCATGAACCAACGCTGCACTGCCTCAATCACAAGGATGTCCTTCCTCAAATTAGGAGACCAAAACTGTACACTATACTCCAGATATGGTCTTACCAGAGCCCTATACAACTGCAGAAGAACCTCTTTACTCCTATACTGAAATCCTCTTGTTATGAAGGCCAACATTCCATGAGCTTTCTTCACTGCCTGCTGTACCTGCACGCCAACTTTCAGTGACCGGTGTACAAGGACACCCAGGTCTCGCTGTACCTCCCCCTTACCTAACCTAACCCCATTGAGATAATAATCTGCCCCCTTGTTTTTGCTGCCAAAGTGGATAACCTCACATTTATCTATATTATACTGCATCTGCCACGCATCTACCCACTCACTCAACCTGTCCAGGTCACCTTGCAACCTCCTAACATCCTTTTCACAATTCACACTGTCGAAAACTTCATCGACTCTATCCGCTGTTCCATGGGTGGACTCCTATATATCGGTGAAACCAAGCGCAGACTGGGCGATCTGGGAAAACTAAAGTCGAAATCCCAAGACTTGACTTAATAGGAGATGATCTTATGAGATCACTAAAAAAACTATCGAAATGTTTACAGGGTTTGACCAAGCAGATGCAGGGAGGATGTTTCTCCAGACAGAAGCATCTAGAACCAGGGATCACAATCTCAGGATCTTGGGCCACTCAGGACTGAGATAGACAATAGACAATAGACAATAGGTGCAGGAGTAGGCCATTCGGCCCCTCGAGCCAGCACCGCCATTCAATGTGATCATGGCTGATCATCCCCAATCAGTACCCCGTTCTTGCCTTCTCCCCATATCCCTTGACTTCAGTATCTTTAAGAGCCCTATCTAGCTCTCTCTTGAAAGTATCCAGCGAAACGGCCTCCACCGCCCTCCGAGGCAGAGAATTCCACAGACTCACAACTCTCTGTGAAAAAGTGTTTCCTCATCTCCTTTCTAAATGGCTTACCCCTTATTCTTAAATGGTGGCCCCTGGTTCTGGACTCTCCCAACATCGGGAACATGTTTCCTGCCTCTACCGTGTCCTAACCCAGATGAAGGGAATATTTGTTCCTCAGAAAGTGATGAACCTTTGGAATTCTCTACCTTAGAGGGCTGTGAAAGCATAGTCATTGAATCGTAGGCATAGAGAGAGACATCGCGGAAACAAGCCCTTTGGCCCACCAAATCTACATTTACACTAATCTTAGATTAATCCCATTTCTTTATATTTCCCTCTTTCTCATCAACTCCAGATTACCTCGGGACAAGGGGTAATTTAACATTAAACTTAAAAGGAGATTGATGGTTTTCCTTTGAAAAATGAAGTTCAGACCTTTTTAGTTTAGCTTAGTTCAGAGAGATACAGCGCGGAAACAGGCCCTTCGGCCCACTGAGTCCGCACCGACAAGCGATCCCTGCATATTAACACTCTGCTACACACACCAGGGACAATTCACCGTTATACCATGCCAATTAACCTACAAACCTGTACATATTGGGAGTGTGGAAGGAAAATGACGATCTCGGAGAAAACCCATGTAGGTCACAGGGAGAACATACAAACTCCGTACAGACAGCACCCGTAGTCGGGATCGAACCAGTGTTTCTGGTGCTGTAAGCGCTGTGAGGCAGCAACTCTATCGCTGCGCCACCGTGCTGAGTGCTGCCCACTCAGATATATTTCAACAGATTTCAGGTGAGTGGCCACAAATAATCCATCCCCCGCTATTTACCATCTCTGAACTGCTTGAAGTGCAGACGTAACTCACAGGAAAATTCGGGCCAAATTATGCTGATTTGTACCTGTGGAGGCAAAGAAGGTACAAGCAGCCAAACTTACCCTTCAGATCTAAACATGCTATCCAGTGATGTACTCGGTGATTTCCTAAAGATGAAACAAGAGATATGATGAATATATATTCTGAATATATACTGGAAAGGCAAACTTCTATCAATGCCACCATGGCAGAGTTAACAGCACAGTTGCCTCTCAGACTGAGGTTGTACGTACAAGCTTTATTCCAGGAATTGAGATGCTGGAAATCTGAAATAAAATCTGAAAATGTTCGACTCTGACAATGAACATGGAAATTTGATTTTATTTCTTAGCAAGGAATTTCCTCTCTCGTTGTGTCATCTGATCCATTTACTTTCTCCCTTGTACCAGAAATGTATGTCTGTTGACCTTTCTTGGTTTATCATTTTAATAAAGGGTGTTCTTATGTATGTATATAGAAACATAGAAACATAGAAAATAGGTACAGGAGTAGGCCATTCAGCCCTTCGAGCCAGCACCACCATACAATATGATCATGGCTGATCATACAGAATCAGCCCCGTTCCTGCTTTCTCCCCATATCCCTTGATTCCGTTAGCCCTAAGAGCTAAATCTAACTCTCTCCAGAGTACATCCAGTGAATTGGCCTCCACTGCCTTCTGTGGCAGAAAATTCCACATATGTATGCATGTATATATATATATATATATACGTGTGTGTTTGTATGCGTATCTGTGAGTCTGTGTACATACATACACACTGAATTTTTTGTTCTCATTTATTATATTGTTTACAGTGTACTATATTGGGTGGGTTGGCAGTGTGAGCTGCGAGGAGGATGCTATGAGGCTGCAGGGTGACTTGGATAGGTTGGGTGAGTGGGCAGATGCATGGCACATGCAATATAATGTGGATAAATGTGAAGTTATCCACTTTGGTGGCAAGAACAGGAAGGCAGATTATTATCTGAATGGTGTCAGATCAGGAAAAGGGGAGGTGCAACAAGACCTGGGGTGTGCTTGTACATCAGTCACTGAAATGTAAGCATGCAGGTACATCAGGCAATGAAGAAAGCTAATGGCATGTTGGCCTTCATTGCAAGAGGATATGAATTTAGGAGCAAGGAGGTCCTACTGTGGTTGTATAGGACCCTGGTAAGACCGCACTTGGAGTATTGTGTGCAATTTTGATCTCCTAATTTGGGGAAGGATATTATTGCTATTGAGGGAGTGCAGCGCAGGTTCACCAGGTTAGTTGTCAGGACTGATGAATATGATGAAAGAAAGGGTGTACTGGGGTTGTATTCACTGGAATTTAGAAGGATGAGAGGATATCTTATAGAAACATAAAATTCTTAAAAGATTGGACAGGCTAGATGCAGTAAAAATGTCCCCGATGTTGGGAGAGTCCAGAACCTGGGGGGTCACAGCTTAAGAATAAGTGGTAGGCCATTTAGGACTGAGATGAGGAAAAAAGATTCACCCAGAGAGTTGTGAATCTGTGGAATTCTCTGCCACAGAAGGCAGTGGAGGCCAATTCTTGCTATATTTAAGAGGGAGTTAGATGTGGCCCTTGTGGCTAAGGGGATCAGGGGGTATGGAGAGAAGGCAGGTACAGGATACTGAGTTGGATGATCAGCCATGATCATATTGAATGGCGGTGCAGGCTCGAAGGGCCGAATGGCCTACTCCTGCACCTATTTTCTATGTATCTTCTATGTAATTCACTGGATGTTTTCAAGAGAGGGTTAGATTTAGCTCTTAGGGCTAAAGGAATTAAGGGATATGGGGAAAAAAGCAGGAACAGGGTACTGATTTTAGATGATCAGCCGTGATCATATTGAATGGCAGTGCTGGCTCGAAGGGCCGAATGTCCTGCTCCTGCACCTATTTTTCTATGTTTCTTTGTACCTATATTCTGTTTTGCTGCTGCAAATGAGAATGTCATTGTTCTATCTGGGACATATGACAATAAAACACTGTTGACTCTTTCTCTCTCTATTAAAATAGAATCCTCTGAATTCCAACTCACTCTGTGCAATGTGACTTGGAAAGCCTGTGCTAGATTGTAAACTGCAATATTATTAAAGTTGAACATGTCTCCATAGTACTGAGATAGTGAATAGCGTGCCATTTTGCAAAACTACATGCTGGATCATACTGCCTCGCTCTCCCCACCCAGCTATGCCAATCGAATCTTTATGGGCCTGTCCCACTTAGGCGATTTTTCAGCGGACTGCCGGCGACTGTCAAGTTGCCGGCATTCGACTGTAATAACGGCATCTGGAACGGCGTCTGTCAGAGTGGAACGCACACACACACACACACACTAGCACATCGCTTCCTTCACCAGCCCGTTATGCAGGCGGGGGACAGGGCAAGTGGGGAGAAGCGCTGTCTAAAAAATACACACGGTGCAAAGCCAAGGTGAAACAGACACACACCGCAATGAACAGGAAGGTCGGCGCTGTAAAAAGATGGCTAAAGCACAGTGTACGGTAAGTCCTTTAAGAGACGGGGGAGAAGGAGTGGAGACAACTTTTAAGAAGCCAGAGATACACGACTGTGAAGCTCGGCGGGCATTTAACATTACCGGTCGGTTATCCTTGGTTCTGAAAACCACTGCTTACCTTTTTTCCCCAATGAGCCCATGAAATTCACTGGTCAGCACCAGCTACAACCTATGAGAACCTCCGAGATCCTTCGACCTCCTGGCAACCCATTAGGACTTCCTGGCGACCCAACTACGGCTCGAGAATTCTCGCTACTCTCCGTGGCGGCTTCATTTTAGTCGCCGCTATTTTTCAACATGTTGAAAAATTCTCGGCGACCATAATGAGGCCGCGACTAGTTCCCAGAATGCGGGAACTCCTCACGACCATGAAGGCGACTCCCCGGCAACCACCCGCGAACATGCGGCGATCATCTGGAGACTGCATAGTCTCCTGCAGTCGCCTAAAAGTCGCCTAAGTGGGACAGGACCATTGGACTTCAGACTTTAGACAAACAGTGCGGAAACTGGACCTTCGGACCACTGAGTCCTGTGATCAGCCCGTACACAAACATTATCCCGCACACAAGGGGACAATTTTACCGAAGCAAATTAACCTGCAAACCTGTATGTTTTTGGATTGGAGAACCCACGTGGGGAGAACGTACAAACTCCGTATGGGAAGCACCCACAGTCAGGATTGAACTCGGGTCACTGGTGCTGGAAGGCAGCAACTCTACCGCTGCGCCATTGTGCCACATCCCTACCTTTATTTATCTGGGCCTGAAGCATAGTGCCAATCCCACAAGCATATCACATCCTGGAGTGTAACGGGCCTGTCCCACGAGCATGCGACTCCATGCGGCAAGCGCGACCTAACGTGGTCGCTTGAGCCGTACGGCCTCGCGGGGCCGGTCCCACTTCGATGTGGTTGTGCGGAGCTGGTCCCGACATCGTGCGGGGCTCCGAAAAACTGACCGCGTTCAAAAAATTCCGCGTGGCAATGGCCTGCCGGCCCGCAGCCGCCTCAACACCGTACGCACCGCCTCGACGGGCGTGCGCAGCGTCTCGACGCCATACGCAGCGTCTTGACGCCATACGTCATGCGCGAACTTCCCGCGTCACTCACCCGACCTCCGCGCGGCCCCCGCTTCCGGTTTGGTCGCGCTTGCCGCATGCAGCCGCATGCTGGTGGGACCGGCCCTGTACGGGGATCACTCGACCTCCGCGCGGCCCCCGCTTCCGGTTAGGTCGCGCTTGCCGCATGGAGTCGCTTGCCCGTGGGACAGGCCCTTAACTGTGAGACCCAGATAGTCACAGGACCTCGAGTGACACAGTCAGGAGACTGCCCCAAACATCCTTGACAGGCCCACAGGAAGGTAAAGCTAGGCGTAGAGCTTGATCTTCAGCCATTCAGAGGTAATGAAAAACCACTAAAATTTAAAAATAAAAATTATTAATTTAAAAATGTGAAATATAACGCATACACACTTCAAAATATTACAACATTAATGTAAAGCAAAATCTTTATTCCGAGTTGACTTTCTCATCATATCAGTCTAACCTTATGCTGACTACCAGGTATTGGTATTGTTGCCTAGTGGAGTCCACTGTCCAGGATAAATTGACAGATTTGAACACCATTCTCTAAACCCTCTCTCCACCATCACTGACCCGAGCACATCTATCAGTCAGAAGATTTCCTTCATCAGTCAATGCATTGAGCATAAAAGTCAGGAAGTGAGATGTGTAGCAAGGTGCTGGTTTAAACCGAAGATAGGCACCAAAATCTGGAGTCACTCAACGGGACGGGCAGCATCTCTGGAGAGAAGGCATAGGTGACATTTTGGGGTGAGACCCTTCTTCAGACTGGTTAGGGATAAGGGAAATGAGAGATATAGACAATTATGTGAGAAATAAAGAACAATGAATGAAAGATATGCAAATAAGTAACGATGATAAAGGAAACAGGCCATTGTTAGCTGTTTGGTGGGTGATAACGAGAAGCTAGTGCGACTTGGGTGGGGGAGAGATAGAGAGAGAGGGAATACTGGGGCTACCTGAAGTTAGAGAAATTCATTGTCATACTACTGGGCAGTAAGTTGCCCAAGCAAAATATGAGATGCTGTTTCTCCAATGTGCATTTAGCCTCACTATGACAATGGATGAGACCTAGGACAGAAAGGTCTGTGTAGAAATGGGAAGGAGAATTAAAATATTTCGCAACTGGGAGGTCAGGAAGGTTAATTTTGCAGCTTTATAACACTTTGGTCAAGCTATATTTGGAGTATCGTGTGCAGTTATGGTCTCCATGTCACAGGAAAGATAAGAAGACTTTGGAGAGGCTGCAGAAGAGGTTTACAGAATGCTGGCAAGATTAAAGGATATTAGATAGAAGGAGAGATTGGACAAACTTGGATGGGGGTTTTTCTGGCATGTCAGAAGCTGAGGGGCAACCTGATAGACTCTTTTTTCCTCAGGAAAAGTGAAGATATCAAATATTGGAAGCCATAGCCTTATGGCGAGGAAGGGAAAGTTTAACGGAGATTTGTGTGGCAAATATTTTAGAGTAGTTAGTGCCTGGAACACACTGCCAGGGATGGTGGGGGATAGATCAGCCATGATTGAATGGCGGAGTAGACTTGATGGCCGAATGACCTATTTCTACTCCTATCACTTCCGATCTTATGATCTAAGCAGATACAATAGCAACATTTAAGAAGCATTTATACAGAGACATGAACAGGCAGAGCTGTAGAGACCATGTTCATAAAACTTGAAATCGGAATCAGGATCAGCACAGACATTGTGGGCAGAAGAGCTTGTTTGTGTAGTGTATTGTTTTATGTTCTTTGTTCAAATTATTAGACCCCTTATTTCACAGCATACCCCATGACGTCTGGAACGTCAGATAGACTCAAAGTGCTGGTGTAACTCAGCGGGTCAGGCAGCATCTCTGGAGAAAATTGATTGCTGACGTCTCATGTTGAGAGCTTTCTTCAGAATTTATACAATTTTAATTTTCTAGATAACACTTTATCCACCATTCAATAAGATCATGGTTGATCTGATCATGGCTTCAACTCCACTTTCGCACATATTCCTCATAATCCTTGACACCACCCACAGTTGTAGCACCTTCACCCAGTACCACACTAGATGTTATTCGGTGGCAAGAGGTATCACGACGAAATGGATAAATTGAGTGAAGGTAACTCAGAACTTGATGTAACTGCAAAAAAAAAGCCTCTACATTCAGAAATAATATTCATTTCGATGAATCTCAGAAATATCTTTATTTCGCACTATGAGTTATTCTCTTCATCCGGTATCTGTGCACTGTAGGCAGCTTGATTGTAATCATGTATAGTCTTTTCCTCTGACTGGATAGCATACAACACAAAGCGTTTCACTGTACCTCGGCACACGTGACGGTAAACTAAACTAAACTAACCAAAACTAAAGTAAATATCTTCTGTAAATCTGCTGAAGTAAAGTCATTGAAACACAGATTTTGATTAATAAAAACCTACCTTTCCAGGAGAAAATGAAAATAAAATCTCTTCACATAATCCTTTCAAAGCATAGCCATCTGCTAATACTCCTGAGGTGTGGTGGAGTCCTTCATCATTCACTATCCAGAAGGAACGACAGATTCTTAAACTCCATCAATGAGCTTGTTCAATCAGCAAATTAACGTGACGATCATATGATTGTCTCTTGTTTGCCTTTCCATTGTCCCTTTGATAAAATAGTCTGACCGTGCTTTATGCTTCTGTCAGAAACTATGAAATCACCTTGTGGACCTGCACATCAGTGGGAAAACAATGCACATCATCACCAGAGAACCTGAGTTCCTTTCTGTATAAGATCTGCAGTGTGAATGGGACACCTTCGAATCGCCCTTCAACAACCTCAAACTCACCATCTTTCAAATAACCATTTATTCATCTTTACTGGGCTCAACTCTTTCGAGAATAGGAAAAATATACAGGTATATATAAAATCACAGAAGATAGACACAAAATGCTGGAGTAACTCAGCGGGTCAGGCAGTACCTCTGGAGAAAATGCTTGAGGTGATGTTTTGGGTCGAGACACCTTCTTCAGACTAAGAGACCTGACCTGCTGTGTTCATCCAGCTTTTTGTGTCTATCTTCGATGTAAACCAGCATCTGCAGTTCCTTCCGATAAAATCACGGAATTGTTACAGCAGAGAAGGTGACGTTCGGTCCGCTGACTATGTCAGCATTTAGCTTTGCAGTCCCATTCCCTGATCTTTCACCATAGCTCTGTGATTTTTTTAATTTCCCCCAAATACTCATTCAGCTCCTTATTGAACCATAGTTGAATTTGTGTCCTCCATGCATTCACAGAGTGGATTTCCAATTCCCGCTGCTTTAAGATGTACAGTTGAATTATTAATTCTTTGTCCTCTGCTCCCTGAACAGTCCCTCTCTCTTAGTCTTATTGAAACTCATTGACATTTTGTTCCCTTCTATTTTGAAACTTTTCTCAACTTTCTTTTCTGCTCAGAAACAGTTCCTGGTTTTTAGACGATTCGCAAAACTGAAACTTAGGAGCTGGTAAATCTCTGTGGAGCCCTTGCCTAATCAGCAACATGATCCATTCCAATATTTCACAGTTTTCCACCCCATCCTCCCGTACATAGGTGTACGGAAGGTTTTAATCAAAATATGTTGATGACAACTTTCTGCAATCTTTGCATATTTTCTGACATAAGGTGTTTACATGAAGGATGGCAACTATGTCAATGCAAGCAATTTTACAATGGTGCTAATGATGCCAAAACATGTAAGAGAACCCACTGGTGCTATCAATTAAATTGAAACAGTATTCCCTTTAGGATAATTCCTACCTAAGTTGACACGGTGTAAACCCATCTGACATTCTCTCCGTACATATTCTGAAGTACATATGCTGAAGTACATATTGAAGTATGAGCAGAAGATGATAAAGCACTGACAACTTTTGTTGAAGTATTAGTGACTTAGCCCCTTCCCCTGACAGAAAGATTTCACTGCTGTGTGATCACATACAAAGGATCATATAGTTTGATGGCGTATATGACAGTGAAAAAAGGTATGAAACTGTCTCATTATCTGATTCATAAAGCCTCAATTTTCTGCCTATTTGACTCGTTTGTATATACATCCATTACAAAAATCAACGACCTGTTGCAAACCACACAACAGCCTACTTACTAGTAGTTCCAAGTCCCACACATTTCAAATGCCTCCCAAAGACCCATCTCTCATGTGGGTGATTTCCCAAAATCTATAGTCCCAAGTAGGGATTGTGTTTCCCAGGGTTAGGTACCATGTTCAAATTGGGAAACAGTTATGCGAACTAGGTTTCATTTAATCATTGGTTTCTTAACTTCACGGAGTGAAGAGACATTCGTGGAGATATCAGTTGGAATTCCAAGATTTTTTGCTCGCTTAAGGGTATTATGCATCCAAATAATGGATAGGCTCCAGTCACATAATGTAATCTCCAGTTTGGTGTATAATAGGGTTGACTGATGTTAATTATGACCTCGTAAATGTCCCTGTTCTGCAGCTTTGTGACACCTCTATTCTTCTCAGTCTTCTATTCTCTGGCAGCCCAGACTGAGATTGATGAATTAAGTGCCGAAACCAGGACAGTTTTGTGCATTGGATTCATGTCCATCGGGAACTGGATTGAGACTTGCTTCAAATTGGCTTGATGATACAGCTTTCCTAATGTGGACACCATTGACTCTGTTGCCAGATCAGAATGACAATGAATCCCTAAACTTGCTTATGAGAGTAAGCTTCAAAGAAATCTCATATAGAAAATGATGATTTAGTCAGTAAAATGCACGCCAGCATGCTATAAGCTGTAAAAAATTAATTTCTCCACAGGGTTGAATATTTCTGCTTCAAAAGTCAATATATATGCAGGCACATACAGTAATAGCTTCTTTATTGCAATAATGCATGAATTATTTAAACAACATGACCTTTTTATCATGTATCCTTTGAAAGAAACACATTGAAGATGTAAATTTGAAGCTTATTATTATGCAAATATATTCATTGTT
>JAXLNO010005098.1:0-53400 GCA_038087875.1 Malacoraja senta
TCTGCCTTCCCGTTTTTGCTACCAAAGTGGATAACCTCACATTTATCCACATTATACTGCATCTGCAAACATTTGCCCACTCACCCAGCCTATTCAAGTCACCTTGCAGTCTCCTAGCATCCTCCTCACAGCTAACACTGCCCCCCAGCTTAGTGTCATCCGCAAACTTGGAGATGGTGCTTTCAATTCCCTCGTCCAGATCATTAATATAAATTGTAAATAGCTGGGGTCCCAGCACTGAGCCTTGCGGTACCCCACTAGTCACTGCCTGCCATTGTGAAAAGGACCCGTTTACTCCTACTCTTTGCTTCCTGTTTGCCAGCCAGTTCTCTATCCACATCAATACTGAACCCCCAATACCGTGTGATTTAAGTTTGTATCCTAATCTCTTATGTGGTACCTTGTCGAAAGCCTTCTGAAAGTCCAGATACAACACATCCACTGGTTCTCCCCTATCCACTCTACTAGTTACATCCTCAAAAAATTCTATAAGATTCGTCAGACACGATTTACCTTTCGTAAATCCATGCTGACTTTGTCAATGATTTCACCATTTTCCAAATGTGCTGCTATCCCATCTTAATAACTGACTCTAGCAGTTTCCCCACTAACGATGTTAGACTAACTGGTCTGTAATTCCCCGTTTTCTCTCTCCCTCCCTTCTTAAAAGTGGGGTTACGTTTGCTACCCTCCAATCCTCAGGAACTACTCCAGAATCTAAAGAGTTTTGAAAAATTATCACTAATGCATCCACTATTTCTGGAGCTACTTCCTTAAGTACTCTGGGATGCAGCCTATCTGGCCCTGGGGATTTATCGGCCTTTAATCCATTCAATTTACCCAAACACCACTTCCCGACTAACCTGGATTTCACTCAGTTCCTCCATCTCCTTTGACCCCGCGGCCCCCTGCTATTTCCGGCAGATATTTATGTCTTCCTTAGTGAAGACGGAACCAAAGTAGTTATTCAATTGGTCTGCCATATCCTTGTTCCCATGATCAATTCACCTGTTTCTGACTGCAAGGGACCTACATTTGATTTAACTAATCTCTTTCTCTTCACATATCTATAAAAACTTTTGCAGTCAGTTTTATGTTCCCTGCCAGTTTCCTTTCATAATCTATTTTCCCTTTCCTAATTAAGCCCTTTGTCCTCCTCTGCTGGTCTCTGAATTTCTCCCAGTCCTCTGGTATGCTGCTTTTTCTGGCTAATTTGTACGCATCATCTTTTGCTTTGATACTATCCTGATTTCCCTTGTTATCCACGGATGCACTACCTTCCTTGATTTATTCTTTTGCCAAACTGGGATGAACAATTTTTGTAGTTCATCCATGCAGTCTTTAAATGCCTTCCATTGCATATCCACCGTCAACCCTTTTAGAACTAATTGCCAGTCAATCTTGGCCAATTCACGTCTCATACCCTCAAAGTTACCTTTCTTTAAGTTCAGAACCGTTGTTTCTGAATTAACAATGTCACTCTCCATCCTAATGAAGAACTCAACCATATTATGATCACTCTTGCCCAAGGGGGCACGCACAACAAGTCTGCTAACTAACCCTTCCTCATTACTCAATACCCAGTCTAGAATAGCCTGCTCTCTCGTTGGTTCCTCTACATGTTGGTTTAGATAACTATCCCTCATACATTCCAAGAAATCCTCTTCCTCAGCACCCCTGCCAATTTGATTCACCCAATCTATATGTAGATTGAAGTCACCCATTATAACTGTTTTGCCTTTGTTGCACGCATTTCTAATTTCCTGTTTGATGCCATCCCCAACTTCACTACTACTGCTACGATGTGAGAAACACAAAGCATGCGGATTGAGTTTAATAATCTGGATGCAGGGGGAGGATTCTCCTAGGCTGGGGAGTCCACAATCAGGGACCTTAGATTTAACGTGTAGGAAGGAACTGCACAGGATGGTTTGCACCGAAGATAGACACAAAGTGCTGGAGTAACTCAGCGGGACAGGCAGCATCTCTGGAAAGAATAGACCATAGATGCAGGAGTAGGAGTAGATCCCCAATCAGTACCCCGTTCCTGCCTCTCCCTATATCCTGTGACTCCGCTATCTTTAAGAGCCCTATCTAGCTCTCTCTTGAAAGCAGGCAGTGAAGAAAGCGAATGGCATGTTGGCCTTTATAACAAGAGGAATCGAATAGAGGAGCAAAGAGGTCCTTCTGCAGTTGTACAGAGCCCTAGTGAGACCACACCTGGAGTATTGTGTGCAGTTCTGGTCCCCTTATTTGAGGAAGGACATTCTTGCTATTGAGGGAGTGCAGCGTAGGTTTACCAGGTTAATTCCTGGGATGGCGGGACTGTCATATGCTGAGAGAATGGAGCAGCTGGGCTTGTACACTCTGGAGTTCAGAAGGATGAGAGGATATCTCATTAAAACATATAAAATTGTTAAGGGCTTGGACACACTAGAGGCAGGAAACATGTTCCCGATGTTGGGGGAGTCCAGAACCAGGGGCCACAGTTTAAGAATAAGGAGCAAGCCATTTAGAACGGAGACGAGGAAACACTTTGTCTCACAGAGAGTGGTGAGTCTGTGGAATGCTTTCAAGAGAGAGCTAGATAGGGCTCTTAAAAATAGCGGAGTCAGGGGATATGGGGAGAAGGCAGGAACGGGGTACTGATTGGGGATGATCAGCCATGATCACATTGAATGGCGGTGCTGGCTCGAAGGGCCAAATGGCCTGCTCCTGCACCTATTGTCTATTGTCTGTCTATTGAAAGCATCCAGAGAACCAGCCACCACTGCCCTCTGAGGCAGAGAATTCCACGGACTCACAACTCTCTGTGAAAAAGTGTTTCCTTATCTTCATTCTAAGTGGCTTACCCCTTATTCTTAAACTGTGTGGCCTCTGGTTCTGGACTCCCCCAACATCGGGAACATGTTTCCTGCCTCTAGCGTGTCCAAACCCTTAACAATCTTATATGTTTCAATAAGATCCCCTCTCATCCTAAATTCCAGAGTATACAAGCCCAGCCGCTCCATTCTATCAGCATATGACAGTCCCACCAATGGGTGAGGCGAGGGAGACACAGATATGGAAGAGAGAGGTGTGAAAACGAGACATTTCCCTTCCACACCTCTGTGTCTCACTCCCTCCTGTCTCTCAGTCTGAAGAAGAGACCTGACCTGAAATGTCACCCGTTCCTTCTCTCCAGAGATGTTGCCTGGCCCGCTGTTACTCCTGCATTTTGTGTCTATCTTAGCCTTAGATTGAGGATACATGCATGGACATCGAAGATGATGATGATGAGAAACCTCTACACTCAGAAAAAGTGAACCCGAGTAACTCTCTACCAGAGGCGACACAAGTTGGTGAATACATTTATGTTTTGAGACAGCAGAGGGCATAAGGAGTTAATGGGAGCGAACAGGAACACGGCACTGAGACAGAGAATTGGTCATGATCATAGTGATTGGTGGCGCAGACTCAATAGGACAAAAGGCTGTTCCTATTTCTCTGTGAAAAAGGACACAGTGCTGGAGTAACTCAGCGGGTCAGGCAGCATCTGTGGAGAACATGGATAGGTGACGTTTCACAGAGTGCTGGAGTAACTCAGCGGGTCAGGCAGCATCTGTGGAGAACATGGATAGGTGACGTTTCGCAGAGTGCTGGAGTAACTCAGCGGGTCAGGCAGCATCTGTGGAGAACATGGATAGGTGACGTTTCGCAGAGTGCTGGAGTAACTCAGCGGGTCAGGCAGCATCTGTGGAGAACATGGATAGGTGACGTTTCGCAGAGTGCTGGAGTAACTCAGCGGGTCAGGCAGCATCAAAACATGAATCGGTGACGTTTCTGAATTCAAAACCCCACCCAGCTCACCAAAGTCAATGTTTTCGTCGAGTTTCCATACAAAGTCTGGAATGATCCACTTGTACGCGGTGAGATCTGGTAGCATTTCCTTCCATTCATCATATGTCTGTAAAAAACATAGTCAAAGTCCTTTATGTGCATTACAAGAACTTCAGACCAACAGGCGAGCTATATTTGATCATGCGTCAGAATTCTTGCGAGCTCCGTAATTTCTGCCGCTTGATAAATAGAATTGGCCTGTTAGCTTGATTATCAAAACGGATCAAAATGCAACTGCAACTTTTCATAAGGTTTAGAATTACAGTGAATGATAAAAACAAAATGAAAAACATCAATAAATACATTTTTAATAGCAATAAACAATCAAATAATATATGTAGGGAAGAACTACATTTAAATCGAAGGTAGATGCAATAAGCTGGAGTGACTCAGTGGGACAGGCAGCATCTCTGGAGAGAAGGAATGGGTGACGTTTCGGGTCAAGACCCTTCTTCAGACTGATGTCAGGGGAGTGGGCGGGACAGAGATAGAATGTAGTCGGAGATAATAAGACCGGTGGGAGAACTGGGAAGGGGAGGGGATGGAGAGAGAGGGAAAGCAAGGGCTATTTGAAGTTAGAGAAGTCAATGTTCATACCGCTGGGGTAAACTGCCCAAGTGAAATATGAGGTTGCTCCAATTTGGGCTGGGCCTCACTCTGACAATGGAGGAGGCCCAGGACAGAAATGTCAGATTGGGAATGTGAGGGGGAGTTAAAGTGCTGAGCAACCGGGAGATCAGGTACGTTAAGGCGGACTGAGCGAAGGTGTTCAGCGAAACGATTGCCGAGCCTGAGCTTGGTCTCGTCGATATAGAGGAGTCCACACCTGGAACAGAGGATACTGTAGATGAGGTTGGAGGAGGTGCAAGTGAACCTCTGCCTCACCTGGAAAGACTGTCGGGGCCCTTGGACGGAGTCAAGGGGGGAGGTAAAGGGACAGGTGTTGCATCTCCTGTGGTTGCAGGGGAAAGTACCAGGGGAGGGGGCGGTTTGAGTGGGAAGGGAAGAATTGATCAGGGAGTTTCGGAGGGAACGGTCTCTGCGGAAAGCAGAAAAGGGGTGGAGATGGGAAGATGTGGCCAGTAGTGGGATCCCGTTGGAGGTGGTGAAAGTGTTGGAGGATTATATGCTGTATGCGACGACTGATGGGGTGGATGGTGAGGACAAGGGGGACTCTGTCCTTGTTACGAATGGGGGGAGGGGGAGCAAGAGTGGAGCTGAGGGATATGGAGGAGACCCTAGTGAGAGCCTCATCTATAATGGAAGAGGGGAACCCCCGGTCCCTAAAGAATGAGGACCTGGTATGGTAAACCTCATCCTGGGCACAGATGCGGCGTAGACGGAGAAATTGGGAGTAGGGGATAGAGTCTTTACAGGAAGTAGGGTGGGAAGAAGTGTAGTCTAGATAGCTATGGGAGTCAGTGGGTTTGTCATAGATGTCAGTCGATAGTCTGTCTCCTGTGATGGAGACGGTGAGATCTAGAAACGGTAGGGAGATGTCGGAAATGGTCCAAGTGAATTTGAGCGCAGGATGGAAATTAGTGGTGAAGTTGATGAAGTCAGTGAGTTCTACATGGGTGCAGGAGGTAGCACTGATACAGCCATCAATGTAGCGGAGGTAGAGATCGGGGATAGGGCCACTGTACGCCTGGAACAGTGATTGTTCGATGTACCCTACAAAGAGGCAGGCATAGCTTGGGCCCATGCGCGTGCCCATAGCTACGCCTTGGATTTGGAGGAAGTGGGAGGAGTCGAAAGAGAAGTTGTTAAGGGTAAGGACCAGTTCTGCCAGGCGGAGGAGAGTGTTCCACCAGCGAAGGAATAGGTGACGTTTCAGGTCGAGACCCGGAAGCATCTATGGGATCCGGAAGGGTCTCGACCTGAAATGTCACCTATTCCTTCGCTCCATAGATGCTGCTGCACCCGCTGAGTTTCTCCAGCACTTTTGTCTAAACAGAAACTCTTGCTGTAGCTGTGACGCACCTTCTTGGCCGTGTAGCCGCCTCCCACGGCGGATCCCAGCACCAGGTAGCGGATCTTCAGCAGTCGCGTGGCCAACCTGGCCAGGATGAAAGTCCGGTGGGGGTAGTTAACGATTTGTAACGGGGACGGTCTCGCAGGGAGTCTGTTGAAGGTGGAGTAGGGCTGAGGTTTGGAGGTCCAGTGCAGCCGGCGGAGATGAGCGCGAGGTGCCGTCAGCCTGCGGACAGCCCTGTTCAGCAAGCACAGCTTCCTGACGGCAAACTTCATGTTAACACCGAGGTCCTACCAGCGGGTGCCAGCAAGCAAAGCCTGGAGAAAGAGAGAACTAAATCATGGCATCATGTAAATATGCTGAATTCCTCATATTATCATGTGAAAAATGTGAAGACTTAGACTGATAAGAGTGATACAGCATGGAAACAGGCCCTTCGGCCCAACGCTCCATGCTGACCAATGCCTCATCTACGCTAATCCCATTTGGACCATATCCCTTTCAACCTTTTGGCCCATATCCCATCATCCATGGACTCTTTAAATGCTGTTATAGTAACTGCCTCAACTACCTCCTCCGACAGCTCGTTCCATACACCCACCTCACCTCTGTATAAAAAACCTGTATTTCATGTTCCTATTAAATCTTTCCCCTCTCACAATAGACAATAGACAATAGGTGCAGGAGTAGGCCATTCGGCCCTTCGAGCCAGCACTGCCATTCAATGTGATCATGGCTGATCATCCCCAATCAGTACCCCGTTCCTGCCTTCTCCTCATATCCCCTGACTCCGCTATCTTTAAGAGCCCTATCTATGTCTGTATTCGTGCCTACTATGTTCTGGTGTGCTAAAGCAAAGCAAGAATTTCATTGTCCTATCAGGGACACATGACAATAAACTCTCTTGAACTAGCTCTCTCTTGAAAGTATCCAGGGAACCGGCCTCCACCGCCCTCTGAGGCAGAGAATTCCACAGACTAACAACTCTCTGTGTGAAAAAGTGTTTCCTCATCTCCGTTCTAAATGGCTTACCCCTTATTCTTCAACTTTATTCGTCACCTTATACTTATACCCTCTAGTTCTAAATTCCCCAACCTTGAGAAAAATCCACCCTGTCTCTCCCCCTTGTGATCTTGTACACCTCTATAAGATCACCCCTCAGCCTCCTACGCTTCATGGAATAGAGTCCTAGCCTGTCCAATCTCTCCCAATAGCTCCGGTCCTCGAATCCTGGCAACATGTATTCATCTTTGCACGCTTTCCAGTTTAATGGCATGTCTCCTATATCAAGGGCACTTTGGGTCGGGACCGTTCTTCATTGATAGGAAAGCTTCTGTTGGATACATACATAGATACATAGAAATTAGGTGCAGGAGTAGGCCATTCGGCCCTTCGAGCCTGCACCGCCATTCAATACGATCATGGCTGATCATCCAACTCAGTATCCCGTACCTGCCTTCTCTCCATACCCCCTGATCCCTTTAGCCACAAGGGCCACATCTAATTCCCTCTTAAATATAGCCAATGAACTGGCCTCAACTACCCTCTGTGGCAGAGAGTTCCAGAGATTCACCACTCTCTGTGTGAAAAAGTTTTTCCTCATCTCGGTCTTAAAGGATTTTCCCCTTATCCTTAAGCTGTGACCCCTTGTCCTGGACTTCCCCAACATCGGGAACAATCTTCCTGCATCTAGCCTGTCCAACCCCATAAGAATCTTGTACGTTTCTATAAGATCCCCTCTCAATCTCCTAAATTCTAGCGAGTATAAGCCAAGTCTATCCAGTCTTTCTTCATATGAAAGTCCTGACATCCCAGGAATCAGTCTGGTGGGGCAAATGAACCAGCTCAGAGTGATGTTTTGGTTAGCATGGACGAGTTGGGCTGAAGGGCCTGGTTTTGAACTGTATCACTCTGTGTCTAATTTAAAACAGGAACACTTGCACACTCCACTGACGACAACAACAGCTGGCAACAGCAAGAGTAGAACAATGATTAAGAAGGTTAAATGAATACATTGCCAAACACTCACCAGCCCTGTACTGGGGCAGCGGGGACAGTTTTATCAGACACAGGGCTCGAGGGAGCATTTCCAATTTTATTTACAGCCCGTGCCAATTGTGCTCTCGTAGCATTTTTCAAAAACTGGCATAAAGAACTATGGATATACATTTAGATATATTAAAGTCCAGTTGCCCAAATTAGCGCAGCCATCTTTGTGATTTGGAGGACACGCTTTGTGATGCAACTCATCAATGTACAGACTTCTATTACATCATAAAGCAGAATGTCAAAGCTGCACCAATCTGGTTCCCAGCAAGTTAACACAATAACCAATCATTTATCACAGCATGCAGCCAAGGATGCACTGGTACCAGGTACTTGAGCCGGTTCACGGACTTCTGCGGTGAGGAAGAGACCGTGTTCCACGTCTACATACAGTGTGAGAGGTTGCAGCCCCTGTTCGACTATCTGAAGGGGCTGGCTGTTCCTCAAGTTTTGGCTACATTTTAGCCCCACACTCCTGATATTTGGGCACCCGGTACAGAGGGTCGGGAGGGGGAGGGGGGGGTGGTCTGCTCCTGGGCCTGGCCAAGATGGCCATTCGTGGGTCCAGGCAGCGGGAAGTCAGCGGCCACCCCGGGGTCGGCTGCCTGCCCCTTTTCCGGGCCTACGTCCGTGCACACGTGTCCCTGGAGAGGGAACACGTGGTGTACACAGGGACTTTGGAGGCCTTCCGTGAATGCTGGTCACCGCGGGAGGTCGAGTGATTTGTTGATAACATAGGCAGTCTTTGATTGTGCTCATTTGTATGTTTATTTTTATTTTTTGAATAAAAGTATTTGTATAATTTAAAAAAAGGATGCACTGGAAATAGAGACCAATGAAGAGAATGAACTGTAAACATGGAGTGTCCAATGGTACAGCAATATCATATACCCGGAGACACATGGAACTACAGATGTTAGAATCTTGAGGGTCAGGCAGCATCTGTGGAGGGAATGAGCAGATGACGTTTCGGATCAAGACCCTTCTTAAGACTGACGTGTCTCCATTCAGAGTCTCCACTCACCCCCTCCATGACACTGGTCAACCTGACAAGCACCTTCAGCAACAGACTGGTTCCACCAAGATGCAGCACAGAACGCCACAGGAGATCCTTCTTCCCTGTGGCTATCAAACTGTACAACCCCTCCCCCTTCTGTCGTGGGGTAGACTGAGACTGACTCCCCTCTCCCCCCCCCACGCCCCCCCAATCTTTGCACATCCCCAATCCTTTCCACTGGTCACTTTAATTTCATGTTTGATGTATCTTGTGTTTTATGACTGTTGGCAGATCAATGTCCCTCCTGGGATAAATAAAGTTCTATCGTATCTTATCGTAAGTGTCCTGACCCAAAATGTTGTCTATCCATTCCCTCCACAGATGCTGCCTCACAGACTTAGTTCCTTCAGCACTTAGTTTTTACTGCATATGCCTGGGTCTAAAGGGCCTGTCCCACTTAGGCGATTTTTTCTGTGACTGCCGACGGCTGTCACAGTCGTAGCAGGTCGCCAAAAAAACGGCGAGTGGACCCCCTCTACGACAATGTCTACGACAACCTACCAGCTAGTCGACGTCCAGCTACGGCAAGCTACCAACAACCGGCAACCCATTAGGACGTCCACCTACGACCACACCTATGTCCACCCGCGACAAGCTATGACCCTGTCGGCAACAACTGAAGACAATTCAGTCGCCGGTACCTGTCGCTGGTTGACGTAGGTAGTCGCCAATGGAATTCACCGAAGTCAGCACCGGCGACAACCTACGTCTTCCTGGCGACAACCTACGACAGCACCTACGTCAGGAGAAGTCAAGCTACGCTCATTGGTGTCAAACCAACTGTCGCCAACTGTGGCTGAAAAGTTTTGAACATTTCAAAATCCAGCGGCAACCAGAAAAACGCTACGACTCTTTGGGCGACTGAGGAGACGACTCGCGACCATACAGGCGACACCCCGGTGACAGCCTAGTCGCCTGTAGTCGCCTAAAAAAATCGCCTAAGTGGGACAGGCCCTCAAGCGGGCACTTGACGGAATGCCATATGGAAGATTAATTGAGAAACAAAAACCTCTTGGATCCAAGGGAAACGAGCAAATTGGATTATAAACTAATTCAGCTACAGAAAGCCATTATTAAGGGTTTACAGGTTTTTTTGTAACTTAAGTGCTCTCTCTTTTGGGGGGTGTTTAGGGCAGAGATCTTATGATCTGTTGATTTATCTGAAGTATAGATATGATTTGGACATTATTGCTATTGAGGGAGTGCAGCGTAGGTTTACAAGGTTAATTCCCGGGATGGCGGGACTGTCATATGCTGAGAGAATGGAGCAGCTGGGCTTGTATACTCTGGAGTTTAGAAGGATGAGAGGATATCTTATTGAAACATATAAGTTTATTAAGGGTTTGGACACGCTAGAGGCAGGAAACATGTTCCCGATGTTGGGGGTGTCCAGAAGCAGGGGCCACAGTTTAAGAATAAGGGGTAAGCCATTTGGAACTGAGACGAGGAAACACTTTTTCTCACAGAGAGTTGTGAGTCTGTGGAATTCTCTGCATCAGAGGGCGGTGGAGGCCGGTTCTCTGGATACTTTTAAGAGAGAGCTAGATAGGGCTTTTAAAGATAGCGAAGTCAGGGGATATGGGGAGAAGGCAGGAATGGGTACTGATTGGGGATTATCAGCCATGATCACAATGAATGGCGGTGCTGGCTCAAGGGACCGAGTGGCCTACTCCTGCACCTAGTGTCTATTGTCTAAAAGTACTGGGCAACAGTTCAGAGCTTCCTGATGCCACCACATTGGGCCAACCAAGCATCCACACGAGGGCATCAGTGGGCAGGGTGGGTGGGCACAGAGCAGCCTGCAGACTTCAATGAGGGCAGGTTTGAAGTTATACATTTGGGTGTCAGAGTCAAGAGTGTAGAATTGTCATTTAATATTATCTGAATGAATATTAAAAGCAATGGGGAACGATGGAATAGTGTTCTCCGATCTACAACTAACCTGTCATGCTGTAATTGAACAATGTCCCCAAACATTGTCAGGATGGACATTAATGAATCGCTGGTGTCAAAATGAATGTCACAACAAGAACACGCGAGTCAGGAGTCATTGTTTCACGGGAACAATGAAACTCATACTGGCTGCAGCATTAGATGCCTGTAAACACCGTACTCATAGATAACATGAACAAAAAATGTCAATACATTAAAAACCCAATCAATTACAAACACAAAAAGCACAGTCCTTAATGCAACCAAGACAGTGCATGGTTTAGAAACATAGAAAATAAGTGCAGGAGTAGGCCCTTTGAGCCATTCAATATGATCACAGCTGATCATCCATAATCAGTACCCCGTTCCTGCTTTTTCCCCATATCCCTTGATTCCATTAGCCCGAAGAACTAAATCTAACTCTCTCTTGAAAACATCCAGTGAATTGGCCTCCACTGCCTTCTGTGGCAGAGAATTCCATAGATTCACAACTCTCTGCGTGAAAAGGTTTTCCTCATCTCAGTCCTAAATGGCCGACTCCTTATTCTTAAACTGTGACCCCTGATTCTGGACGGCCGTCAAGGAGGCGGCCGTTCCAGGTGTCCCAAGCCGCTGAGAGGGTTCTCCCGACACCGGAGCACCATCACCCGGCGAGAACGGCCTGGAACATCGGGCCTCCGTGAAGGTGACTGTGGAGGCCTCAATAGGTCCGACTATGGGTGGACATGGGATGGGGACTGGACTTTGTGCCTTCCCCCACAGTGGGAACCATTGTGGGGGGATGTTTTATGTTTTATGTTACATTTCTTTAATGTTGTGTCTAATTTGTGCTGCATGGCAAGACAAATTTCACTACACCATTTGGTGTATGTGACAATAAATGTCCTTTGTCCTTTGTCTTTGTCCTTTGGACTCCCCCAACGTCGGGAAAATTTTTCCTGCATCTAGCCTGCCCAATCCCTTAAGAATTTTATGTTTCTATAAGATCTCCTCTCATCCTAAATTCCGGTGAATACAAGCCCAGTTGACCCATTCTTTCATCTTCAGTTAGTGTTTGGTAGTGTTCAAGAACCTGACGGGGTGGGAGATTGCAACCTTCACGTGGTCCGCCCTGTTTCGACGAATGCAATCAACCCGATGTGCACAATCAAAAATAAGATCAAATAGAACAAGTTGACCTACAACTTTAGGCTTTGCACGCCATACGCAAGAAGAATCTGATGGGTGTTGTGAAGAACAACCAGGTGGGCATCAAAAGCAAGGGTCTACATGCTGCCATACTGAGCAGTGAAGAGAGGAGCAGAACAGTGTTGGAGTACTGTTGAGGGGGACAGCCTTCTGCGGGTAGCAACAGCGGCCGGGCTTCCGGCACAGAGACCAGCCCTATTGCTCAGAAGGGTAGGGAAAAGAAGAGGAGGGCAATAGTAATAGGGGACTCTATGGTTAGGGGGTCGGATAGGCGATTCTGTGGACGCAGTCAGGAGACCCGGATGGTAGTTTGCCTCCCTGGTGCCAGGGTCAGGGATGTGTCTGAACGCGTCCAAGATATCCTGAAATCGGAGGGAGAGGAGCCTGAGGTCGTGGTACATATAGGTACCAATGACATAGGTAGAAAAAGAGAAGAGGTCTTGAAAGGAGAATTTAGGGAGTTGGGAGGAGAGTTAAGGAGAAGGACTACAAAGGTAACAATCTCAGGATTACTACCTGTGCCACGCGACGGTGAGAGTAGGAATGGAGTGAGGTGGAGGATAAATGCGAGGCTGAGGAACTGGTGCAGCGGGCAGGGATTCAAATTTCTGGATCATTGGGACCTCTTTTGGGGAAGGTGTGACCTGTACAGAAAGGACGGGTTGCACTTGAACCCGAGGGGGACCAATATCCTGGCGGGGAGATTTGCAAAGGCTACTGGGGAGACTTTAAACTAGAACGGTTGGGGGAAGGGACTCAAATAGAGAAAGCTAGTGGAAAATGTGGGAGGCAGGAGGCAGAGAAGGGAAGCACTCGGACCCAAAATGTAGGGGAGAAAGAAGAAAAAGATAATAAACAGAGAATAAGTGGTGGTGGGTTTCTTAAATGTGTATATTTTAATGCTAGGAGCATTGTAAGAAAGGTGGATGAGCTTAGAGCCTGGATTGACACCTGGAAGTATGATGTTGTGGCGATCAGTGAAACATGGTTGCAGGAGGGCTGTGATTGGCAAATAAATATTCCAGGATTTCGTTGCTTCAGGGGTGATAGAATTGGAGGGGCAAGAGGTGGGGGTGTTGCATTGCTTGTCAAGGAAGATATTACAGCAGTGCTTTGGCAGGATAGATTAGAGGGCTCGTCTAGGGAGGCTATTTGGGTGGAACTGAGAAATGGGAAAGGTGTAGCAACACTTATAGGGGTGTATTATAGACCGCCAAATGGGGAGCGAGAATTGGAAGAGCAAATATGTAAGGAGATAGCAGATATTAGTAGTAAGCACAAGGTAGTGATTGTGGGAGATTTCAATTTTCCACACATAGACTGGGAAACACATTCTGTAAAAGGGCTGGATGGTTTGGAGTTTGTAAAATGTGTGCAGGATAGTTTTTTGCAGCAATACATAGAGGTACCTACTAGAGAAGGGGCAGTGCTGGACCTCCTGTTAGGAAATGAGACAGGGCAGGTGGCGGAGGTATGCGTCGGGGAGCACTTCGGGTCCAGTGATCACAATACCATTTGTTTCAATATAATTATGGAGAGGGTCAGAACGGAACCTAGGGTTGAGATTTTTGTTTGGAGAAAGGCTAACTTTGAGGAGATGCGAAAGGATTTAAAAGGAGTGAATTGGGACATGTTGTTTTATGGGAAGGATGTAGAAGAAAAATGGAGGACATTTAAGGGTGACATTTTAAGAGTACAGAATCTTTATGTCCCTGTTCGGTTGAAAGGAAATAGTAAAAAATGGAAAGAGCCATGGTTTTCAAGGCAAATTGGACACTTGGTTCGGAAAAAGAGAGAGATCTACAATAATTATAGGCAGCATGGAGTAAATGAGGTGCTCGAGGAGTATAAAGAATGTAAAAAGAATATTAAGAAAGAAATTAGAAAAGCTAAAAGAAGATATGAGGTTGCTTTGGCAAGTAAGGTGAAAGTAAATCCAAAGGGTTTCTACAGCTATATTAATAGCAAAAGGATAACAAGGAATAAAATTGGTCCATTAGAGAGTCAGAGTGGACAGCTATCTGCAGAGCCAAAAGAGATGGGGGAGATATTGAACAATTTCTTTTCTTCGGTATTCACGAAGTTGAAGGATATGGAATTATGTGAGGTAAGGGAAACAAACAGAGTAGCAATGGAAACTGTGAGATTCAAAGAAGAGGAGGTGCGGACACTTTTGAAAAATATGAAAACGGATAAGTCTCCAGGTCCTGACAGGATATTCCCTAGGACATTGAGGGAAGTTAGTGTAGAAATAGCAGGGGCTATGACAGAAATATTTCAAATGTCATTAGAAACGGGAATAGTGCCGGAGGATTGGCGTACTGCGCATGTTGTTCCGTTGTTTAAAAAGGGTTCGAAGAGTAAACCTAGCAATTATAGACCTGTTAGTTTGACGTCAGTGGTGGGCAAATTAATGGAACGGATACTTAAAGATAATATATATAAGCATCTGGATAAGCAGGGTCTGATTAGGAACAGTCAACATGGATTTGTGCCTGGAAGGTCATGCTTGACTAATCTTCTTGAATTTTTCGAAGAGGTTACTAGGGAAATTCATGAGGGTAAAGCAGTGGATGTTGTCTATATGGACTTCAGTAAGGCCTTTGACAAGGTTCCTCATGGAAGGTTGGTTAAGAAGATTCAATTGTTGGGTATTAATGGTGGAGTAGCAAGATGGATTCAACAGTGGCTGAATGGGAGATGCCAGAGAGTAATGGTGGATGGCTGTTTGTCAGGTTGGAGGCCGGTGACTAGTGGGGTGCCTCAGGGGTCTGTGTTGGGTCCACTGTTGTTTGTCATGTACATCAATGATCTGGATGATGGTGTGGATTAGTAAGTATGCAGATGATACTAAGATAGGTGGTGTTGTGGATAATGAAGTAGATTTTCAAAGTCTACAGAGAGATTTAGGCCATTTGGAAGAGTGGGCTGAAAGATGGCAGATGGAGTTTAATGCTGACAAATGTGAGGTGCTACATCTCGGCAGGACAAATCAAAATAGGACGTACACGGTAAATGGTAGCGAATTGAGGAATGCAGTTGAACAGAGGGATCTAGGAATAACTGTGCATAGTTCCCTGAAGGTGGAATCTCATGTTGATAGGGTGGTAAAGAAAGCTTTTGGTGTGCTGGCCTTTATAAATCAGAGCATTGAATATAGAAGTTGGGATGTAATGTTAAAATTGTACAAGGCATTGGTGAGGCCAATTCTGGAGTATGGAGTACAATTTTGGTCGCCTAATTATAGGAAGGATGTCAACAAAATAGAGAGTACAGAGGAGTTTTACCAGAATGTTGCCTGGGTTTCAGCAACTAAGTTACAGAGAAAGGTTGAACAAGTTAGGTCTTTATTCTTTGGAGCGCAGAAGGTTAAGAGGGGACTTGATAGAGGTCTTTAAAATTATGAGCGGGTTAGACAGAGTGGACGTGGATAAGCTTTTCCCATTGAGAGTAGGGAAGATTCAAACAAGGGGACATGACTTGAGAATTAAGGGACAGAAGTTTAGGGGGATCATTAGGGGGAACTTCTTTACTCAGAGAGTGGTAGCTGTGTGGAATGAGCTTCCAGTGGAAGTGGTGGAGGCAGGTTCGATGTTATCCTTTAAAAATAGATTGGATGGGTATATGGACGGGAAAGGAATGGAGGGTTATGGTCTGAGTGCAGGTAGATGGGACTAGGGGGGAGTATTTTATTGTTAATTTTAAAAAAAATAAAAAAATTTAAATGTTCGGCACGGACTTGAAGGGCCGAGATGGCCTGTTTCCGTGCTGTTATGGTTATATGGTTATATGGTTATATGAGTGTCCACACATTCCCAATGGCCGTTTGTCGCGAGCTGTGGCCACCAGACCCAAACCTTGCAGCCCGTCACACTTCAGCTGGACAATGCAGCAGTGGGTAACAGCTCAGGAACAACTCACTGGACTGACAGACTGCCAGCCTCCCACCTCACTGGACACAAGACTGTGCTGGGGTGAGGGGGAGGTGTACGGCCACACCTCTATTTATCAATGTAGAGGAGAGGCCCAACTGTTTTACAGCAGCCATCTTTGTCACCAAAACAACAGAAAGGTTGCCACCTGAAACATCACCTATTCCTTCTCTCCACAGATGCTGCCTGACTCGCTGAGTTACTCCAGCTTTTTGTGTCTATCTTTGGTGTAAAGCAGCCTCTGTAGTTCCTTACACAGATAAATATTACCTTTCAAATACTTGCATTAGAAGCCCAAATAGAGTTTTATCCAAGGATTAAATGATGATGAACAAGAAACGGAGTGACACGATATAGAAATAGAAACAAGAAAAGCTGCAGGGAATTAATCAGAGGAAAAAGGTCGATTGGCTTCAAAACAATAAATGAAGAAGGGTCTCGACCTGAAACGCCATATATTCCTTCGCTCCATAGATGCTGCCTCACCCACTGACTTTCTCCAGCATTTTTGTCTACCTTGGATTTTTCCAGCATCTGCACATCTTTCTTCAACAATGGTTTGAATGTAGTTTGGATACTTTTGTGTCTAAAACCTGCTAATTCCTGAAGTTCATAGCACAGACCTTCAGCCCAACTCATCCATGCCGACCAAGATGTCCTCTCCAAACCAGTCCCATCGGCCCTCTAAACCTTTCCTTTCCATCGTAACTGTGCGTGTGTTTTAAATGTTGCTCTTGCACCTGCCTGAATTATCTCCTCTGGCAGTACTTTCCATATTTCGACCAGCTTCTGTGTGAAAAAGTTACCTTACAGGTTCGCCTTAAATCTTTCCCCTCCCCAGAGTCTGTTGACTCTGTGCATTCACCCTATCTATTCCCCTAATGATTTTATACACCTGTATAAGATCATCCCTCATCCTCCTGCGCTCCAAGGAATGAAGTCCTAGCCTGACCCAACCTCTCCCGAAAGCTCAGGCCTCACGTCCTGGCAACATCCTCGTAAATCTTCCCTGCACACACTCAAACTTAGCTCAATGAGCCTCGCGATCTCATCGACCAGTCCAAATGTTTTTAAGTGCAGTTGTTGCCTTTTCGAGGCCACACCAGCAGATGCTCATTAACCAGTACAGTGGTTACATTATTGGATCAACATAAAGAGGCACAAGGTGCTGATGTAACTCAGCAGGGCAGGCAGCACCTATCCATGTTCTCCACAGATGCTGCCTGACCCGCTGAGTTACTCCAGCACTCTGTGAAACGTCACCTATCCATGTTCTGCAGAGATGCTGCCTGACCCGCTGAGTTACTCCAGCATTTTTGTCTACCTTCTGCAGTTCCTCCCCTCACTGAGACTGGAGGAAGGAAAAGAGGGGTGGGATTGAAGGTCAAGACCTGGCTGTGGTCACTGCAGCCAGCACCGCAGCTCAGCCACAGCCTCAGGGGCATTAGACAATAGGTGCAGGAGAAGGCCATTTTGCCCTTCGAGCCAGCACCGCCATTCAATGTGATCACGGCTGATCATCCACAATCAGTACCCCGTTCCTGCCTTCTCCCCATATCCCCTGACTCCACTATCTTTAAGAGCCCTATCTAGCTCTCTCTTGAAAGCATCCAGAGAACCGGCCTCCACCGCCCTCTGAGGCAGAGAATTCCACAGACTCACCACTCTCTGTGTGGAAACGCCCTGCTGGATCGTCAAAGCTCCCTGACGGGCGTGTCGAGGGGGAACGGCAGGAGAATGGGGTTAGGAGGGAGAGATAGATTAGCCATGATTGAATGGCGGAGTAGACTTCATGGGACGAATGGCCTCATTCTGCTCCAATCACTTATGACCTTGTGGAAGCTGATTGAAGATCATTCCCTGGGCATCTGAGAGCCGGTGTGAAGAAGGGTCTCGACCAGGAAGATCACTCCAGCATTTTGTGGGTGTCCTGTCTCTCTCTCTCTCTCTCTCTCTCTCTCTCTCTCTCTCTGTATCACTCTGTATCTCTCCCTCTCTCTGTATATCTCTCTTTCTTTCTCTGTATCTCTCCCTGAGTCTCTCTCTCTCTCTGTATCGCTCCGTCTCTCTCTCTTTCTCTCTGTATCTCTCTCTCTCCCTCTCTCTATCTATCTCTCCCTCTCTCTCTCTCTCTTTCTCCCTCTATCTCTCCCTCTCTCTGTATCGCTCCGTCTCTCTCTCTTTCTCTCTGTATCTCTCTATCTCTCCCCTCTCTCTCTCTGTATCTCTCTATCTCTCCCTCTTTCTCCCTCTATCTCTCTATCTCTCCCTCTCTCTATCTATCTCTCCCTCTCTCTCTCTCTTTCTCCCTCTCTCTCTCTCTTTCTCCCTCTATCTGTACTCTCTATCTCTCCCCCTCTCTCTCTCTGTATCTCTCTCTCACTCACTGTCTCCACTCATTGCCAAACTTATTGTTATTTGTCAAATTATTTGCCAGAAAGGTGTGTGCCTTGTCGCCTGTACTGGCCGGGATGACAAGGACATTACTGTGTGTGTGTGTAGAGTCGCTGTAAACCAGCCCTCCCCCCCCCCCCCACACGGTGAAGGCGGGCCCGGTGACAGCGGCCTCTCCGCCCGCCTGTGGCAGCGCACTCACCGGCTGCCCCGCTACTCGAGGCCCAGGCCCCAGGCCCCAGGCCCCAGCCCGGCCTGTCCGCGCCCCGCTCTGTGTGTGTGTGGGGTGTGGGGGGAGGGGGAGGGGAGTGTGGACCCGCTGCTCACACACACACACACACACACACACACACACACACTATACCCCATCCCCGGGCCGCGGCCACTCCGCCCCTCCGGCCGCTGCTTACCCCTTCCTCCGCCCGGAGCCTCATCCACACGGACACATCTCTGCTTCCGGCCGTCGCGCGCGCGCGTCCTGTCCGGTTCCGGCGGGGAAATGCCTGGATGGATCCCCGGAGAAAGGTTCCGGCCCCCGGTCCCCCCGGTCCCCCCGGTCCCCCCGGTCCCCACCATCACCCCCCAGCGGTAGAGTTGCTGCCTCACGGCTCCGGAGACACGGGTTCGATCCCGGCTACGGGTGCTGTCTGTATGGAGTTTGCACGTTCTCCCTCCCCGTGACCTGCCTGGGTTTAAGTCAAGTATCCTTTACTGTCATTCAGACTTTATCAGTATATTGACCATTGTGTATATATTTATAGAATGCCTTGTAGTCAATGCCTACTATGTTCTGTTGTGCTGAAGCAAAGCAAGAATTTCATTGTCCTATCAGGGACACATGACAATAAACTCACTTGACTTGACTTGACTTGACAGTCTGAACGAAATGTCGTTGCCTTGCAGTCGTAACATAGAATAAAAATAACAAAAACACACAATAAAGACCGATTTAACTAACATCCACCACACACAGTGAGTGAGTGAGTCCACCAGACACCTCCATCCTCACTGTGATGGAAGGCTAAAGTCTTACGCCAAGATCTCCCGTTTCCGCCCACAATACAAAGACATGCAGGTTTGTAAGTTAATTATCTTGGTAATTTAAAAAATCAAAAGTAAAATTGTCCAAGTTGACGATATGCAGAGTGAGAGTATTACCCTGCCGACTACAACATTCAGCGGGACAGGCAGCATCTGTGGAGAGAAGGAACGGGTGACGTTTCAGGTCGAGACCCTTCTTCAGACTGATTAGATTAGATTCCTTTATTTGTAATTCAGACCTTTCGGTCTGAACGAAATTTCGTTGCTGCAGTCATACATATAATAATAAATAACAAAACACACAATAAACACAAATTAACATCCACCACAGTGAGTTCACCAGGCACCTCCTCACTGTGATGGAGGCAAAAGTCTTAAAGTCTCTGGTACACAAAAATGCTGGAGAAACTCAGCGGGTGCAGCAGCATCTATGGAGCGAAGGAAATAGGTAACGTTTCGGGCCGAAACCCTTCTTCAGACTCTTAAAGTCTCTGTCTCTTCGCTCTTTGTTCTCCCTCTGCGCTGAGGCGATCCAGGCTTCTGATGTTGTGGCCCCGCCGGGTGATGGTAAGTAAGTCAATCCCGCGGCTGAATCCGTGCTCCGTCCGCGACGGGCCGGCTCAAACTCCGCGGCCCGGGGTGGCCGAAGCTGCTGAAGCTGCCGCCCTCCAGTCCAGCGGACGCAGCTGTAGTTGCGGGAGCCCCAGAAAAACAGGTCACCCGCCTGTGACCTGCGAGCTCCCGACGATGTCGTCCACCGAGCCCGCGGCCGAGCCTCCGGATTCAGGTCGCCACCAGTGTCCTCGGTCGCCACCGCCGGAACGCCACCGCAGCCCCGAAGCAGGCCAGCCCCGCGCTGGTAAGTCCTGGCTGGCTCTGCCTCTGGAGCCTCGAGGTCGGTCGCTCGCAGTTGGAGTTGGAGGCCGGCAGCGCCGCCATTAGGCCTCGGCGCAGACGGAGGCAGAGAAGGGGGATACGACAAGAAAAAGTCGCATTCCCCCGAAGGAAGAGACAAAAATCATGTTTCACCCCCCCACCCCACACATACACAACCCAATAAACCAAAATTTAACTAAAACAGGACAAAAGAAAACAACAACAAAAGTAAAAACAGACGGACTGCAGGCGAGCCGCTGCTGTACGACAGCGCCGCCACTTCCGGATGTCAGGGGAGTGGGAGACACACAGATAGACTGTAGTCTGGGGTGGCTGTGCAGGGGATGGAGAGAGAGGGCAAGCCAGGGCTACTTGAAGTTAGACTTGTTAAAATAGAATGAAATGCTTACTTGCTTTAACAGGCCCGTAAACTGGTCGGCATGGACTTGGTGGGCCGAAGGGCCTGTTTGCATACATCATCTCTAAACTAAACACAAGAGGTCAATGTTTATTGCTTAATGGCCATGTCCCTCTTGAGCTGGAAGTTTGTCGTGACGTCTCTGTAGCCCAACCAGTGTCCAGAAGGGAACGTGATGGTGGAGTGAATCTCGTCAGAGCGGGTGTGTGTAAATAAAGTATAAAGTATCCTTTATTGTCATTCAAACTTTTAGTTTGAACGAAATTACGTACCGTGCAGTCATGGCAGAGAATAAAATAACAGAACACACACTTCTGCTCCAAACTGGAGGAAGAGACTGGTGTTCGGCAGCTGTGGCAGGGCCTGAATGCAATCACCTCTTACAAGGCGAAATCAGGAGGCAGCTCGAATGTCGGCGAAACATCACTCCCTGATGAGCTCAATGTGTTTTACGCACGCTTTGATAGGGAGAACACCGATGTGCCTTGCCGAGCCCCCATTCGCTGTGATGGTATTTCAGTCTCAGTCACAGAGGCCAACGTCAGGAAATCCTTCAGAGGGGTGAACCCTCGAAAAGCGCCTGGACCTGATGGTATACCTGGTCGCGTTCTAAAAACCTGTGCGGACCAACTGGCTGGAGTTTTTACAGACATTTTCAACCTCTCACTTCTGAGGTCTGAGGTCCCCACCTGCTTCAAAAGGGCATCAATTATACCAGTGCCCAAGAAGAGTAAGGTAACGTGCCTCAATGACTATCGACCTGTGGCACTAACGCCTGTGGTGATGAAGTGCTTTGAGAGGTTGATCATGACGCAGATCAACTCCTACCTCGACAAAAACCTGGACCCACTGCAGTTCGCTTACCGCCACAACAGATCAACGGTGGATGCGATCTCGCTGGCCCTCCACTCCGCTCTGGACCACTTGGACAACAAAAACTCATATGTCAGGCTGTTATTCATCGATTACAGCTCGGCATTTAACACAATCATCCCCTCCAAGCTGGTTACCAACTCGCAGAACTGGGTCCTCTCGCATCCCTCTGCAATTGGATCTTCGACTTCCTCACTCTCAGACCACAGTCTGTTCGTATTGGTGGAAATGTGTCAGACTCGATAACAATTAGCACGGGAGCACCTCAAGGCTGCGTGCTCAGTCCCCTGCTGTACTCACTCTATACTCATGACTGCGTAGCCGGACATAGTGCGAACTCCATCATCAAGTTCGCTGATAACACCACTGTTGTGGGACGTATCACTGATGGTGATGAGTCAGAGTATAGAAGAGAGATCGAGCAACTGTCCATATGGTGCCAGCACAACAACCTGGCCCTCAACACCAGCAAAACCAAGGAACTGATTGTGGACTTTGGAAGGAGTAGGATGGGGACCCACAGTCCCGTTTATATCAACGGGTCGATGGTTGAAAGGGTCAAGAGCTTCAAATTCCTGGGCGTGCACATCTCTGAAGATCTTTCCTGGTCCGAGAACAATGATGCCATTATTAAGAAAGCACATCAGCGCCTCTACTTCCTGAGAAGATTACGGAGAGTCGGTTTGTCAAGGAGGACTCTCTCTAACTCTACAGGTGCACAGTAGAGAGCATGCTGACCGGTTGCATCGTGGCTTGGTTCGGCAACTTGAGTGCCCTGGAGAGGAAAAGACTACAAAAGTAGTAAACACTGCCCAGTCCCATCATCGCTCTGGCCTCCCTTCCATCGAGGGGATCTATCACAGTCGCTGCCTCAAAAAGGCTGGCAGCATCATCAAGGACCCACACCATCCTGGCCACACACTCATCTCCCTACTACCTTCAGGTAGAAGGTACAGGAGCCTGAAGACTGCAATGACCAGGTTCAGGAACAGCTACTTCCCCACAGCCATCAGGCTATTAAACCTGGCTCGGACATAACACTGAACTTTACTAGCCAATACTGTTATTTGCACTTTATCAGTATATTGACCATTGTGTATATATTTATAGAATGCCTTGTAGTAAATGCCTACTATGTTCTGTTGTGCTGAAGCAAAGCAAGAATTTCATTGTCCTACCAAGGACACATGACAATAAACTCACTGTTGACTTAACACAGTTTAACATCCACCACGGTGAATCTACCAGGCACCTCCTCACTGTGATGGAAGGCAAAAGTCTTAAAGTCCATGTCTCTTCCCTCCTTGTTCTCCCTCTGCGTTGAGGCGATCCAGGCTTTCGATGTTGTGACCCCGCCGGGAGATGGTAAGTCCCGCGGCCGAATCCGAGCTCCGCGAACGGGCCGGTTCAAACTCCGCCGGCCTGGGGCAGAAGAAGCTGCCACCCTCCAGTCCAGCAGACAAAGCTGTTGTTGCGGAAGCTCCGGAGAATCGGTCACCAACATGGGACCTGCGAGCTCCCGATGTTGTCGTCCACAGGGCCCGCGGCCGAAGCCTCCGAGGCTCCGAAGTCGGGTCGCAGCCACAGCCCTGAAGTCGGCCAGCTTCGCGATGGTGAGTCCTGGCTCTGCCTCCGGAGCCTCGAGGTCGGTCCCAGTTGGAGGCCGCCAGTTCCGCGATTAGACCTCAGCGCAGACGGAGGCGGAGACGGAGATACGACAAAGAAAAGGTCGCATCCCCCCGAAGGAAGAGACTAAAACAAGTTTCCCCCACCCCCCACACATACACAACTAAAAATAAACTAAAACATACGTCCAACAAGACAAAAAAAAGAAAAAGACAGACGGACTGCAGGCGAGCCGCAGCTGCTTGGGCAACGCCGCCACTTCCGGAGATGAAGGCACTAATGGGCGGGATAGACAGATGTTTAGTGTACACCTGCCGACCTTCCATCAGGCTGTGGAGCTGCACATTTGGCAGCTGGAGACGGGCTCAAAATGCTAGATTAACCAGAGATGCTGCCTGACCAACTAAGTTACTCCAGTATTTTGTGTTTATCTTCAGTATAAACCGGCATCACTAGGCTGGCACAGTGGGTAGCGGGATGCTGCCATTGCCACGGGTCAAGACAACCCTTCCCCAGGAGCGTCACGGTGGCGCAGCGGTAGAGTTGCTGCCTCACAGCGCCAGGGACCCGGGTTCAATCCTGACTACGGGTGCTGTCTGTACGGAGTTTGTACGTTCTCCCCGTGACCTGCGTGGGTTTTCTCCGGGTGCTCCGGTTTCCTCCCACACTCCAAAGACGTGCAGGTTTGTGGGTTAATTGGCTTGGTATAAAAAAACTAAAATTATCTCTAGTGTGTGTAGGATAGTGCTAGTGCGCGGGGATCGCTGGTTGGTGCGGACTCGGTGGGCCGAAGGGCCTGTTTATTAAAAGATTGAACACAGTATCAGCGGTATGAACATTGACTTCTCCAATCTCAGGTAGTCCTTGCTTTCTCCCTCCTTCCCCTCCCCTTCCCAGCTCTCCCACAGCCCACTGTCTCCACCTCTTCCTTTCTTCTTCCTGCCCCCCCACCCTCACATCAGTCTGAAGAAGGGTCTCGACCCGAAACGTCACCTATTCCTTGGTTCCATAGATGCTGCCTCACCCGCTGAGTTTCTCCAGCATTTTTGTCTACCTTCGATTTTTCCAGCATCTGCAGTTCTTTCTTAAACACGGTATTGTGTACACTTGTTCTTCAGGCTGCCAGACTGTGGCAATGAGAACTTAGCTCAGTCACACTTTCTATTGAGGATAAAAAGACCAAGAGTTATGGATGGCGGCTTGCTGGTGATTCATAGACAGACGGGAGCAGCGTGGACTACAGTGGGACCAGCATTCAGATGGAGCGCGAAGGGTAATGTGTGGACAACTGGGACTGTTCACATTGTTGGGAAACATTGAGAAAAAGTTTTAAATTGTGAGAAATCAGTAAATATTGGTCTACAAAGAGATCTTGGTGTGCTGGTTCATGAAACACTGTAAGTAAACATGCAGGTACAACAAACAGTCAGAAAGCCAGGTAGTAATAGCCTTCGGTGTACACAAAGAGCTGTAGTAACTCAGCAGGTCAGGCAGCATCTGTGGAGAACATGGATAGGTGATGTTTCACAGAGTGCTGGAGTAACTCAGCGGGTCAGGCAGCATCTGTGGAGAACATGGATAGGTGACGTTTCACACAGTGCTGGAGTAACTCAGCGGGTCAGGCAGCATCGGTGGAGAACATGGATAGGTGACTTTTCGGCTCAGGACCCGTCTTCAGATTGAGGAAATTCACCTCTCTCTGATGGGAGTTCTGTGAGACCCTTTTTCACTGCTGCCCCTCTGTGATTCCTGCTGATTCTCGGCTCTTTGGAGTCTGAGGAAGCACAATCTGCCACAGGCAATGATGGTCCAATTCTACACGGCCATCGTAGAGTCTGTCCTCACCTTCTCCATCATGGTCTGGTTTGGCTCAGCCACCAAGCACGACACCTGGAGGCTGCAGCGAATCGTCTGATCAGCTGAGAAGATTATTGGCTGCAACCTTCCCTCCATTGATGAACTGTACACTGCAAGGGCCAGGAAGCGAGCGGGCAAGATCATCTCTGACCCCTCTCACCCTGGCCACAAACTCTTTGAATCACTTCCCTCTGGAAGGCGACTCCGGACTGTCAAAGCTGCCACAGCCAGACATAAAAACAGTTTTTATCCACGAGTAGTTGCTCTACTCAACAACCAAAAATCTGTAGCCTCCCTTTGATCTGGTATTTTGTTGGTTCACATGCTTGATCAATGGTGTTTTATCATTAATGTTTTATTATTATTAATGTTTAGTGGTTTCTGAGTCATTCGTAACTGTCACTGTATGTCATGTTGTTACTTGTGGGCGGAGCACCAAGGCAAATACATTGTATGTGAATATACTTGGCCAATAAACTTACTTACTGAAGAAGGGCACCAACCCGAAACGTCACCTATCCATGTTCTCCACAGATGCTGCCTGACCCGCTGAGTTACTCCAGCACTCTGTGAAACGTCACCTATCCATGTTCTCCACAGATGCTGCCTGACCCGCTGAGTTACTCCAGCACTCTGAAACGTCACCTATCCATGTTCTCCACAGATGCTGCCTGACCCGCTGAGTTACTCTGGCACAGTGTACTTCTGTGCTTTGTAAGCTATACGGAACCACACTATAAATGATAAGGTAGACCAAAATGCTGGAGAAACTCAGCGGGTGCGGCAGCATCTATGGAGCGAAGGAAATAGGCAACGTTTCGGCCCGAAACCCTTCCGGGTTTCGGCCCGAAACGTTGCCTATTTCCTTCAGGGTTTCGGCCCGAAAGGTTGCCCATTTCCTTTGCTCCACAGATGCTGCCTGACCCGCTGAGTTACTCCAGCACTTGGTGTTTTGTGTCATAGTGCAAGAGAGTTGGTGTGCAGGAGTAAGAAAGCCTTACAGAAACTGTCCAGGATTTTTGATGGAATGTCTTCATGGTGAGCAGTTTTGGTCTCTGTATCCGGGGAAGGATTTTCTTGCCCTGTGGCACTATGGCCCCAGAAATGCATCAGAGTAATTTCTGGTTGAATTGCATTGAATACTTTATTGTCGCTGTGAAACTCTTTGCCTGCGTGCCCAAGGTATGCTAATAGTCGCGACGTAAGGGCGTTGACGAAGTAACATAGTACCACGCGCCATGTCCACCGTTGTTCCCCCCACTTCCCACCCGGCGCCCCCCCCCCCACACAAGGTCCTCCTTTGTTCTCCCCCCACCAACCCCCCACCCACGGCGGTTGTCCCATAAAAAGACGCTGAGAAAATATCACCCTGTACGTACTGGAGCTGAAAAGCATGAACAAGATCTCATTAAGAAGTAGAGGCTTTCATAGAAACATAGAAACATAGAAAATAGGTGCAGGAGTAGGCCATTCGGCCCTTCGAGCCGAATGGCCTACTCCTTTGATATGATCATGGCTGATCATCCAACTCAGTATCCCATCCCTGCCTTCTCTCCATACCCCCTGATCCCTTTAGCCACAAGGGCCATATCTAACTCCCTCTTAAATATAGCCAATGAACTGGCCTCAACTACCCTCTGTGGCAGAGAATTCCACAGATTCACCACTCTCTGTGTAAAAAATGATTTCCTCATCTCGGTCCTAAAAGTCTTCCCCCTTATCCTTAAACTGTGACCCCTAGTTCTGGACTTCCCCAACATCGGGAACAATCTTCCTGCATCTAGCCTGTCCAACCCCTTAAGAATGTTGTACGTTTCTATAAGATCCCCCCTCAGTCTTCTGAATTCCAACGTTTCGATTTTAGACTTTAGAGATACAGCACTGAAACAGGCCCTTCGGCCCACCGAGTCCGCGCCGACCAGCGATCCCCGCACACTAACACCATCCCACACACACTAGAGACAATTTTCATTTATACCAAGCCAATTTACCTACAAACCCACACGTCTTTGGAGTGTGAGAGGAAACCGGAGTACCTGGAGAAAACCCACACAGGTCATGGGGAGAGTGTACAAATTCCGTCTAGACAGCACCCGTGGTCAGGATGGAACCCGGGTCTCTGGCGCTGTGAGGCAGCAGCTCTACCCGCTGCGCCACCGTGCCGCCTTTGAGAGGAATCTCCAGATGCTGAGAGGTTCAGCTCAGGCTGGAGAATCCATCGACTGATTCTTCAGGAGCTGCCCCCTCACTCAGAGGGATGCATATGGTTGGAATTGTCCCGTGTGGAGTGCGTGAATGCTGAGTAGATTGAAGGTGAGATCAGTAGAGTTCTCCACAGCAAGGGAGCAGATTGTTGTTTGTATCGGTACTGATCCATTCTGCCATGGTGATGCATGTGCATTGGTTCAGTTTATCTCTGCTCCAGCATGTTCCAGCATGTGGGGCATCCCTGCAGGCTCTTACATTCATCGTCATAGAGCCATAGGAAAGAGGCCCTTCAGCCTAACTTGCCCATGCTGACCAACGTCCCATCTGCACTCGTCCCACATGCCTGCGTTTGGCCCATATCCCCCTAAATCCATCCTATCCATGTACCCGTCTAAACGTTGCTATAGTCAATAGACAATAGACAATAGGTGCAGGAGTAGGCCATTCGGCCCTTCGAGCCAGCACCGCCATTCAATGTGATCATGGCTGATCATCCCCAATCAGTACCCCGTTCCTGCCTTCTCCCCATATCCCCTGACTCCGCTATCTCCGCTATAAAAGCCCTATCTAGCTCTCTCTTGAAAGTATCCAGAGAACCGGCTTCCACTGCCCTCTGAGGCAGAGAATTCCACAGACTCACCACTCTCTGTGAGAAAAAGTGTTTCCTCGTCTCCGTTCTAAATGGCTTACCCCTTATTCTTAAACTGTGGCCCCTGGTTCTGGACTCCCCCAACATCGGGAACATGTTTCCTGCCTCTCGCGTGTACAAGCCCTTAACAATCTTATATGTTTCAATGAGATTCCCTCTCATCCTTCTAAACTCCAGAGTGTACAAGCCCAGCCGCTCCATTCTCTCAGCATATGACAGTCCCGCCATCCCGAGAATTAACCTTGTAAACCTACGCTGCACTCCCTCAATAGCAAGAATGTCCTTCCTCAATTAGGGGACCAAAACTGCACACAATACTCCAGGTGTGGTCTCACTAGGGCCTTGTACAACTGCAGGATCTCTTTGCTCCCTGCCGCAACTACCTCCTCCGGCAGCTTGTTCAGTACACCCACCACCCTTTGTGTGAGAAAGTTACCCCTCAGATTGCTAATAAATCTCACAATACCCTCTTGTATTTTTTCTGGGATAAGGGCTGTGACTGTCTACCCTACGAGGCGGCAGCTTTAGGGTGAGAGGGGCAAGGGTTTAAAGGAGGTGTGCGGGGCATGTTTTGACAAGGAGGGGGTGCGGGTCTGGAACGCGCTGCCAGGGGTGGTGGTGGAGGCAGAGGGGGAACTTCTTTAGAAGGTTGAGAAGGTTGAGAAGGTTGAGGGGAGACCTGATTGAAACTTACAGAATAATGAAAGGCAGACATAGAGTGGACATGGGAGAGGATGTTTCCACTGTCAAAGTCAAAGTCAATTTTATTGGTGGTGGGAGAGTGTAGGATCAGAGGTCATAGACTAAGAATTAAATTGCGCTCTTTTAGAAAGGAAATGAGGAGGAAGTTCATAGTCAGAGTGTATTGGGAACTCATTGCCACAGAGGGCTTTGGAGGCTAAGTCAGGGGATATTTTTAAGGCAGAGTTAGACAAATTTCTTGATTAGAACGGGTGTCAAGGGTTATGGGGAGAAGGCAGGAAAATGGGATCAGTCATGATTGAATGACGGAGTGGACTCGATGGGCCAAATGGCCTAATTCTACTCCTATAACTTGTGAATGTGATACGGTAGTGGCATTTAAAAGGCTTTTGAATTGGCACATGGATATGCAGGGAATGGAGGGGCATGGATCACGTGCAGGCTGATAAGAGTTAGTATTGGCATCATGTTCAGCACAGACATTGTGGGCCGAAGGGCCTGTTACTGTGCTGTCCGAAAGATAGACACATAATGCTGGAGTAACTCAGCAGGTCAGGCAGCATCTGTGGAGAACATGGATAGGTGACGTTTCACAGAGTGCTGGAGTAACTCAGCGGGACAGGCAGCATCTGTGGAGAACATGGATAGGTGACGTTTCGGGTCTTCTGTACTGTTGTACGTTGTATCTTGGCCATGGTTTTGGAATCGGCCATTGTTCTGAAACTCAGTGCAATGCAGGAATCTAACTTGTGTCAGGATGTTTGTCTGGATCCGTTCCCAATATGCCTGTAGACATGTGATTGCACAACCCTTTATTGCTACGGTCCTGGAGAAACTCAGCGGGTGAGGCAGCATCTATGGAGCGAAGGAATAGGTGACGTTTCAGGTCGAGACCCGGAAGCATCTATGGAGCGAAGGAATAGGTGACGTTTCAGGTCGAGACCCGGAAGCATCTATGGAGCGAAGGAATAGGTGACGTTTCAGGTCGAGACCCGGAAGCATCTATGGAGCGAAGGAATAGGTGACGTTTCGGGTCGAGACCCTTCCGGGTCTCGACCCGAAACGTCATCTATTCCTTCGCTCCATAGATGCTGCCTCACCCGCTGAGTTTCTCCAGCACTTTTGTCTACCTTCGATTTTCCAGCATCTGCAGTTCCTTGTTAAACATTGCTATGGTCCTGTTTGCTCTGCACTCTGGGCTCTCTGCTTGATGCCAGACATTTCACCAAGGCCCCAGTGGCACAGTGCGTGCTCAGTACACCTTGTTCAGGACTATTTCCAGCACTGTGCGGGTATGAATTTTCTTTCTGTTTGGGGCTGTTATCATCAGCTGTGGCTTTGTCATTTGTGTAAATAGTGGCCCGGAGCCAAGTTCAGACCAAACACAGAGCGATGTATTTGAGGCTAATAGAAACTTTAAGTGTGTGGATTTTTCTGACGTTTCATTTGGTGCATGGTGATTGTGGGTGCACGTTGATAAACATGAAGCCGGCCAGATTACCAGGTTTGTCTCTACATAATATCTTTGCAGGTAGCTGCCTCCCACCGTGATGTTTCAGCATTCAGGTTAACGCCGTCAACATCGACAGTAAGGTCACTCTACTGTTGCTACAAATAACGCGTTCATCTTGATAATAAACGTCAATAATAGCAAAACAGCAATTATCCCGATGTGCTCCTGAGCTTTATTTAGAAATGAATAAAACAATGTGAGCAGAAAGAGCCCTTTTGTTCCAAATGTTGCCATTCCCTTTGTGGTTCTGGAATAAGATGCATCATATCATCTAGTTCAAGGAGCAGAATTAGGCCATTTGGCCCGTCAAGTCTACTCCACCATTCAATCATGGCTGATCTATCTCTCCCTCCTAACCCCATTCTCCTGCCTTCTCCCCATAACCTCTGACACCAGTACTGATCAAGAATCTGTCAGTCTCCGACTTAAAAATGCCCACTGACTTGGCCTCCACAGCTGTCTGTGGCAAAGAATCCCACAGATTCACCGCCCAATTCCAGCAACATCAACCGACTCCAACTGGTCCAGAATGCAGCCGCCCGACTCATTACCCACACCAAATCCTGGCACCACATCACCCCAGTTCTCAAAGAACTCCACTGGCTTCCCATTTCCCACCGGATCATCTACAAAATCCTGGTCCTCACCTACAAAGCCCTCAACCACTTGGCCCCCCCTTATCTCACTGACCTCCTCTCCCCCTACCAACCCTCACGGTCCCTCAGATCCACATCAGCTGGTCTTCTCTCCACTCCGAAATCAAACCTCTGCACTTTTGGAGGCAGAGCCTTCTCCAGGGCAGCTCCCAGGCTCTGGAATTCCCTCCCACAACTGATCCGAAATTCTGAGTCCATCACCATCTTCCAGTCCCGCCTCAAGACCCATCTCTTCACTTCTGCATACCCTTAGTCCCACGTTCCCCTCCCCTTTGCATCTCTGTCTTACTGCTCTATTTTGTTTTGTTTATTCTTGACTCTCAATGTAAAGCGACTTTGAGTCCTGAAAAGCGCTATATAAATAAATGTATTATTATTATTATTAAAGATATTGCTCTTCAATTGTCTGACCTTCAAAAAGGGATCAGTGAGAATTGTCTCCAATTAGCACGACACGCAGCGGTAGAGTTGCTGCCTCACGGCGCCAGAGACCCAGGTTCCATCCTGACTACGGGTGCTGCCTGCACGGAGTTTGTACGTTCTCCCAGTGAACTGCGTGGGTTTTCACCGGGTGCTCCGGTTTCCTCCCACACTCCAAAGACGTGCAGGTTTGTAGGTTAATTGGCTTGGTATAAATGTAAATTGTCCCTAGCGTATAGGATAGCGTTAATGTGCGGGGATCGTTGGACGGTGCGGACTCGGTGGGCCGAAGGGCCTGTTTCAGTGCTGTATCTCTAAACTAAACTGATTATTGAGAAGTCTGAAATTAGCGTCTTTAGGCTCCCAGAAATTGTCCTGCAGCCTCATTTTTCTGATTCACCTCTGATCATCATGGCTGTTGATCAGCCTTGATCACATTGAATGGCGGTGCTGCCTTGAAGGGCCGAATGGCCTACTCCAGCACCTATTGTCTATTGTCTATTGTTCGCCACCTCGACATCCGTGTGCCCATCTGAAAGTCTCAAATGCTGCTATCTATTTCTATCGTATCTGCCTCCACCACCACCCCTGGCAGCGTGTTCCAGGCACTCACCACCCTCTGTATAAAGAAACCTGCCCCGCACATCTCCTTTAAACTTTGCCCCTTCCTCCTTCAAGCTGTGCCCCTAGTCTGTAACATTGTTCATGAATCACATGCTCATTTAGGTTAGCCGTGTAGTCTTTCAAGAGAAAGCTAGATAGGGCTCTTAATGATAGTGGAGTCGGGTGATATGGGGAGAAGGCAGGAACGGGATACTGATTGGGGATGATCAGCCATGATCACATTGAATGGCGGTGCTGGCTCGAAGGGCCAAATGGCCTACTCCTGCACCTATTGTCTATTGTCTTTGACATTCCCACCCTGGGATGAAGGTTCTGACTGCCTTCTCCATCTATGGCTCTCATGAGGTCAGAAGTGATAGGAGTAGAATTAGGCCATTCGGCCCATCGAGTCTACTCTGCCATTCGATCACAGCTGATCTATCTCTCCTAACCCCATTCTCCTGCCTTCTCCCCATAACCTCTGACACCCGTACTAATCCAGAATCTATCTATCTCTACCTTCAAAATATCCACTGACTTGGCCTCCTCAGCCGTCTGTGGCAAAGAATTCCACAGATTCACCACCCTCTGACTCAAGAAATTCCTCCTCATCTCTTTCCTAAAGGAACGTCCTTTAATTCTGAGGCTGTGACCTCTAGTCCTAGACTCTCCACATCCTCTCCACATCCACTCGATCCAAGCCTTTCACTAGTTTTATGTTTCAATGAGGTCGCCCCTCATTCTTCTAAACGGGCGGGCGGCGCGACTTTTCGTTGCAGCGGCCTCTGCAGTCCGTCTGTCTTTTTATTATTTTTGTCTCGTTTTTATGTAGTTTTTATTATTATTTTTTGTCGGGGTATGTGTGTGGGGGGGTGGGGGTGGGGGTGGGGGTGGGGGTGGGGGGGGGGAACTTTAAAATCTTTCCGCTGCACGGGAGACCCGACCTTTTCTTTGTCGGGTCTCCGTTGTCGTTGGGGCTGGGCAACGTGGAGCGGCCTCCAGCAGGAACGACCCGGGGCTCCCGTGGAGCTGCGGACTACTCACCGTCACGGGGCTGGCCGAGTCCGGAGCGGGTGGAGCTGTGGTGGAGACAATCGCTGCTGCTACCCAACCCCCGGAGATTCGGAGGCTACAACCGCGGGTCTGGCGGACGGCAACACCGGAAGCCCGCGGGTCCCCTGGTGGGAGACTGCTTTTCGGGGCTTCCGCAGCGGCGACTTCTCCCGCCCGAGTTGCGGGGTTGAGGAGCACCTGGAGCAGGGCTTTATCCCCCCGCGCGGCTTGGAATGGCTGCCGGACTTTGCGGGCGAGCGCCGGGGCTCTAACACCAAGACCCGGTGCGTGACCTTGCATCACCCGGCGTGGCTTTAATGGCCGCGGGACAATCACCATCGCCCGCCGGGGGCTTTGACTTTGACTCTGACATGGGGGGGGGGGAGTGCAGTGGAGAGATACGTTATTTTTGCCTTCCATCACAGCGTTGTGATGGATGTATGTGTAAATTGTGTTGTGTCTCGGGTCTTCTTTGTTTTTATTGTATGGCTGCAGAAACGACATTTCGTTTGGACCTCAAGGGGTCCAAATGACAAATTTGTCCCTCAAAAGACAAATAAATTGAATTGAATTGAATTGAATTGAATAAACTCCAGTGAGCCGTTAAACGCTCATCATATGCTAACCCACTCATTCCTGGGATCATTCTTGTAAACCTCCTCTGGACCCTCTCCAGAGCCAGCACATCCTCCTAACCCCATTCCCCTGCCTTCTCCCCATAACCTCTGACACCGCTGACATCATAGTTTTATTCACTTCTATCAAGTCCACCCTCAGCGTCCAACGATCCAGAGAAAACAATCTAAAGGACCTGTCCCACTTGGCCATTTTTTCGGCGACTGCCGGCATCATTGGCTGTCGTATCAGGTCACCGAGAAATCCGCGGCGTGACGACGTATTGACGCGCTGTGTTTTTTCAAGTGTCGCAACATTTTTTTTTGTCGCTGCCGGATTTTTAAATGTTCAAAATCTTTTGGCAACTCTGATATTTGCACTTTATCAGTTTATTTATTCACGTGTGTATATATTTATATAATGATATATGGACACACTGATCTGTTTTGTAGTCAATGCCTTCTATGTTCTGTTGTGCTGAAGCAAAGCAAGAATTTCATTGTCCTATCAGGGACACATGACAATAAACTCACTTGAACATTTGAACACTTGATATGACGCCGGCAGTCACCGAAAAAATGGCCAAGTGGGACAGGCCCTTTAGGTTTGTCCAACCTCTCCCTGTAGCTATTACCCTCTAATCCAGGCCACTTTCTGGTAAACCCCCTCTCCAAAATCCCCATAACGTTCCTGCAATGGGGCGACCAGGTCTGCACGCAGTAGGTTTTCACTAATTCCCTGTGCAACTGGTCCAGTGTTTTCAGAGTAGCCTCCCACCTTCCGACATCAACAAACTCGTTGTGCAAGACGTCGGTGAGACTGCATTTAGAATATTGTATTCAGTTTTGGGCCCCGTGTTACAGGAAAGATGTTGTCAAGCTGGAAAGGGTACAGAGAAGATTTACGAGGATGTTGCCAGGACTAGAGGGTGTGAGGTATAGGGAGAGGTTGAGCAGGCTGGGACTCCATGCCTTGGAGCGCAGGAGGATGAGGGGAGATCTTATAGAGGTGTATAAGATCATGAGAGGAATAGATCGGGTAGATGCACAGAGCCTCTTGCCCAGAGTAGGGGAATCGAGGACCACGGGACATGGGTTCAAGGTGAAGGGGAAAAGATTTAATAGGAATCTGAGGGGTAACTTTTTCACACAAAGGGTGGTGGGTGTATGGAACAAGCTGCCAGAGGAGGTAATTGAGGCTGGGACTATCCCAACATTTAAGAAACAGTTAGACAGGTACATGGATAGGACAGGTTTGGAGGGATATGGACCAAGCGCAGACAAGTGGGACTAGTGTAGCTGGGACATGTTGGCCGGTGTGTGCAAGTTGGGCTGAAGGGCCTGTTTCCGTGCTGTATCACTCTATGACTGTGACTCTGTGTCTCTGTGTCTCTATCACTCTGTGTCTCTGTGTCTCTATCACTCTGTGTCTCTGTGTCTCTGTGTGTCTGTGTCTCTGTGTCTCTGTGTCTCTATCACTCTGTGTCTCTGTGTCTCTGTGTCTCTGTGTCTCTGTGTCTCTGTGTCTCTGTGTCTCTGTGTCTCTATCACTCTGTGTCTCTGTGTCTCTGTGTCTCTATCACTCTGTGTCTCTGTGTCTCTGTGTCTGTGTCTCTGTGTCTCTGTGTCTCTCTGTCTCTGTGACTCTGTGACTCTGTGTCTCTGTGTCTCTGTGTCTCTGTGTCTCTGTGTCTGTGTCTCTGTGACTCTGTGTCTCTGTGACTCTGTGACTGTCTCTCTGTCTCTGTGACTCTGTGACTCTGTGTCTCTGTGTCTCTGTGACTCTGTGTCTCTGTGTCTCTGTGTCTCTGTGTCTGTGTCTCTGTGACTCTGTGTCTCTGTGACTCTGTGACTGTCTCTCTGTCTCTGTGACTGTGACTCTGTGTCTCTGTGTCTCTGTGACTCTGTGTCTCTGTGTCTCTGTGACTCTGTGTCTCTGTGTCTCTGTGACTCTGTGTCTCTGTGTCTCTGTGTCTCTGTGTCTCTGTGTCTCTGTGTCTCTGTGTCTCTGTGACTCTGTGTGACTCTGTGACTCTGTATCTCTGTGTCTCTGTGTCTGTGTGACTCTGTGACTCTGTGTCTCTGTGTCTCTGTGACTTTGTGTCTCTGTGTCTCTGTGTCTCTATCACGGTGTCTCTGTGTCTCTGTGACTCTGTGTGACTCTGTGTCTCTGTGACTCTGTGTCTCTGTGTCTCTGTGACTGTGTGTCTCTGTGTCTCTGTGTCTCTATCACTGTGTCTCTGTGTCTCTGTGACTCTGTGTGACTCTGTGTCTGTGTGACTCTGTGTCTCTGTGTCTCTGTGACTCTGTGTCTGTGTGACTGTGACTCTGTGTCTGTGTGACTCTGTGACTCTGTGACTCTGTGTCTGTGTGGCTCTGTGTCTGTGTGACTCTGTGTCTCTGTGACTCTGTGACTCTGTGACTCTGTGTCTCTGTGTCTGTGTGACTCTGTGTCTCTGTGACTCTGTGTCTCTGTGTCTCTGTGTCTCTGTGACTCTGTGTCTCTGTGACACTGTCTCTGTGACTCTGTGTCTGTGTGACTCTGTGACTCTGTGTCTCTGTGACTCTGACTCTAAGACACACTGACTCTGAGACTCTGTGACTCTAGGACAGTGTCCACGGTTCCACCGTTGGCCAGTTGTGCTGCACCAGACTCCTGCCTCCACCCTCTCGTCTCCATCAGGGCCTCATGTTGAACATTCTCTTCGTTGGTGGCCAAACCGCACAAGCTGCGCAGGGAACAGCATCTGCTCATTATCCAATACCTGGGGCACTAAAGGTGCACAGTTAGTTCAATATTACCATGTACAGAGCAACTTCCTCCGGGACATACCAGGCAAGGCCGACAAAGCTTTGCACAGACATTGATCAGACCACACTTGAAGTATTGGACGGACACACAATGCTGGAGTAACTCAGCGGGACAGGCAGCATCTCTGGAGAGAAGGAATGGGTGACGTTCTGCTTCAGACTGAAGAAGGGTCTCCACCCGAAACGTCACCCATTCCTTCTCTCCAGTGATGCTGCCTGTCCCGCTGAGTTACTCCAGCATTACGTGTCTTTTTCCAGCGTAAACCAGCATCTGCAGTTCCTTCCAACACTTGGAGTATTGGGTCATCATGCTGCATGTAAGATGCCATTCAGCTGGAAAAGGCGCAGAGAAGATTTACCTGGATGTTGCCAGGACTCGGCCTGTGCTACAGGGAGAGGTTGGGGGAGCGCAGGAGGCTGAGGGGTGATCTTATCGAGGTGCATAAAATCATGAGGGGATTAGATCGGGTGAATGTACAGACTTTTTCCCCAGAGTAGGGGAATCAAGAACTAGAGAGCAGAGGTTTAAGGTGAGAGGGGAAAGATTTAATCGGAATCTGAGAAGCAACTTTCTCACACAGAGGGTATGGGACGAGCTGCCAGAAGAGGTAGTTGAGAGGGGCAAAGTTTAAAGGAGATGTGCGGGGCAGGTTTTTTCACACAGAGGGTGGTGGGTGCCTGGAACGCGCTGCCAGGGGTGGTGGTGAAGGCAGATACGATAGTGGTGTTTAAGAGGCTTTTGGATAGGCACGTGGATATGCAGGGAATGGAGGGATACGGATCACGTGCAGGTAGAGGTGAGTTGGTCTTGGCATCATGTACGGCACAGCCATTTGTCAGCTCCTATGTTCTTTTATTCAACGAGTATTATAATTCTAAAAATAGGAACAGAATGAACACCACGTCAATGGCAAGCTTTAATGATAATCCTGCTGTCTCCAGAACAACCTTTGGAGCCACTGTCAAACTCCGTGAGGTAGTTATGTCTTCATGCCTACAATATATTGTCCTCCAGCTGAAGAAATCAAGATAAGGCTGATGAGAGGGACAGGTTCAATCAGGTTCAGAAAACGAGCAAATGTTATCTTCAAGAACTAATGTTGAATGATGCTATTTTGAATAAATAATTGATATTTTTATCACTAGGTATCTGTTTTGCATGGCATGGGCTGCCGTCTGGAAATAACAGTGAGTTGCAAAATAGCATCATGTTTTTCTCATCGTTGGGTTAAACCAGCATCTGCAGTTGCTTCCTACACTGCTTGTATCATTACCTTAGTTGCCCTTGCTCTCTGTGTGTTTCTGCTTCCACTGGTTCCTAATAGCTCCAAATAAATGTGGCTTTAGTTGCTTTTCAGGTTCCTATTACATGCACGGTGGCACAGCGGTAGAGTTGCTGCCTTACAGCGAATGCAGCACCGGAGACCCGGGTTCGATCCCGACTACGGGTTCTGTCTGTACGGAGTTTGCACGTTCTCCCCGTGACCTGCGAGGGTTTTCTCCGAGATCTTCGGTTTCCTCCCGCACTCCAAAGACGTACAGGTTTGTAGGTTAATTGGCTTGGTAAATGTAAAAATAAAATAGTGGGTATAGGATAGTGTAAATGTGCGAGGGTCGCCGGTCGGCACGGACCCGGTGGGCCGAAGGGCCTGTTTTCACGCTGTATCTCTAAACTAAACTAAATATTTCCCTTCTCACCTTAAACCTTTGCCCTCTAGTACTAGATTGCCCTACTCTGGGGAAAACGACTCTGTACATTCACGATTTATGTACTGCCCACATAACAGGCTCCTAATAAATGTAAGGTTATCCACTTTGGTGGCAAGAACAGGAAGGCAGATTATTATCTGAATGGTGTCAGACTAGGAAAAGGGGAGGTGCAACGGGATCTGGGGGTTCTTGTTCATCACTCACTGAAAGTAAGCATGCAGGTACAGCAGGCAGTGAAGAAAGTGAATGGCATGTTGGCCTTCATAACAAGAGGAGTCGAGTATATGAGCAAAGAGGTCCTTCTGCAGTTGTACAGAGCCCTAGTGAGACCACACCTGGAGTATTGTGAGCAGTTTTGGTCACCTAATTTGAGGGAGGACATTCTTGCTATTGAGGGAGTGCAGCTTGGGTTCACTAGGTTAATTGCCGGGATGGTGGGACTGACATATGCTGAGAGAATGGGTCGGCTGGGCATGTATTCACTGGAATTTAGAAGGATGAGAGGGAATCTTATAGAAACATATAAAATTCTTAAAGGATTGGACAGGCTAGATGCAGGAAAAATGTTCCCGATGTTGGGGGAGTCCAGAACCAGGGGTCACACAGATTAAGAATAAGGGGTCGGCCATTTAGGACTGAGATGAGGAAAAGCTTCTTCACCCAGAGAGTTGTGAATCTGTGGAATTCTCTGCCACAGAAGGCAGTGGAGGCCAATTCACTGGATGGTTTCCAGAGAGAGTTAGATTTAGCTCTTAGAGCTAGAACACTCCACCTCTCCCATCCCACCATCAGTCCAAACCAGTTATATCATTGCATACATCGCCTCCACGGGGTCTATATTCCATTGAAATACTAAGAGTCATCATCATCATCATCATCATCGGTGGTCACTGGAAACGAGTATGACTGTCCTCTCCTCTCCATAGGGTTGTCTACTTGTGGGTCTGCAGGTGTCTGTAGAGGCCGATCCGTGATCCACACACCTTGGTGCAACGTGGGCAGTGGAGACTGGCGGTGGTTGGTAGTCGTCGAGCCCCCTTCTCTCTCTCTCCTTACGGTGCTGTCGCTTTGTCTCTGCGACATGGCGTAGTTCCGTTTCGTGACGTGCAGCTCTTTCCTGCATGGATTTCCTCCAGGAGCGCCTGTCCAGTGCAACGTGCTCCCAGTTGCTCGATGTGATGTGGAATTTCTCCAGACTGTTCTTGATGTTGTCCTTGAAGCGTTTCTTTGGCCTGCCGGGGGCTCGCCGACCTTCCTTCAGTTGAGAGTACAGGATCTGTTTAGGGAGACGTGTGTTGGACATGTGGATGACATGGCCTTGTGAATAGACACAAAATGCTGGAGATTGACAGCGACTCTGAAGAGAAGGAATGGGTGACGTTTCTGTCAGCGGTTGGCGGCGTCAGCGGCTCGGCCATTGCTGCTGCCAGCGCAGGCCTCCTTGCGTCCTTGCATCACCGCGCCTGGGCCAGGAGGTACCGGAGATGACGGATGTCGGTGGGCCGGGTGATTATGAGATTAAAAATCCGCCTGTGGGCCGGATGATTTTGGGTTACGGGCCGCATTCGGCCCGGGGGCCGTAGGTTGCCGACCCCCTGCTTTAAAGAGTCAAGAGAGTTTAATTATCATAGTGACAGTGGAACAATAACATTGTTATTTGCTGCACTTTATCAAGCCCCTAAAGGTAATACATACAGATAATATATTATATATTTTTTAAATCTTAAATTCATAGCTGTAGTACTCGTGCAAAACGCCAGTCGGTATTGCAACCACGGACACAGTTGGTAGATGATCACAGTTGCTGAGGTTAGTGTTGTGCAGTGTTCAAGAGCCTGATGGTTGTTGGGAAGAAGCTGTTCTTGAACCTGGAGGTCACGGTTTTCAGGCTCCTGTACCTTCTTCCCCGATGGTAGCAGCGAGATGAGAGCGTGGCCAGGGTGGTGTGGGTCTCTGATGATGCTGGCTGCCTTTTTGAGGCAGCACCTCCTGTAGATCCCTCCGATGGCGGGGAGGTGAGTACCCGTGATGGAGCAGCCAGTGTCCACCACTGTCTGTAGTCACCTTTGTTCCTGGGCGTTCAAGTTACTGAACCAGGATGTAACCAGTCAGTGAAGATAGACACAAAATGCTGGAGTAACTCAGTGGGACAGGCAGCATCTCTGAAGGGAAGGAATGGGTAACGTTTTGGGTCGAGACCCTTCTTCAGACTTAACCAGTCAGTGTGCTCTCTCCCATACATCTTCATTGCAACTGATGTTCTCAATGTATTCAATACAGAATACATGTGCGGTTGCTTTTAGTAATTCATTTCCAGTTTCTACACTAATGTACATCGCGTTAAACCTTCAACCATGCAGTATCGGTACTTGCCCCACGGGACATTATCTAATCATTCGCTGGTTACATTTGGCCTTCACATGGAACAGTGCAAAATGGTGCCTTTCAACATAGTATGTCATTAGGTCATAAGTGATAGGTGTAGAATTAGGCCATTCGGCCCATCTAGTCCCATCCGCCATTCAATCATGGCTGATCTATCTCTCCCTCCTAACCCCATTCTCCTGCCTTCTCCCCGTAACCTCTGACACCCGTACTAATCAAGAATCTATCTATCTCTGCCTTAAAAATATCCACTGACTTGGCCTCCACAGCCGTCTGTGGCAAAGAATTCCACAGATTCACCACCCTCTGACGAAAGAAATTTCTTCTCATCTCCTCCCTAAAAGAACGTCCTTCAATTCTGAGGCCTCTATTCCTAGACTCTCCCACTGGTGGAAACTTACGTAGACCAGTACAGCACCGGACCAGGCCTAATGTCCAAACATGATGGCTAAACCAACTCTCCTCTACCTGCACGTGATCCGTATCCCTCCATTCCCTGCATATCCATGTGCCTGTCCACAAGCCTCTTAAACACCACTATCGTATCTGCCTCCACCACCTGGCTGCGCGTTCCAGGCACTCACCATTCTCTGTTTATAAAAGATGTGCCCCCCCACATCTCCTTTAAACTTTGCCCCTCTCACCTTATAGACAATAGACAATAGGTGCAGGAGTAGGCCATTCGGCCCTTCGAGCCAACACCACCATTCAATGTGATCATGCCTGATCATCCACAATCAGTACCCCGTTCCTGCCTTCTCCCCATATCCCCTGACTCCGCTATCTTTAAGAGCCCTATCTAGCTCTCTCTTGAAAGTATCCAGAGAACCGGCCTCCACCGCCCTCTGAGACAGAGAATTCCACAGACTCACAACTCTCTGTGAAAAAGTGTTTCCTCGTCTCCGTTCTAAATGGCTTCCCCCTTATTCAATCAAAGCTCTCGGTATTTGCTATTTCCCAGCCGAGGAGGAAAAAGGTTCTGACTGTCGACCCTATCTAGTAATTTTATATCTTCTAGCACCAATGTTGAGCACCAAACTGAGGCTGTGACGAGATACCCACACTTATCACAACAATGTTTGGATCATGGAACTTCATTCAACATTTGGGGCGGCAGCGGGTAGAGTTGCTCCCTCACAGCTCCAGAGACCCGGGTTTGGACCTGACTACGGGTGCGGTCTGTACGGAGTTTGCGCGTTCTCCCCGTGACCTGCGTGGGTTGTCTCCGGGCGCTCCGGTTTCCACCCACACTCCAAAGACGTGCAGGTTTGTAGGTTAATTGGCCTCTGTAAATGGCCCCCTTTGTGTAGGATAAAACGAATGTACAGGTTTAAATCATTTTATTATCACGTGTACTGAGGTACAGTGAAAATCTTTTGTTGCGTGCGAATCAGCCAGCTGCAAAACTGATTACAATTGAGCCATTTACAGTGTCCAGCTAGATACATGATGAATGATAAAGGGCCTGTCCCACTTAGGTGATTTTTTAGGCGACTAGTCTGTCGCCACGTGGTTGCCGGGGTGTCGCCTGTATGGTCGAGAGTCGTCTCCTCATTCGCCCAAAGTCGTAGCGTCTTTCTGGTCGCCGCTGGATTTTCAACGTGTTGAAGAATTTTCGGAGACAGTCGGCGACAGTTGGTTTGACGCCGATGAGCGTAGCTTGACTTCTCCTGACGTAGGTGCTGTCGTAGGTTGTCGCCAGGTAACGTAAGTTGTCGCCAGGTGACGTAAGTTGTCGCCAGGTGACGTAGGTTGTCACCAGGTGACGTAAGTTGTCGCCAGGTGACGTAGGTTGTCGCCAGGTGACGTAAGTTGTCGCCAGGTTAACGTAGGTTGTCGCCAGGTTAACGTAGGTTGTCGCCAGGTGACGTAAGTTGTCGCCAGGTGACGTAGGTTGTCGCCAGGTGACGTAAGTTGTCGCCAGGTGACGTAGGTTGTCGCCAGTTGACGTAGGTTGTCACCAGGTTAACGTAGGTTGTCGCCAGGTTAACGTAGGTTGTCGCCAGGTGACGTAAATTGTCGCTAGGTGACGTAGGTTGTCACCAGGTTAACGTAGGTTGTCGCCGGTGCTGACTTCGGTTATTTTTTTGTTGTTAAATAATGATTCTATTTCAAATTTTATGTTATAGGGGGCGTCCAGTCACCGGTTTTTCGGCGGCCTGCTACGATTATGACAGTCGCCTACAAATAGCCTAAGTGGGACAGGCCCTTTAGGGTGATCACTGGTCGGCACGGACATGGTGGCAGGAGAGCTTGTTTCCTCGCTGTATCTCTAAAACTAAAAACTGATTTCAGTCTTTGCACGGTAGCTGGCTCGCTGTGGGTGGAGCGTCGGAGCAGAACCAGCCAGGGACAAGTTAACAAGAGAGGCGTGGCCAGCGTCGACCTCCTTGAATAAATTCATTCCAATGCTGCTCCATTCAGCTCCCACTTTCTGGATGTCTGAGGGAGATACCTGTAGCAGGATAGTACATGGGGGAACCTGTGCTGAAAGGCCACCATGCTTTGCTAAATCACGGGCAGGATGGTGAACTGGTGGGTATATATTCTTGGAATGCCTCCTTTCAAAGAGATTGAATGCTGACGAAACTGATGATGTGTTGTTAAGACTGTTTAGTGTTAAGACTGTTCCATGAGTGGTAAATCTGGCTGCAAATATATATTTGTATTCTTCATGCTCTGGAAACTTAAATATTTTGCTTAACACTGAGTGTAAAGCTGGAAAATGTTTGTTTTTTTTGTCAATTGAGTTGTCGGATAAATATCTGAGTTGTTGCCTCTTGATATTTGCGATAACAAGAGAAACTGATGAGTCGGAGCTGTATTGTGTAAGTACCTGAGAGTAGACAAAAATGCTGGAGAAACTCAGGGGTGAGGCAGCATCTATGGAGTGAAGGAATAGGTGACTCTTTAGATTCTGGAGTAGTTCCTGAGGATTGGAGGGTAGCAAACGTAACCCCACTTTTTAAGAAGGGAGGGAGAGAGAAAATGGGGAATTACAGACCAGTTAGTCTAACATCGGTAGTGGGGAAACTGCTAGAGTCACTTATTAAAGGTGGGATAGCAGCACATTTGGAAAGTGGTGAAATCATTGGACAAAGTCAGCATGGATTTACGAAAGGTAAATCGTGTCTGACGAATCTTATAGAATTTTTCGAGGATGTAACTAGTAGCGTGGATAGGGGAGAACCAGTGGATGTGTTGTATCTGGACTTTCAGAAGGCTTTCGACAAGGTACCACATAAGAGATTAGGATACAAACTTAAATCACACAGTATTGGGGGTTCAGTATTGATGTGGATAGAGAACTGGCTGGCAAACAGGAAGCAAAGAGTAGGAGTAAACGGGTCCTTTTCACAATGGCAGGCAGTGACTAGTGGGGTACCGCAAGGCTCAGTGCTGGGACCCCAGCTATTTACAATTTATATTAATGAACTGGACGAGGGAATTGAAAGCAACATCTCCAAGTTTGCGGATGACACTAAGCTGGGGGGCAGTGTTAGCTGTGAGGAGGATGCTAGGAGACTGCAAGGTGACTTGGATAGGCTGGGTGAGTGGGCAAATGTTTGGCAGATGCAGTATAATGTGGATAAATGTGAGGTTATCCACTTTGGTGGCAAAAACGGGAAGGCAGACTATTATCTAAATGGTGGCCGATTAGGAAATGGGGAGATGCAGCGAGACCTGGGTGTCATGGTACACCAGTCATTGAAAGTAGGTATGCAGGTGCAGCAGGCAGTGAAGAAAGCGAATGGTATGTTGGCCTTCATAGCAAGAGGATTTGAGTATAGGAGCAGGGAGGTTCTACTGCAGTTGTACAGGGTCTTGGTGAGACCACACCTGGAGTATTGCGTACAGTTTTGGTCTCCAAATCTGAGGAAGGACATTATAGCCATAGAGGGAGTGCAGAGAAGGTTCACCAGACTGATTCCTGGGATGTCAGGACTTTCATATGAAGAAAGACTCGATAGACTTGGCTTAGACTCGCTAGAATTTAGGAGATTGAGAGGGGATCTTATAGAAACGTACAAAATTCTTATGGGGTTGGGCAGGCTAGATGCAGGAAGATTGTTCCCGATGTTGGGGAAGTCCAGGACAAGGGGTCACAGTTTAAGGATAAGGGGGAAATCCTTTAAGACCGAGATGAGGAAAAACATTTTCACACAGAGAGTGGTGAATCTCTGGAACTCTCTGCCACAGAGGGTAGTTGAGGCCAGTTCATTGGCTATATTTAAGAGGGAGTTAGATGTGGCCCTTGTGGCTAAGGGGATCAGGGGGTATGGAGAGAAGGCAGGTACGGGATACTGAGTTGGATGATCAGCCATGATCATATTGAATGGCGGTGCAGGCTCGAAGGGCCGAATGGCCTACTCCTGCACCTATTGTCTATGTATCTATGTATCTATGTGACGTTTCGGGTCGAGACCCAGAAGGGTCTCGACCTGAAACGTCACCTATTTCTTCGCTGCATAGATGCTTCCAGGTCTCAACCGGAAACATCATCTATTCCTTTGTCACCTATTCCTTCGCACCATAGATGCTGCCTCACCCTCTGAGTTTTCCAGCATTTTCGTCTACCTTCGATTTTTCCCAGCATCTGCATGCAGTTCCTTCTGAAATATTTACACCTGAAATATTATTTTCACGATCAGTTCTCCGTTTTACTTGCTGGACATAGACATAAAGATTTAAAAAAAATAAGAGGCAGGTTAATTAAAACAAGAAAAGAATAATGTTACAAATGACATAAAAACACCGAATCAATTGGTTAAAAAAAACAGAGTGCTGGAGTAACTCAGCGGGTCAGGCAGCATCTGTGGAGAACATGGATAGGTAATGTTTCACAGAGTGCTGGAGTAACTCAGCAGGTCAGGCAGCATCTGTGGAGAACATGGATAGTGACGTTTCACAAAGTGCTGGAGTAACTCAGCGGGTCAGGCAGCATCTGTGGAGAACATGGATAGGTGACGTTTCACAGAGTGCTGGAGTAACTCAGCGGGTCAGGCAGCATCTGTGGAGAACATGGATAGGTGACGTTTCACAGAGTGCTGGAGTAACTCAGCGGGTCAGGCAGCATCTGTGGAGCGAAGGAAATGGGCAACCTTTCGGGCCGAAACCCTGAAGGAAATAGGCAACGTTTCGGGCCGAAACCCGGAAGGGTTTCAGGCTGAAACGTTGCCTATTTCCTTCGCTCCATAGATGCTGCCGCACCCGCTGAGTTTCTCCAGCATTTTGGTCTACCTTATCATTTATAGTGTGGTTCCGTATAGCTTACAAAGCACAGAAGTACACTGTGCCAGAGTAACTCAGCGGGTCAGGCGCATCTGTGGAGAACATGGATAGGTGACGTTTCACAGAGTGCTGGAGTAACTCAGCGGGTCAGGCAGCACCTCTAGGGAACATGGATAGGTGATGTTTCACAGAGTGCTGGAGTAACTCAGCGGGTCAGGCAGCATCTGTGGAGGGAATGGACAGGCGATGTTTTGGGTCGGGACCCTTCCTCAGACTCATTGTCCATTTGCTTCACAGCCAGAAGCGAGGAACTGCAGATGGTGTTTACAAAAAAAAACAACACAATGTCATGGAGTAACTCAGCAGGCCAGGCAGCTTCTCTATCCATGTTCTCCACAGATGCTGCCTGACCCGCTGAGTTACTCCAGCATTCTGTGTTTTTTTGCTGATGATTGCTGCCTCTGCAGTTCAATATGAATCAATGTTCTCATTGTTTCCGGTGGTGTTGACCAGGGATATTATAGACCAGTAAACTGCACTTTGTTGACTGCAGTCGGACAGCAGACAATGCTGGAGGTTGCAGTATCGTTGAGGAATAAAGAGCAGGGTGCAATGATACCGGATCTGTGCTCAGCCTCTTCGAAGCTTCATGTTCCAGTTCACTGTATGGACAGGATTAGCCTCCACACGCTACCTATCTGAAGGAACAGCACCTTATAAGTGATAGGAGCAGAATTAGGCCATTCGGCCCATCAAGTCTACTCCGCCATTCAATCATGGCTGATCTTTCTCTCCCTCCTAACCCCATTCTCCTGCCTGCTCCCCACAAACTCTGACACCCGCACTAATCAAGAATCTATCTTTGCCTTAAAAAATATCCAAGGACTTGGCCTCCAGACAGATGTGGCAAAGAATTCCACAGATTCACGACCATCTTACAAGCCAACGGTGTGAACATTGTATTGACTGTTTTCAAGTTATATCCCTACTGCCCACCTCTGTTTCCTCTACTCCCCCATCCTCCCACATGCACACACATCTCCCCCACCCACATTCCTTTCCTCTCCTCCATACATATATCCTTGTTAGAGTGAACAAGGGTGGGAGACCTACCTGCTGCCTGGATTACGGGACATTAGCTGCCAGCAGAGGTTGGACAATCTTGCATTGTATTTTCTATAATATTGGAAGCTGAGGCTCACCTGATGGAAGTATCTACAATTCTGAGAGAGAAGTATTGTGGGAATGTCAAGGACTAGAGGGCACAGCTTTAAGGTGAGAGGGGCAAAGTTTGAATGAGAATAAGGGGTAAGCCATTTATAACGGAGATGAGGAAACACTTTTTCACACAGAGAGTTGTGAGTCTGTGGAATTCTCTGCCCAGAGGGTGGTGGAGGCCGGTTCTCTGGATACTTTCAATAGAGAGCTAGGTAGGGCTCTTGAAGATAGGGGAGTCAGGGGATATGGGGAGAAGGCAGGAACGGGGTACTGATTGTGGATGATCAGCCATGATCACATTGAATGGCGGTGCTGGCTCGAAGGGCCGAATGGCCTCTACTCCTGCACCTATTGTCTATTGTCTATTGAGATGTGGAGGACGTTTTTTTTTCTCACTCAGAGGGTGGTGGGTGCCTGGAACTAGCTGCCAGGGGTGGTGGTGGAGGAGGAGGCAGATACTATTCATGTTCATAAGTTGCGGGAGCAGAATTAGGCAGTTTGGCCATTTGTGATGCGTGAGTGGTGGAATGATGCAAGGTGTTTTAGGAATGCTTGCACGGATACCATGCCTCATGTCTCAGACACTGTGGAATATAGCAGCAGTGAACTTCAATGGCTATCTTCGATTTAAACCAGTATTTGCAGTTCCTTCCTACATAAATCAACATGTTCCAAAAAGTTCAATCTTTACTTCATCTATAAAGGTTGAATATAAATCAGAATCACAACGTAATTAGTTTGGGTAATGATAACACAGCTAAGTTTATGTAATAATTTACCACAATCCTTTCAGCGGTGAAACATCACACAAGCTGTGTTTAGGATGAAGCATGCACTTATGTCTCATGGCTGGAGTATTTGAAACTCTGTGAAGGAAGGACAGTCACACCGTTTGTGCTCCCCGTATCAGGTCAATGCTCAGGCAGTTTCAAATGAGATTTATTTATCCCAGGAGCAGGAAACATGTTCCCGATGTTGGGGGAGTCCACAACCAGGGGTCACAGTTTAAGAATAAGGGGTAAGCCATTTAGAACGGAGACGGGGAAACACTTTTTCTCACAGAGAGTTGTGAGTCTGTGGAATTCTCTGCCTCAGAGGCGGTGGAGGCAGGTTCTCTGGATGCTTTCAAGAGAGAGCTAGATAGGGCTCTTAAAGATAGCGGAGTCAGGGGATATGGGGAGAAGGCAGGAACGGGGTACTGATTGGGGATGATCAGCCATGATCATATTGAATGGCGGTGCTGGCTCGAAGGGCCGAATGGCCTACTCCTGCACCTTTTGTCTATTGTCTATTGAGATCAAACAAAGAACAAAAGATAGGTGATGTTTCACACAGTGCTAGAGTAACTCAGTGGGTCAGACAGATCGTGACCCTTCTTCAGACAGTCTTGACCTGAAACGTCACCCATTCCTTCTATCCAGAGATGCTGCCTGTCCGACTGAATTACTCCAGCGTTTTTTGGGTCGAGACCCTTCTTCAGACTGACGTCAGGGGAGAGGAAGATACATAGATAAGGAAGAGTAAGGTGTGAAAACAGTAGAAAGGGGATGGAGACCTAGGAGAATGTAGAATAGGTTATTGTTGGCTGGGAGAAGATAACAACAAGAAAGCAAACAGGGAGAAAATGTATTCGGAGACAGTAAGACTGGTTAGAGAACTGAGAAGGGGAGAGATGGAGAGAGAGGAAAAGCAAGGTTTACAAAGAACAAAATGTGAGAAAGAACGGCAGATGCTGGTTAAAATCAAAGGTAGACACAGAGTGCTGGAGTAACTCAGCGGGTCAGGCAGCATCTCTGGAGAGAAGGAATGGGCGATGTTTCTGGTCGAGATCCCTCTTCTGACTCGACCCGAAACGTCGCCCATTCCTTCTCTCCAGCGATGCTGCCTGACCCACTGAGTTACTCCAGCACCTTGTGTCTACTCACAAAGAACAAAGCCTTCTTCTCACTGCATGATGTTAGTTCTTCTATAAATACACATTCCTAAAATACATTCTGGAATGTTACTGCAGGTAGAATGAATACTGATGTTATCTCCAGGACAAGTCAATGATGTTTATTTAATAAAAGCAATGATGTGCGGATGCCCGTAACTGCACAATATCCAATGTTTAAGAAAGAACTGCAGATGCTGGAGAAATCGAAGGTAGATAAAAATGCTGGAGAAACTCATTGGGTGAGGCAGCATCTATGGAGCGAAGGAATAGGTGATGTCACCTTTTCCTTCGCTCCATAGATGCTTCCGGATCTCGACCTGAAACGTCACCTATTCCTTCGCTCCATAGATGCTTCCGGGTCTCGACCTGAAACGTCACCTATTCCTTCGCTCCATAGATGCTTCCGGGTCTCAACCCGAAACGTCACCTATTCCTTCGCTCCATAGATGCTGCCTCACCCGCTGAGCTTCGCCAGCATTTTTATCTGCGCACAATATCCAATGGTATTTAATTCAAGGGGAGTTTATGTGTAACATGTACTGAGGAACTGTGGAATTCATTTTTGTGTACAGTTCTGTACAAGAATCATTATACATAATCATTTAGATACATCTTAGATAAGCATCTGAGATACAGTATAAGTGTATAGCAGCAGTACACTGACATAGTGTATAGAGTCTAGTCACAGTGCTGGAGTAACTCAGCGGGTCAGGCAGCATCTGTGGAGAACATGGATAGGTGACGTTCCACACAGGTGAAGCAGCTTATAATGTCTCTGAGAGAACCTACTGTAGCTAATAGAAGTGCTTTTCACTTTATTATGATTTCTGCAGGGAGTAAATCCTATCCCATGCATAATCTGAAATAAAAGTTATTTATATATTTTCAGCAGATTTTTCAAATAACACGGCAAATAAATTTTCAATGCATTTTTTTCAGGTAAATCCTGATTACCGATGACTCCACTAATTATTGAACTATATTATTGTGATAATACTCGCAGAATGGGAGAGATTGATCAGCCATGATTGAATGGTGGAGTAGACCTGATGGGCCGAATGGCTTAATTCTGCTGCTATGCTTTATGAAGGTTACTGATGACTAACAAGGCCTGTTTCACGTGCTGTTCTGTACAGGAGATCTACGGTTACCGAGCGTGCTGCTGCCGCAGAGTCCTGTGTACAATCGCGACTGTCCTGTCCGCTGGCTTTCTGCTACTGCTCTTCTACTGGAAGCCGGAGTGGGATGTGCGGGCTCAGTGTGTGCGCTGCCTGTTACACGAAGCCGACACTGTCCTCCTCAGGACCACCGTAAGTCTCTCGGCTAAACTACTGTACAGTAAGTCTGCACCAGGGGTGGGGAATCTGCGGCCTTAAAGGGCCTGGCCCACTTTCACCACCTAATTCACGACCTTTTTTACTCGTGGACATTTTTCATCAGGCTAGAAAAAACGCCCCGACCTACTTGATGCCACGAGTACTGCTGTAGATTTGGGAGCAACAGCAGCAGGAGATTAGCAAGAGATACGACTGATTGGCTCTAGCCCGAGTGGGAGGAGAGAAGTGAGTCAGTGCCGGGAAAACAGTTGAAAACTGAGGAATTTTGTTTGTAAATTGGTAAATCAGGCAATTTATCCGTCAATTTAAGCAAGACGGCTCTTAGCGAGCGGCAGTGAGTGAGCGGCCTTGTGAGGGAAGTGTGAGTCTTTGGCTCGAGAGTCTTCGGCGAGGGGAAGACACCACGCAATACGCTTGAGAGGTAGAGACAAAAGAAGGAGATGTCAGGCAAGCTGATTCAGTGCGATGCTTGCAGTATGTGGGAGGTCAAGGACACCGCTGGTGCCTCTGGCTGCTACAAATGCGAGAAGTGCATCCAGGTACAGCTCCTGAAGGGCCGTGTTGGGGAACTGGAGAAGCAAGTGGATGACCTCAGGTTTGTCCGAGAAACGGAGTCGTTCCTCGACAAGTCCTACAGTACGATTGTTACACCTAAGGTACTGGAAGAGAGAAGGTGGGAGACGGTGAGAAAGGGAGGGAAGCATGGAATGCCAACGTCCCCGGGTGTTGTACCTCTTGTGAACAGGTTCACCCACTTAGAAGCTGTCGGGACAGAAGACGTGTTTACACTGAGCGGCAGACTGGCTTGCGATGCGAATAGGGCTGTTGAGCCAAAACCAAAAAGGCCTAAGGCAGGCAACGCCATTGTAGTGGGAGACTCGATTGTGAGAGGTACGGACAGGGGTTTCTGTGGCAACAGATGGGATGCGAGGATGGTGTGCTGCCTTCCTGGTGCCAGGATCCAGGATGTCACGGACAGAGTGCAGAAAATCCTCGAGGGCGAAGGTGAACAGCCGGAAGTGGTAGTGCATGTCGGCACAAACGATGTCGGAAAGAAGGGGATGAATATTCTGCAGCGTGACTTTAGAGAGCTCGGAAAAATGCTGAAAAGCAGGACCTTCAGGGTTGTTATCTCCGGTTTGCTTCCAGTTCCTCGTGCTGGCGAGAGCAGGAACAGGGAGATACGGGACCTGAACGTGTGGCTCAGGAACTGGTGCACGGGGCAGGGATTTAGATTCTTAGATCACTGGGATCTGTTTTGGGGTAAGGGGGAACTGTACAAAAGGGACGGATTGCATCTTAACAGGTGTGGGACCAGCATTCTGGCAGGCAGGTTTGCCACTGCTACACGGGTGGTTTTAAACTGAATAAGGGTGGGTGGGGTGTCGAATGGGATAGTGGAGGATGGAGTTAAAGGGAAAGGGTTTCTTAAATGTGTGAGCGTAGAGACAGAGGAGTGTAAAATGAGGGTAGAAGCAATAGGTAGCAAGGTGAAAAGTAAAAGTGGAAGACAGACAAAACCAGGGCAAAAATCAAAAAGGGCCACTTTTCAACATAATTGTATAAGGGGTAAGAGTGTTGTAAAAACAAGCCTGAAGGCTTTGTGTCTCAATGCAAGGAGCATTCGTAATAAGGTGGATGAGTTGAATGTGCAGATAGCTATTGATGACTATGATATAGTTGGGATCACGGAGACATGGCTCCAGGGTGACCAAGGCTGGGAGCTGAACATCCAGGGATATTCAATATTCAGGAGGGATAGAGAGAAAGGAAAAGGAGGTGGGGTAGCGTTGCTGGTTAGAGAGGAGATTAACGCAATGGAAAGGAAGGACATTAGGTTCGAGGATGTGGAATCGGTATGGGTAGAGCTACGAAACACTAAGGGGCAGAAAACGCTGGTGGGTGTTGTGTACAGGCCACCTAACAGTAGTAGTGAAGTTGGAGATGGTATCAAACAGGAAATTAGAAATGCGTGCGACAAAGGCAAAACAGTTATAATGGGTGACTTCAATCTACATATAGATTGGGTGAATCAAATTGGCAGGGGTGCTGAGGAAGAGGATTTCTTGGAATGTATGCGGGATAGTTATCTAAATCAACATGTAGAGGAACCAACGAGAGAGCAGGCTATTTTAGATTGGGTATTGAGTAATGAGGAAGGGTTAGTTAGCAGTCTTGTTGTACGTGCCCCCTTGGACAAGAGTGACCATAATATGGTTGAGTTCTTCATTAGGATGGAGAGTGACATTGTTAATTCAGAAACTATGGTTCTGAACTTAAAGAAAGGTAACTTTGAGGGTATGAGACATGAATTGGCCATGATTGACTGGCAATTAATTCTAAAAGGGTTGACGGTGGACATGCAATGGAAGACATTTAAAGACTGCATGGATGAACTACAAAAATTGTTCATCCCAGTTTGGCAAAAGAATAAATCGGGGAAGGTAGTGCATCCGTGGATAACAAGGGAAATCAGGGATGGTATCAAAGTGAAAGATGATGCGTACAAATTAGCCAGAAAAAGCAGCATACCAGAGGACTGGGAGAAATTCAGAGACCAGCAGAGGAGGACAAAGGGCTTAATTAGGAAAGGAAAAATAGATTATGAAAGAAAACTGGCAGGGAACATAAAAACTGACTGCAAAAGTTTTTATAAATATGTAAAAAGAAAGAGATTAGTTAAAACAAATGTAGGTCCCTTGCAGTCAGAAACAGGTGAGTTGATCATGGGGAACAAGGATATGGCGGACCAATTGAATAACTACTTTGGTTCCGTCTTCACTAAGGAAGACATAAATAATCTGCCGGAAATAGCAGGGGACCGCGGGTCAAAGGAGTTGGAGGAATTGAGTGAAATCCAGGTTAGTCGGGAAGTGGTTTTGGGTAAATTGAATGGATTAAAGGCCGATAAATCCCCAGGGCCAGATAGGCTGCATCCCAGAGTACTTAAGGAAGTAGCTCCAGAAATAGTGGATGCATTAGTAATAATCTTTCAAAATTCTTTAGATTCTGGAGTAGTTCCTGAGGATTGGCGGGTAGCAAACGTAACCCCACTTTTTAAGAAGGGAGGGAGAGAGAAAACGGGGAATTACAGACCAGTTAGTCTAACATCGGTAGTGGGGAAACTGCTAGAGTCAGTTATTAAAGATGGGATAGCAGCACATTTGGAAAGTGGTGAAATCATTGGACAAAGTCAGCATGGATTTACGAAAGGTAAATCATGTCTGACGAATCTTATAGAATTTTTCGAGGATGTAAC
>JAXLNO010005099.1:0-80269 GCA_038087875.1 Malacoraja senta
AATTACATAAAATCTTTCAACATATCTCACCTATATGTGATAAATGTCAACATTTAGAAGCTACCTTATCTCATATGTTTGCAAACTGTATAAAAATTAAAAAATTCTGGGTAAATATTTTTAGTATAATATCTAAAGTGACCAGCACACAATTGGACCCGGATCCAAAATTAATAATACTCGGAACATTAGAATTAAATCAAACATTTACAACAACACAAAGAAACTTTATTGATTATAGTATAATAACAGGAAAAAAATTAATTCTAAAATTTTGGAAAGGCCCTATAACCCCCACAATCAAAATGTGGATTATAGAACTGACGGAGACCTTAAACGTGGAAAGAATCAGATTTTCCCTGTTGGACAAACAGGAATTATTCGTTGGAATATGGTCTCCCTTTATTGATTATTTAAAGGGTCAGAATGGTTCAGCACAGGAACCTGACTAACACTCGGGCTAAAGAATGGATGAAATGCTATACTCTGAAATGTACGAATATATCTCGAATGAAGTTTTTTATTTTAATACATTTTTCCATTCTTCTTTACTATCTTTCTCTTTTTTTTTTTTTTTTTTTTTTCTTCTCTCTCTTTTCTTTCTTTACTTCATCTATCTTTTTAGTTCTATCTAGTTTTTTTTTAAAGGCAAAAGGTATTGGAGACAATGTAATAATAATTGACAATATTATCAATTAAAAAATGTAAGACTGTAATGATGTTAATTGGTTGTGTACTTATCTCCAATAAAAAATATTTTCAAAAAAAAAATAAACTGGAGGGTATCTGGGGGGCTAGACTTAAGGTGATTCCAAAAATTTAGTGCTCTTTTTTGGATAATTATTATCAGCGGGTATCTGCCTAATTCCGCCCTACATGCGTTTATTGGTGTTTTCCTTTGGATGCGGACGATGTTCCGACAAAATTCCGCATGCATGGCCTCCGTTGTATGTTTTTCCCATTTACTATAACTATGGTGACTCAGCGGACCCCATACTTCACTACCATAAAGCGCCAATAGGCTGGAGTACACTGTCAAATATTTTAAGCCAGATTTTAATTGGAATTTGGATGTTGTAGAATCTTTTTATTGCATACAGAGCTCTTCGAGCTTTCTCTTTTATTGCATTCACTGCCATATTGAAGCTCCCTGATGCTGCAACAGTTAGACCAAGGTAAGTATAGCTCATAGTGTGTTCGATAATAATACCATTGAGAGTAAATTTGTAGGTATTTAACAAGGGTTCTGAACTTAAAGAAGGGTAACTTTGAGGGTATGAGACGTGAAATTGGCCAAGATAGACTGGCAAGTGATTCTTAAAGGGTTGAAGGTGGATATGCAATGGAAGGCATTTAATGACTGCATGGATGAACTACAATAATTGTTCATCCCAGTTTGGCAAAAGAATAATCAGGGAAGGTAGTGCATCCGTGGATAACAAGGGAAATCAGGGAAGTATCAAGACAAAAGATGAAGCATACAAATTAGCCAGAAAAAGTAGCCTACCAGAGGACTGGGAGAAATTCAGAGTCCAGCAGTGGAGGACAAAGAGCTTAATTAGGAAAGGGAAAATAGATTATGAAAGAAAACTGTCAGGGAACATAAAAACTGACTGCAAAAGTTTTAAAAAATATGTGAAGAGATAAAGATTAGTTAATTAGAAACTGGTGAATTGATCATGGGGAACAAGGACATGGCAGACCATTTGAATAACTACTTTGGTTCTGTCTTCACTGAGGAAGACATAAATAATCTGCCGGAAATAGCAGGGGACCGAGGGTCAAATGAGATGGAGGAACTGAGTGAAATCCCGGTTAGCCGGGAAGTGGTGTTAGGTAAATTGAATTGATTAAAGGCCGATAAATCCCCAGGGCCAGACAGGCTGCATCCCAGAGTACTTAAGGAAGTAGCCCCAGAAATAGTGAATGCATTAGTGATAACTTTTCAGAACTCTTTAGATTCTGGAGTAGTTCCTGTAAAGACTTGTCAAACACGTAGTGTCTTCACTGTTAGTTTACTGCATACATTGTAGTCGTATACACACATATTGCCCTAGCTGTTCGTGGTCCGTTACCGGAGCTAGAGAGCGAGCTGGAGGTGGGAAGGTTACAATTATACTGAAGATAATGGGGAGTGGTTAGTAGTGGTGAGGTCATTATGTTAAAGGAACATGCACTGATCTACATCCTTCCCCTTGGAAAGGGAAACATTACAATGATGACAGTGAGACCACGACTCATATGCTAGACACAAACCCGCGTGTACATCGTCAGGAAAAATCTTGAAACATTCAAGCAAATTCCCCCGTAACGTTCAGGCGGCTTGACCAGACGCCCAGAGCGGGTACGCAACCCGCCTTCCCCCCCCCCCCCCTCCGAAGGAAGAGCAGGTACATGAGCAGGAGGGGTGATAGGGGAGCTGAGAGGAGAATGAGCAGGAGAGGGAGGACGAGGAGACCGGGGAGGGAAACGGGCACCGCAACGGGCACGCGAGCGGGAGAGGTATGATGGGGAGGGGGGGGGGGCAGGAGGAGCAGTGGGAGAACGGGGCACCAAGGGTTGCGAGGGCAGAGTCCTGGGCATGGGAGGAGCGGTAGGCAAAGAGGTCGCAACCGGGAGAGCAAAAGGAGCTGCGGGAGGCGGAGCGGGCTCGTTAACCGGCAGCAAATGCTGGCGGGACCGGCGGTAGATGGTGCCCTCGTAGTCAACTAGGTAAGAGCGCGGAGAGTCTGCAAAGTCGATGACAACAGCCAGTCGGTGGTGTCCGGAGGGGGACTGCATCCGGACGACCTGGCCCTTGAAGAGGGGCTGAAGGGGACGGCATGACTTGTCGTGGGAGCGCTTCTGGACGGCATGTTTCTGGGTAATGCGCTCGTGGACAGCAGCAGGGCTGCGGACTGCGGGCTGTAGGCATCGCTGGGAGACAGGGATCGGAGGGCGTGTGGTGCGGGACATGAGCCGCTGAGCGGGCGAGCCCATGGCATGGTCGCGACAAATATTTCGGAGATTCAGTAGAGCCAGATAAAAATCCGAATGCGATAGTCTGCACTGCTCCAACAGCTCCATGGCACTGCGGACGGCGCGCTCAGCAAGGCCGTTGCTCTGCGGGTATTCAGGGCTGCTGGTGATGTGGCGAAAGTTATAGGCGGAGGCGAAGGCGCGGAACTCAGCACTCGAGAACTGGCCCCCGTTGTCAGACTGCAGTCACAGGAATGCCAAAGGTCCCAAAGTTGCGTTTCAGTTTCCCGACGAGAGCAGCAGAAGTGAGGGAGTGCAGACGCTCAACCTCGAACCAGCTGGAGTAGGAGTCGACAAGGACCAGGAAATGTTTGCCACTGCACTCAAAGACGTCCAAAGCGACCGCCATCCACGCCTGGGCGGGTGCAGGCTGTTGCAGGAGTGGCTGGCGTTGCTGGTGGGAGAGAGGGTATTGCAGGTTGAGCAGGCAGAGACCCTATCCCGGATGTCCTGTGCCATGCCGGGCCAATAAAATTTGCTCTGGGCCTGGGACAGGGTGGCATCGGATCCGGGATGGCCGCTGTGGGCAGTTTGGAAATAGTGGTCCCGCAGTGCAGCAGGCACCACAACCTTGTGGCCCTTCACCACCACGCCGTCATGCAGCACAAGTTCATCCCGGACTAGGAAGTAGGGCGGAGCACCAGCCGGCAAGGATGAGCGACGGTCAGGCCAGCCACGACGGATGACGTCTACAAGCTGTTGCAGGCCAGGATCATTGGCAGTGTGCTGAATCATGGACTGCATCTGCTGGGAAGGCACAAAGTTAACGTTTAGTACCATCAGGTCGGATGATTCGTACGGGTGGCGGGCAGTAGAAGCCAGCGGTGCGCGGGACAGCGTGTCGGCCACAAACATGTCCTTGCCCTTTCGGTACACGATTTGAAACGTGAAGCGTTGGAGCTGCAGCACCATACGCTGCAAATGGGAAGAAGCCACGTGGATCGGTTTGTTCAAGATCGTGACCAGCGGCTGGTGGTCGGTTTCAATAGTGAAAGTGTTACCCAGAATGTAGTGCTTGAACTTCGAGCAGGCAAACACCACGGCAAGGAGCACCTTCTCGATCTGAGCGTAGCGTTGCTCGGTAGGAGTCATAGTGCGGGAGGCGTAGGAGACAGGTATTTGCAGGCGGTCGTAGATTTGCAGGCAGGCGGCACCGAGACCGAAACTTGAGGCATCGCAGGTAAGGATGATGGGGCGCTTTAAGTCGAAGAACTTTAGAGTGGGGGTGCGAACCAGCCGGGATTTTAAGTCATCGAAGTCTGCCTGATGCAGCGGGTACCAAACCCAGGCAGTGTCCTTCTTGGTCAATTCCCTCAGGGGCGCACTCAGCTCGCTGAGGTCGGGAATGAATTTCCCCAGGTAGTTCACCATGCCCAAGAAGCGCTGCAGGCTGGGCACGTTGACCGGAGCTTGCATCCCAGAGACCGCAGCTGTCTTCTGTGGGTCCTGGTTTTAGACCCTCAGCCGTAAAAACGTGGCCCACCTAGGTGACCTCCAGGACGCGGAAGCGGCACTTCTTGGGGTTCAGTTTGAGGTTGATCTCACGAGCCCGATCCAGGACTTGGCGGAGGTGGAGGTCGTGCTCAGCGACGTCTCTCCCGTACACCAAGATGTCATCGACGATGATAGCACACGGCAGATGGGCAAATAGCTGCTCCATGGTGCGCTGGAAAACCTCGCTGGCAGAATTGATCCCGAAAGGCATGCGGAGGAAACGGAACCTGCCGAAAGGTGTACCAAACGTGGTCAGGAAGGATGAACGTTCATCCAGTGGAATCTGCCAGAAAGAGCTCTTGGCATCGAGGACAGAGAAGACAGTGGCTGGGCCAACCTTTGCAGCGACATCCTCCACCGTTCACATGGGTAGTGCGGGCGTTTGATGGCAAGGTTTAGGTCCTTGGGGTTTATACAGATCCGAATCTCACTCTTGTCCTTCTTGGAAGCAACGACCATGGTGGAGACCCACCGGGTGGGATCACTCACCTCCTTGATGATGCCCACGGCCACCATCTGGCGCAGAGTCGACTCCACCCTGTCCTTCATAGCAAAGGAGACGCGGTGAGCCGGGCGGACTACCGGATGGACCTCCGGGTCCACCTCGATTTCGTACTTGCAGGGTAGTTTGCCCAATACATCGTCAAAACGATCAGGGTACTCGCACATGGGATCCATGGGGGGTCTGCACCAGGTGGATATCGCGGTGGAAGGAAACCAAACCGAGGTCCTGGCACGCACTGGCGCCCAACAGAGTAACATTCTCAGATTCCAGCAGGAGGAAAGAGAGGGGCCGAGAGGCATTCGGAACTGTGCAGATAAGGGTTGCCTTGCCGACCGGAAATAGAACGCTCCCCCCATATGCGTGGAGGCGGGAGTCGTCAGCAGTAACATTCTCACCAGATCTTATCTGCTGAAAGAGGCTTAACGACATAACATTTGCAAACGCCCCCGTGTCGACCTTCGCAGGAAAGGTCTTTCCATTCACAGTAACTCGAACTGATGGATCAGCTATCAAAGCATGTGCACCCAAGACTGAAAAAACACGCGATTCATCATGGGTGGAACTGGTATCAGAATCAAAGAGTTCGTCTGAAAGGTATTCGAAGCCATAAACACTGTCAGTCACAGTCAGGTTGTGTAGACTCCTTCTCGGAGCAGGGACAGGCTGGCCCCTGGAATGACACACCGCGAAGAAGTGATTAAGCTTCTTACAGAAATTACAAGTCTTACCCAGCGCAGGGCAAACATTAAATTGATGACTGACGAAGTTGCAGTTTGGGCATCGACGAGGGTTGTCCCTCACGGGCGCGGGAGTGCTACGCTGGCGTGGCGGGCCATCGCACCGCGGGCGTTCAGCAGTACCGGCATAGTGAATGTCCTCAGCCTCAGGGGGAGATACGGAGTCGACAGCAGCAGCCATGCGAGAGGCATGCAAAGTTTCGATTAAAGTGAGGTCTGGCTTTCTCAGAAGCTCTGCCCGTAGCTTCACGTCATGTAGACCGTGAACTAGGACATCTCTGACCAATTGGTCGGGGGTCAACGCGACCAGGCGGCAATGCCGAGCCAGGTGACGCAACGATGCAATGAAGGTGTCGATGTGCTCCCCGGGTTTCTGGCGCCTGCTGAAAAACTTGAACCGCTCTATAATGCAATTGGTGGGAATGTCACACAGCGCGGCAAATTTATTCGTTAGACATATCGGGTCCTCTGCATTCTCACCATCGGCGTACTCGAAAGATTCAAAACGTTCCATGGCCTCTGGGCCAGCCAGGTTGAGGAGCAGATGTGCTGTAACCGCAGGGGTAGCATTAGGATGAGCGATGGCGACATATTGCTGGAAGTCGCGCCGGAAGACAGTCCACCGGTGAACGATGTCGGAGTCAAACACCAGAACGTCAGGCTTACGACACGAGCTGGCCACAGCACATAAAGGGTTTGAAAGGAAAATAAAAACTTGGAGAGAACAAAACAAACCCGATAGACAGGAGACGCAGGGTTCAAATTTGTGACACCATGTAAAGACTTGTCAAACACGTAGTGTCTTCACTCTTAGTTTATTGCATACATTGTAGTCGTATACACACATATTGCCCTAGCTGTTCGTGGTCCGTAACCGGAGCTAGAGAGCGAGCTGGGGGTGGGAAGGTTACAATTATACTGAAGATAATGGGGAGTGGTTAGTAGTGGTGAGGTCATTATGTTAAAGGAACATGCACTGATCTACAGTTCCTGAGGATTGGAGGGTAGCTAATGTAACCCCACTTTTTAAAAAGGGAGGGAGAGAGAAAACGGGGAATTACAGACCAGGTAGTCTAACATCGATAGTGGGGAAACTGCTAGAGTCAGTTATTAAAGTTGGGATAGCAGCACATTTGGAAAGTGGTGAAATCATTGGACAAAGTCAGCATGGATTTATGAAAGGTAAATCATGTCTGACGAATCTGATAGAATTTTTCGAGGATGTAACTAGTAGAATGGATAAGGGAAAACCAGTGGATGTGTTATATCTCGACTTTCAGAAGGCTTTCGATAAGGTCCCACATAAGTGATTAGTATGCAAACTTAAAGCACACGCTATTGGTGGTTCAGTATTGATGTGGATAGAGAACTTGCTGGCAGACAGGAAGCAAAGTGTAGGAGTAAACGGGTCCTTTTCAGAATGGCAGGCAGTGACTAGTGGGGTACCACAAGGCTCAGTGCGGGGACCCCAGCTATTTACAATACATATTAATGATCTGGATGAGGGAATTGAATGCAACATCTCCAAGTTTGTGGATGACATGAAGCTGGGGGGCAGTGTTAGCTGTGAGGAGGATGCTTGGAGGCTGCAAGGTGACTTGGATAGGTTGGGTGAGTGGGCAAATGGCAGATGCAGTATAATGTGGATAAATGTGAGGTTATCCACTTTGGTGACAAAAACAGGAAAGTAGACTATTATCTGATTGGAGGCTGATTAGGAAAATGGGAGATGCAACGAGACCTGGGTGTCATGGTACACCAGTCATTGAAAGTAGGCATGCAGGTGCAGCAGGCAGTGAAGAAAGCGAATGGTATGTTAGCATTCATAGCAAAAGGATTTGAGTATAGGAGCAGGGATGTTCTACTGCAGTTGTACAGGGTCTTGGTGAGACCACACCTGGAGTATTGCGTACAGTTTTGGTCTCCTAATCTAAGGAAAGACATTCTTGCCATGGAGGGAATACAGAGAAGGTTCACCAGACTGATTCCTGGGATGGCAGGACTTTCATGTGAAGAAAGACTTGATAGACTCGGCTTGTACTCGCTAGAATTTGGAAGATTGAGGTGGGATCTTATAGAAACGTACAAAATTCTTAAGGGGTTGGACAGGCTAGATGCAGGAACATTGTTCCCGATTTTGGGGAAGTGCAGAACAAGGGGTCACACACAGTTTAAGGATAAGGTGGAAGCCTTTTAGGACCGGGATGAGAAAATCATTTTTTACACAGAGAGTGGTGAATCTGTTGCATTCTCTGCCACATAAGGTAGTTGAGGCCAGTTCATTGTCTATATTTAAGAATGAGTTAGATGTGGCCCTTGTGGCTAAAGGGATCAGGGGGTATGGAGAGAAGGCAGGTGCAGGATACGGAGTTGGATGATCACCCATGATCATATTGAAGGACTCGAAGGACCGAATGGCCTACTCCTGCACCTATTGTCTGTTTATATGTTTCTAATGTCTCTCTCGCTCTCTCTCTCTCTCTCTCTGTCTATCTCTCTGTCTCTCTCTTTCTCTCTTTCTCTCTCTCTTTCTTTCTCTCTGTCTCTCTCATTGTCTCTCTCCCTGTCTCTCTCATTGTCTCTCTCTCTGTGTCTCTCCCCGTCTCTCTCTGTCTCTCTCTCTCTCTGTCTCTCACTCTTTGTCTCTCTCTCTCTCTCTCTCTGTCTGTCTCTCTCTGTCTCTCTCGTCTCTCGCTCCCTGGCTCGCTCCCTGTCTCTCTCCCTGTCTCTCTCTCTCTCTGTGTCTCTCTCCCACTCTCTCTGGGACAGAGGTTTTGGGTGAACATAGACCCATTGCTGCCAACCGTGGGCCTAACTGCAGATAGATACATAACGTACTCAACACATAGGACAGGAAAGAGAAATGATCTGCAAATAGAAACACCATTGGCCAGCACAGATATTTATAAGGACTCGTTCTTTGTAAGAACCACAATGGAATGGAATAAACGAGACAACAATATCGTCTAAATGTTTAAGAAGGAACTGCAGATGCTGGAAAATCGAAGGAAGACACAAAATGCTGGAGTAACTCAGCGGGTGAGGCAGCATCTACGGAGCGAAGGAATAGTTGACGATTCGGGTCGAGACCCTTCTTCAGACTCAAGAACCATTTCCTTCGCTCCATAGATGCTGCCTCACACGCTGAGTCTCTCCAACATTTTTATCGACCAGCAATAGAGTCAAATCACCTTCACTGGACAATAGACAACAGGTGCATGAGGAGGCCAGTTGGCCCTTCGAGCCAGCACCGCCATTCAATGTGATCATGGCTGATCATCCCCAATCAGTACGCCGTTCCTTCCTTCTCCCCAAATCCCCTATCTTTAAGAGCTCTATCTAACTCTCTCTTGAAAAAACATCCAGAGAATATGCCTCCACCGCCCTCTCAGGCAGAGAATCCCACAGACGCACAACTCTCTGAGAAAAAGTTTCTCCTCGTCTCCGTTCTAAATGGCCGACCCCTTATTCTTAAATTGTGTGTGGCCCCTGGTTCTGGACTCCCCCAACATCGGCAACATGTTTCCTGCTTCTAGCGTGTCCAAACCCTTAAAAATCTTATATGTTACAATAAGATACCCTCTATCCTTCTAAACTCCAGAGTGTACAAGCCCAGCCGCTCCATTCTCTCAGCATATGACAGTCCCGCCATCCCTGGAATTAACCTGGTGAACCTACGCTGGGCTTCCTCAATAGCAAGAATGTCCTTTCTCAAATTAGGGGACCAAAACTTCACACAATACTCCAGGTGTGGTCTCACCAGGGCCCTGCACAACTGCAGAAGGACCTCTTTGCTCCTATACTCAACTCCTCTAGTTATGAAGGCCAACAGGCCTAAACTGCACACAATACTCCTGGTGTGGTCTCACTAGGGGTGGAGGGAGGGGGTGAGAGGGAGGGAGAGAGAGAGAGAGAGAGAGAGAGAGAGAGAGAGAGAGAGAGGGAGAGAAAGAGGGAGAGGAAGAGGGGGAGAGAGAGAGGCAGAGAGGGGGAGATAGAGGGGAAGAGAGGGAGAGGGGATAGAGAGAGAGGGGGTGAGAGAGGGGGAGATAGGTCAGCCATGGTTGCAAGGTGGAGTGGACTCGGTAAGTTGGCGATATGCAGAGAACAGCCCTGCTGAGGGGGGGGGAGGAGGGAGGGTGGGAGGGAATGAGTGTGAGAGAAAGTTTGGGAGAGTTTTGAGAAAGTTTTGAAAAGTTTTGAGAAACCTTTGAGAACATTTTGAGAAAGTTTTGGGAGAGAGGGAAGAGAGGGAGAGAGGGAGAGAGAGCGAGAGGGAAGAGAGGGAGAAAGGGAGAGGGAGAGAGAGAGGGGAGAGAGTGAGGGACGTGGGACGACGGAGAGAGAAGTATTCACCTCTCCCTCCCCCTATGGTCATCACGATGGTGCAGCGGTAGAGTTGCTGCCTCACGGCGCCAGAGACCTCGGTTCAATCCCGACCACGGGCGCTGTCTGTACGGAGTTTGCACGTTCTCTCTCCCCTTGACCTGCGTTGGTTTTCTCCGGGCGCTCCGGTTTCCTCCCACCAGGGCCGGATTTACGTATGAGCCAGACAAGCTTAAGTTTAGGGCCTCGAGATCTAGGGGGGCCCGGCCCGCTCCACCGAGGTGTGTTAAACTTTTGACATAGTGGCGTTGTCACAAACCCAACCATCGGTAGCGTTGTGTTTGCGATTCCGGAGGCTTTGGTGTTGTAGGGGGGGGGGGGGGAATAAAATGCAGGTGAGGTTTACATTTATTGTGGAGAGGACATAGAAACATAGAAAATAGGTGCAGGAGTAGGCCATTCGGCCCTTCATGCCTGCACCGCCATTCAATACGATCATGGCTGATCATCCAACTCAGTATCCCATACCAGCCTTCTCTCCATACCCCCTGATCCCTTTAGCCACAAGGGCCACATCTAACTCCCTCTTAAATATAGATACATAGATACATAGAAAATAGGTGCAGGAGGAGGCCATTCGGCCCTTCGAGCCTGCACGTCCATTCAATATGATCATGGCTGATCATCCAACTCAGTATCCCGTACCTGCCTTCTCTCCATACCCCCTGATCCCCTTAGCCACAAGGGCCACATCTAACTCCCTCTTAAATATAGCCAATGAACTGGCCTCAATTACACTCTGTGGCAGAGAGTTCCAGAGATTCACCACTCTCTGTGTGAAAAAGTTTTTCCTCATCTCGGTCTTAAAGGATTTCCCCCTTATCCTTAAGCTGTGACCCCTTGTCCTGGACTTCCCCAACATCGGGAACAATCTTCCTGCATCTAGCCTGTCCAACCCCATAAGAATGTTGTACGTTTCTATAAGATCCCCTCTCAATCTCCAAAATTCTAGCGAGTATAAGCCAAGTCTATCCAGTCTTTCTTCATATGAAAGTCCTGACATCCCAGGAATCAGTCTGGTGAACCTTCTCTGCACTCCCTCTATGGCTATAATGTCCTTCCTCAGATTTGGAGACCACAACTGTACGCAATACTCCAGGTGTGGTCTCACCAAGACCCTGTACAACTGCAGTAGAACCTCCCTCCTCCTATACTCAAATCCTTTTGCTATGAAAGCTAACATACCATTCGCTTTCTTTACTGCCTGCTGCACCTGCATGCCTACTTTCAATGACTGGTGTACCATGACACCCAGGTCTCGCTGCATCTCCCCATTTCATAATCGGCCACCATTTAGATAATAGTCTGCTTTCCTGTTTTTGCCACCAAAGTGGATAACCTCACATTTATCCACATTATACTGCATTTCCCAAACATTTGCCCACTCACCCAGCCTATCCATTTCACCTTGCAGTCTCCTAGCATCCTCCTCACATCTAACACTGCCCCCCAGCTTAGTGTCATCCGCAAACTTGGAGATGTTGCCTGCAATTCCCTCATCCAGTTCATTAATATAAATTGTAAATAGCTGGGGTCCCAGCACTGCGCCTTGCGGTACCCCACTAGTCACTGCCTGCCATTGTGAAAAGGACCCGTTTACTCCTACACTTTGCTTCCTGTTTTCCAGCCAGTTCTCTATCCACATGAATACTGAACCCCCAATACCGTGTGATTTAAGTTTGTATACTAATCTCTTATGTGGTGCCTTGTTGAAAGCCTTCTGAAAGTCCAGATACAACACATCGACTGGTTCTCCCCTATCCACTCTACTATTTACATCCTCGAAAAATTCTATAAGATTCGACAGACATGATTTACCTTTCGTAAATCCATGCTGACTTTGTCCAATGATTTCACCACTTTCCAAATGTGCTGCTATCCCATCTTTAATAAGTGACTCTAGCAGTTTCCCCCCTACCGATGTTAGACTAACTGGTCTGTAATTCCCCGTTTTCTCTCCCCCTCCCTTCTTAAAAAGTGGGGTTACGTTTGCTACCCTCCAATCCTCAGGAACTACTCCAGAATCTAAAGAGTTTTGAAAAATTATCACTAATGCATCCACTATTTCTGGAGCTACTTCCTTAAGTACTCTGGGATGCAGTCTATCTGGCCCAGGTGATTTATCGGCCTTTAATCCATTCAATTTACCCAACACCACTTCCTGACTAACCTGGATTTCACTCAATTCCTCCATCTCCTTTGAACCGCGGCCCCCTGCGATTACCGGCAGATTATTTATGTCTTCCTTAGTGAAGACGGAACCAAAGTAGTTATTCAATTGGTCCGCCATATCCTTGCTCCCCATGATCAATTCACCTGTTTCTGACTGCAAGGGACCTACATTTATTTTAACTAATCTCTTTCTCTTCACATATCTATAAAAACTTTTGCAGTCAGATGTTATGTTCCCTGCCAGTTTCCTTTCATAATCTATTTTCCCTTTCCTAATTAAGCCCTTTGTCCTCCTCTGCTGGTCTCTGAATTTCTCCCAGTCCTCTGGTATGCTGCTTTTTCTGGCTAATTTGTACGCATCATCTTTTGCTTTGATACGATCCCTGATTTCCCTTGTTATCCACGGATGCACTACCTTCCCTGATTTGTTCTTTTGCCAAACTGGGATGAACAATTTTTGTAGTTCATCCATGCAGTCTTTAAATGCCTTCCATTGCATATCCACCGTCAACCCTTTTAGAACTAATTGCCAGTAAATCTTGGCCAATTCACGTCTCATACCCTCAAAGTTACATTTCTTTAAGTTCAGAACCGTTGTTTCTGAATTAACAATGTCACTCTCCATCCTAATGAAGAACACAACCATATTATGGTCACTCTTGCCCAAGGGGGCACGCACAACAAGACTGGTAACTAACCCTTCCTCATTACTCAATACCCAGTCTAGAATAGCCTGCTCTCTCGTTGGTTCCTCTACAAGTTGGTTTAGATAACTATCCCGCATACATTCCAAGAAATCCTCTTCCTCAGCACCCCTGGCAATTTGATTCACCGAATCTATATGTAGATTGAAGTCACCCATTATAACTGTTTTGCCTTTGTTGCATGCATTTCTAATTTCCGGTTTGATGCCATCCCCAACTTCACTACTACTGCTAGGTGGCCTGTACACAACACCCACCAGCGGTTTCTGCCCCTTTGTGTTTCGCAGCTCTACCCATACCGATTCCACATCCTCCAAGCTAATGTCCTTCCTTTCCACTGCGTTACTCTCCTCTCTAACCAGCAACGCTACCCCACCTCCTTTTCCTTTCTCTCTATCCCTCCTGAATATTGAATATCCCTGGATGTTCAGCTCCCAGCCTTGGTCACCCTGGAGCCATGTCTCCGTGATCCCAACTATATCATAATCATTAATTGCTATCTGCACGTTCAACTCATGCACCTTATTACGAATGCTCCTTGCATTGAGACACAAAGCCTTCAGGCTTGTTTTTACAACGCTCTTACCCTTATACAATTATGTTGAAAAGTGGCCCTTTTTGATTTTAGCCCTGGATTTGTCTGCCTGCCACTTTTACTTTTCACCTTGCTACCTATTGCTACCGCCCGCATTTTACACCCCTCTGTTTCTCTGCTCACCCATTTAAGAACCCCACCACCTCTTATTCTCTGTTTATTATTGTTTTCTTCTTTCCCCCCTACATGTTGGGTCTGAGTGCTTTCCTTCTCTGCCTACTGCCTCACACACTGTCTAATAGCATTCTCTATTTGAGTGCCTCCCCCCAACCATTCTAGTTTAAAGTCTCCCCAGTAGCCTTTGCAGATCTCCCCGCCAGGATATCGGTCCCCCTCAGGTTCAAGTGCAGGTTTTTGTACAGGTCGAACCTTCCACAAAAGAGGTCACAATGATCCAGAAATTTGAATCTCTGCCTTCTGCACCAGTAGTTCAGCCACGCATTTATCCTCCACCTCGCTCCACTCCTACTCTCACTGTCGCGTGGCACAGGCAGTAATCCCGAGATTGTTACCTTTGCTGTCCCTCTCTTTAACTCCCCTCCTAACTCCCTAAATTCTCTTTTCAGGACCTCTTCTCTTTTTTTACCTATGTCATTGGTACCTATATGTACCACGACCTCGGGCTCCTCTCCCTGCCCTTTCAGGATATCTTGGACACGTTGAGACACATCACAGACCCTGGCACCAGGGAGGCAAACTACCATCCGGGTCTCCCGACTGCGTCCACAGAATCGCCTGTCTGACCCCCTAACTATAGAGTCCCCTATTAGTATTGCCCTCCTCTTCTTTTCCTTACCATTCTGAGCAACAGGGCCGGTCTCTATACCGGAGGCCCGGCCGCTGTCGCTACCCCCAGCTAGGCTGTCCCCCCCAACAGTGCTCAAACAGGAGTACTTATTGTCAAGGTGTACAGCCACCGGGGTACACTCTAGTCCCTGCCTGTGCCCCTTGCCTCTCCCAACCGTGATCCACTTGCCTGCCTCCTGTGGTGTTGGAGTGACCACATCCTTGTAACTCCTCTCAATGACTTCCTCGCTCTCCCTGACCAGACGGAGGTCATCGAGCTGCTGCTCCAGGTTCCTAATACGGTCCATTAGGAGCCCCATCTCGATACACCTGGCGCAGATGTGGACGTCTGGAGGGCTATCAGGCTCCATGACTTCCCACATCTGACATCCAGAACAGTAAACTGGACTGGCCTCAACTACCTTCTGTGGCAGAGAATTCCAGAGATTCACCACTCTCTGTGTGAAAAATGTTTTTCTCATCTCGGTCCTAAAAGATTTCCCCCCTTATCCATAAACTGTGACCCCTTGTTCTGGACTTCCCCAACATCGGGAACAATCTTCCTGCATCTAGCCTGTCCAACCCCTTAAGAATTTTGTAAGTTTCTATAAGATCCCCCCTCAATCTTCTAAATTCTAGCGAGTACAAGCCGAGTCTATCCAGTCTTTCTTCATATGAAAGTCCTGACATCCCAGGAATCAGTCTGGTGAACCTTCACTGTACTCCCTCTATGGCAAGAATGCCTTTCCTCAGATTAGGAGACCAAAACTGTATGCAATACTCCAGGTGTGGTCTCACCAAAATCCTGTGCAACTGCAATAGAACCTCCCTGCTCCTATACTCAAATCCTTTTGCTATGAATGCTAACATGCCATTCGCTTTCTTCACTGCCTGCTGCACCTGCATGCCTACTTTCAATGACTGGTGTACCATGACACCCAGGTCTCGTTGCATCTCCCCTTTTCCTAATGGGCCACCATCGCCTCAGTCCACCCACCTGCCTTCCTCCGGTCCCAACCCTCGTCCCTGCCGTGTGTTCACCACCCCCCCTGACCTCCCCCCTCTCAGATACCGAACGGTCTGTCCTCAGCAGATGCCTCACCTTTGTCCCCCTCCATCCCCACCTCAATGAGTTCCGCGCCCACCGCGATTTGGAACTCTTCTTCCGTCGCCTCCGCCTCACTTCCTCAGATATGGTGCAAAAAATTGCTCACAGTGCTCCAAATGTGGCTTGACTGGTGCCTTATAGAACCTCAGCATTACATCCCTGCTTGACAGGGAGAAAATGCAATTGATGTCTATCATATTAGTTAACCATGGATTTTCTTGACCACAGTTGACAGCCCCTAATGGGATTGCATTTCATTCACACATCTCAAAGGAGCATAGCGTTAAGCTTCGAAGGGCAAAATTTACACGATTTGTACAGGTCAAGTGTTTTTTTGCAGAGAGAGCTTGATACCTAGAATGCGCTACCAGGAGTGGTGGTAGAGGAGGACATGATAATGGTGCTTAAGAAGGTTTTGGACAGGCTTGTGGTTATGCAGGGAATACAAGGATATGGATCACATGCAGGCAGTGGAGATGAGTTTTGGTTTAGTTTAGAGATAGAGTATGGAAACAGGAACTTTGGGCCACTGAGTCCGCACTGACCAGCAATTGCCCATTCACTATTTCTGTCCGACAAGCTAGGGACAATGTACAGAAGCCAATTAACCTACAAACATGCACGTCTTTTGTATTTGGGAGGAAACCGGAGCCCCCAGAGAAAACCCACAGGGTGACAGAGGGAATGTACAAACTCCGGCCAGACAGCACTCTACTCAGGATCAAACCCGGGTCTCTAATGCTGTAAGACAGCCACTCTATCACTGTGCCAATGTGTTGCCTCAGTTTAACTTGGGATCCTGTTCCACATGGACATTGCAGGCTGAAAGTCCTGTTCTTGTACTGTTCTATGTTCTATATATTCTCATTGGACAGGGCAGGGATATGTTTTCCACTCCTCCAGCCTCCATGTTGAATACTTACTCCCAGTTTAAATCTGATTCAATTAGTCAATCCATTTCTCCCTCCCCTCCTGCCCTGATCCCCATTCTATATCTTGAACTAGTCATTCCCTTTTTCACTCCTGGTCTGTCTACTATGCCCACAACTTTCCTCTACTTTCCTGTCTTGGTGCATGCAACATCTATCCACTTATCTCTTCCCTTCCCACTGTCCATATACCCAGGTAGTTCTTCAAAGTGAAACAGCGTGAAACACTAGCACTTCCAGTCAAATCTACTGCATTTAGTTTTCATGACGTAATCTTCCACATTGCATCAATGAAACAAATAGAATGGCTGCTTTCTGGATACCTGCATTCAATCCATGGAACTTTCTAAGATTCCTAATTCCTGCCACTTTAATTCTCCATTCATCACCCACCATGATCCATCCATCTGTACCTCTTACACTAGGATAACAAGGGTGAAAGTAGCCTTGAGGACCAACAACTCAGCTTCTGTCTGGACATGTTGCAGCCTTTCAAACTGAATTCCACATTCAACGAGTTGCATTCCCTGTCGATAAAAGAACTGGTCATTTCAACTGTTATGTTGAAGACAGAAAGACAAGATGCAAGAAGTATGAAGCAGGATCCCAAGCTGAAACATTACGTAACCATGTCTTCCAGATGCTGCCTGAACCACTGAGTTACACCTGCACGTTTTTGTGTTTTTTTTAATTACAGTTAAGTTATCCACCTGCAAAATCAGGACAGCCTGACCTACTTGAGTACTGCAGTATGTGCTGCATTTTATATAACTCTGTTTAATTTCATGCATGCAGAGATGCAGTGAAATGGTTTGGATGGAACAGCAGATGCTGGACACCCCGTCCCATCTCCCCAGATATGTTGCCTGTCCCACTGAGTTACTCCAGCATTTTGTGTCTATTTGCAGTGAAATGGTTGTTCTGCATTCTCTCCAGTCAAGTCATACTGTACATAAGTACAATTCGTCCTCTTCTGGAAAAGCACGCAGAGATCCACCACATTTCAGGACTATCTTGCAGCTTCCAAGTCTCTGAAAAGTCTGATTTTGCCCCAAGGAAATAACCAATTTCTCATATTCTCATGTTAAGGCCCAGTGTCATAACAGCACTGGATTGATGAAGTAGAGGCGCCTGCCTCAGTTTAAGATTTTCTGTTTCAAGATGTGATCGAACCCTCGTCACTGGAATTGTGTCGCAGTGGCACCCATTACGTATCAGTCCCAATTATCTTTCAACATGCTGGAATCACTTGTTTTTTAATCCTTTTTAGACTTTTTTCATGAATTGTTCAGCATAAACAGTTGTGCTATAACAGTTAAGCGCAGCTACCACTTAGTTCCAGAGACGGAACAACACAAGAGATAGTGTTGCAGGGCTCTCGCTTAGCTTTTTTTCCCTGTTGCCTGCCGGGCAACCTCGGCAGCTTTTTAGGTTGCCAAATGACAGCTTAGGTGGTCATTTAAGATGGCTTGCATGACGCGTGCGATAATGTGCTCGGATGAAGTGCGTAGATACCAGTCAGAATTATGGTCAATGACATTCACATATTATTTCTGCCTCAAATAAAGTCACAAACTAAACATATTCACCAATGAAGACATGATATATACCACAATGACATGCAGCAAAATTACAATACAGTATCTCATCTCTGTTTACACGTTACAATGAATGCAATTAATATTATCTCTTTCCACTTCCAAACAAAAATATGGTTATTCAGCGTATGATCAACCTCGGTGAGACCAAGCGCAGGCATGGCGATCGCTTCGCACAACACCTCCACTCAGTTCGCAATAACCAACTTGATCTCCTGGTGGCTCAGCACTTCAACTCCCCCTCTCATTCCGAATCCGACCTTTCTGTCCTGGGCCTCCTCCATGGCCAGAGTGAGGCCCACCGCAAATTGGAGGAACAGCACCTCATATTTTGCTTGGGTAGTTTACACCCCAGCGGTATGAACATTGGCTTCTCCAATTTCAGATAGTCCTTGCTTTCTCCCCCCCGCCTCCCATTCTCAGCTCTCCCACAGCCTACTGTCTCCGCCTCTTCCTTTCTTTTTCGCCCCCCACCCCTCCCGACATCAGTCTGAAAAAGGGTCTCGACCCGAAACGTCGCCTTTTTCCTTTGCTCCATAGATGCTGCCTCACCTGCTGAGTTTTTCCAGCATTTTTGTCTACCCATTCACACAAGTTCTGTTATCCCACTTTCCTCACCCACTCCTGCACATTAGGCGCAATTTTACAGAGACAAGTTAACCTACAAAGCCAATGCGTCTTTGGGATGTGGGAGGGAACCCACATGATTGCAGGGAGAATGTGCAAATTCAACACAGACAGTGCCCGAGAACAGGATCGAACACAGGTCTCTGGCGTGTGAGGCAGCAAATCCACCAGCTGTGCCATTATGTTTTATTTTCCAACACACAAAACATTATACGTTGATAACTTTGGTTACTAAAAAAAAGAAACTATCCATTTTCAGTCTTAAATCTCTAAGTGACGCTATGTCCCACTTTACACCTACTGTATGCTTAAATCAGTTCAAGGCTATTGGGGCAGTACATTGCCCATAAATTGGCTGCCTAATATTGCCAGAGACCCAGAATTGATCCTGAATATGGGTGCTGTCTGTGTGGAGTTTTGTTTTCTCGTTTATAACATTGTTTACAGAGTACTATGTTTACATATTCTGTTGTGCTGCTGCAAGTAAGGATTTCATTGTTCTAACTGGGACGTGAGAGAATAAAACAGTCTTGACTTACGTTGCTGATGTGTGGGATAGAACTAGAGTACGGGTGATCAGTGGTCGGCGTGGACTCAGTGGGCCGAAGGGCCTGCTTCCACACTGTATCTTTAAATTAAACTAAAAACACTAAAACCAGAGGAAATGTAAAGAAGGGTTTCTACCAGAAATGTCACTCAATTTTTTCTATCCAGAGATGCTGGCTGCTCCATGGAGTTCCCCCGCACAATTGAAGCATGGAATAGTTGTCACCCTACTATAGGTACCCAAGCAGATGCAACTAAATTTAAGGTAGTTTTTTTCCCCCAAGAACCCTTTTTTGCTTAAGTCCAAGTCAAGAGTCAAGAGAGTTTTATTGTCATGTGTCCCAGATAGGACAATGAAATTCTTGCTTGCTGCAGCACAACAGAATATGTAAACATAATACAGAACAGGAGATAAAAGTTCAGTGTGTCTCTATACTATAGACCATATATATACACAATAAATAAACGGATAAAATGCAATAGGCTGTTATTTTTCAGTTTCGAGTTTGGTGGTGGTGGGTCCACCAGTTTAAATTCCATTTCGAATATTTTTGGAGGACCTGGAAACCAAGAAGCAAGAGTTACTCCAGCTGAGGCAGCGACCGGACAGCAATGGCGGCCAGAACTCCCACAATGCAAAGGGAGGGAGAAAGTGGCCGACGCCGACCAGTTGCCGTGGCAGTGAGTATGTGCAGGGCTCGGCGGCCGGCCGTGCCGTGCGGAGACCCGAGACCCGAGAGCGGAGACCCGAGAGCGGAGACCCGAGACCTGGACACGGATGGCGGGCGGGCGGGCGGGTGTCCCGGTTGCTTGCCAAGCCGGGCAAAATGGCATGGCTTTTAGGTTGCCTGGCGGGACTGTAAGTTGCCATGGGAACCGGGCAACCGTTAATTTCGAGCCCTGTGTTGGAAGAATGATCAAACTCACACATAGTGTTTAAAATCCATAGTCTTTTATTAGTAACTCTGCAGAGGAAACACAAGGTGCTTTCTTCTCAGCATGCTTACTACCAGTCTACCAGACAGAGAGAGGGAGAGAGGGAGAGAGAGCTCTCTAACAAGCCTGTGGGCGGAGCCACAGTATGAGTGACACTAATCTACAGATAGGCACAGGGATAAGTTTCGGTTTATTATTGTCACGTTTAGTTTCGAGGCACAGCATGGAAATAGGCCTTTTGGCCCACTGAACCTGTGCTGACTAACGGCCACCCAAATATTAGTTCTACCCTACACACCGGACAATTTACAGAAGCCAAAAAACTTACAAAACTGCACGTCTTTGAATGTGACGGAACTGCAGCACCCGGAGATAACTCACATGGTCACAGGGAGAATGTATGAACTCCATATAGACAGCACCCATTGTCAGGATTGAACTTTGGTCTGTGGTACTGTAAGGCAGCAACTTTCCAGGTAGTAGCATGCTATCCAATTGGATGAGATAACAACATACATATATATAATCAAGTCAACTCAAGTACTGAAGGTAGAGCAAAGGGGAAGGTACAGAGTGTGGCATATAGTTCTCAGCAATGTAGCACACCAGTTCCATTAGATATGGGTTTCGACACAAAACGTGACACATTCCTTCTCTCCAGAGATGCTGCCTGACCCGTTGAGTTACTCTAGCATTTTGTGTCTATCTGCGGTTTAAACCAGCATCTACAGTTCCTTCCTGCATAGTTCCATAAACAAAGTCCACTGTCTGTAATGGGGTAGTGGTCAATTGGACAGAACCCTAGCTTATGGAACGATCATTCAGAAGCCTGATTTTCTCCTCGGTTATCAAGTTTCCGAGTAAGCCATTTGGTCCTCTAACCTGCCCACCATTCAATATGACCATGGCTGACGTTCCTCAGGCATCAGTTCCTCATTGCACTCAATTCTCCACTCTTTCAAAAGTTTAACTACCGCCACAATAAATACTTCCAATGATTTTGTCTTCACAAATCTCTGGGGTCGAGAGCGCCAGAGAGTGACCACTCTCTGCAAAAAGAGATTTTGTAAACAAATGACTGGTCCCTTTTATCTCTTATTGAAGAGGAGAGAAAATACTGCCAATTTTAAGCTTGTCCCCTCCCCAATTGACCCTCATTTCGTAACTTGTCAATTATTTATTATTGTCAATAATGTGCCCTAGTGAAAAGATTTGCCGTTGGTATTAGTTTATTATTGTCACATGAACTGAGATATAGTCAAAAGTTTAATGTGTGTTATCCAATCAGATCATACTACACATGTGCAATCAAGCCATCCACAAGTAGAACAGTGCAAAGAAAAAATACTCAGAGTGCAGAATATCGGGTTACAATATCATAGCATTACAGTTACAGAGAAAGTGCAGATCAAAAAGAGTTGCAAGGATCACAATGAGATTGGTTGGAAGATCAGGACAACGTCTTATCTTACATGAGAATCATTCAGTTGTCCAATAACAGCGGGGAAGAAGCTGTTCCTGAATTTAATGGTACGTACTTCCAAACTTTCTTGTGTACTGTCTTAACAGGGAGCGTACAATCCCTTTTAAACCACGTGTTTAGTTGATGGTGACGAAAGAGGCAAAATGGGGTAGATGTAGACAGTAACTTGGTTGTTGTAGTAGACTGAAGAATATTTTGTGGTGGGTGACTATGCAAGTTTTACTGAAGATGAAAATAACCATCTTACTGTCTTGTAATTTCCCCTGAGGTCACACTCGCTGCCCGCCCTGATGATCATTCAGTCCTGTACTGCACTGTGTTTGGATTTTACCCACCGGCCATCAATGTCAGCTGGTTGCAGAATGGTCAACATGTCTCTGAGACCAAATCTTCCGGGGTCATACCCAACAACGATGGAACATATCATCTAAATTCTGTCCTTGAGTATGATCCGTATGATGGGACACAGTATTCCTGTCATGTCGATCACAGCAGCCTGCCCGGTGGGAAGACCATCATCTGGGGTAAGAACGTTAAATATTATTTCATAGATAATCATTATCTTCTGTTGTTTCCATTTTAATCATTGTGACTACATCCCATATTCCAAGATGCTTAAACTTTCTTTGTTTACTGGTGTTGCTCTAAGCCATCACGTAATCAGCACCCACTCTCCGCATGAGCAGAAGACTTTGTCAACAGAACATTTATCAAAAATAAATAACTAACTAATATATAAGGAAGGGGTATTTGAGATTCTCAGTGGTGGAACTGATATCCATGAAAGGTATGTTTAAATAAAAAATGAATCTTTCCTCATGGTGTGATTAACAGCAAGGCACTGGGGGAGTACATGCCCCAATCTGAATCAATTGTCCGAAGTGGAAATGATTGAGAGCTTCGTGTTCCTTGGCATGATTATATCCAATATTCGGTCATGGACTGGCCACATAGCCAAGGGGGCACACCCACACCTCTACTTCCTCAAGAGACTGAGAATATTCATCATGTCTCTGGTGACTCCAGCAAACATCTATAGATGCTGTTAGAGCAAGCATGTTGTTGGGTTGCATCACATCTTGATTTGGGAACTGCACTGCCCAAGACTGCAAGAATATACAAAGAGTTAAAGATCATCACACAGGCCAGACTTCCCACTATTGATGGTTGCCTTGGAAAACGAGACTTATCGCACCCCGGTCATTCCTCCTTCCTGCTCCCATCAGGCAATAGGTACTGAAAGTTGAAAATAAGCACTGCCAGACTCAGGAACACCTCCTTTCCATCTCTTATCAGGCTTCAGAAGGGTCCTTCCATAATGTAGGTTTAATCTCGATTCACCTCAACCTCATTGCACATTGAACATTGTCTATGGAACTGATGCGTTACAATGCTGAGAACTATATTCTGTACTCTGTATCCTCCTCTTTGCTCTATCTATTGTGTTTTAGTTTTTTATTTATCTATAGTAGTATCTAATTTGTTTGGATAGCATACAAAACAAACCTTTGCACCGTATCTTGAAACATCTGGCATTAATAAAACTAAACCTAATGAAGTAAGTTCTGTGACCATATAATAACCATATAACCATAACAGCACGGAAACAGGCCATCTCGGCCCTTCAAGTCCGTGCCGAACATTTTTTAAATTTTTTTTTTAAATTAAAAATAAAATACTTCCCCCTAGTCCCGTCTACCTGCACTCAGACCACAACCCTCCATTCCTTTCCCGTCCATATACCCATCCAATCTATTTTTAAAGGATAACATCGTACCTGCCTCCACCACTTCCACTGGAAGCTCATCCACACAGCTACCACTCTCTGAGTAAAGAAGTTCCCCCTAATGTTCCCCCTAAACTTCTGTCCCTTAATTCTCAAGTCATGTGCCCTTGTTTGAATCTTCCCTACTCTCAATGGGAAAAGCTTATCCACGTCCACTCTGTCTAACCCGCTCATAATTTTAAAGACCTCTATCAAGTCCCCTCTTAACCTTCTGCGCTCCAAAGAATAAAGACCTAACTTGTTCAACCTTTCTCTGTAACTTAGTTGCTGAAACCCAGGCAACATTCTAGTAAATCTCCTCTGTACTTAAATACCGACATCTGTGGAGTTTGCATGTTGTTCCTGTGACCATGTGGGTTTCCCCAGGTGCTCTGGTTTCCTCCCACATCCCCAAAACATGGTTTGGGGTTAGTTGTCCCCTGGATTGTGCATGATACAATGTGGGGAGAGCTGATGAGAATGTAGGACAAATGTAGGATTAGTGTACTTGAATAGTTGGTGCAGGTCAGTGGGACAAAGGCCATGTTTATATATTTCCATGACTCTTTATGATGTAGATGCTGACTATTTTTGAATTATAAGATTGGAAAAGACTGTGAGGGATGGTGCTAGAGTAACTCAGCAGGTCAGGCAACATATAGGTGACATTCTGGTTCGTGACTCTTCAGGCAAATTGCAATGGGTATTCCTCCGCATAAGTCTGATAGTAGTGCACAAATGCACCTCGACCACTGATTGCTCAACAAGTGCCCCAATGAGCTGAATTAAAGTATGTTTGGAGTAACATGCAGCAGTCCTTAAAATCTACCATTTCCCAAATCCCAAGAGAGCTGGATGATCAGGGATTTAGTGTAAATTCAGTCATCTATATCACTGGTTTCTTGCCTGTGATCACACTGTTGTAAGATATATTCTGGTGATGAATTGCAGTTCACTTTCCTCCTGTGTAAAGGAGTTATTGTGTTGAATATAACAAGTGGAAGGGAAAGTCAGTGTAGGATTTAGAGTTTGTACATAATGCAGCATGGTAGTGCAGCTGGTAGAACTGCTGCCTCACAACGCCAGAGACCCAAATTCAATCTGGACCTCGGGTACTGTCTACGTGGAGTTTGCACGTTCTCCTTGTGACTATGTTGGCTTCCTCAGGGAGCTCCGGTTTCCTCCCATATCCAAAAGATGAGCAGGTGTGCGGGTAATCATCATCGGTTAGTCACCCTGATAGTGTAGGGGGTGGATGGGAAATCTATTATGAATGGGCGATTGCTGGTTAGTATGGATTTGGTGCCACAAATGGCCTGTTTACACACTGTATCACTGTTTTCAAGAGAGAGTTAGATTTAGCTCTTAGGGCTAAAGGTATCAAGGGATATGGGGAAAAAGCCGGATCGGAGTACTAATTTTGGATGATCAGCCATGATTGTATTGAATGGCGGTGCTGGCTCCAAGGGCCGAATAGCCTATTCCTGCACATATTTTTTTATGTTTCTATCTTTCTATTAAACGAACTAAATTGGAAGACAGAAGGTATTGACTGATGCATCTTCACGCCAGCTGTAAACGTCATAAACTGTGAGAATTGATTGCAAATGTTATACAATATTATAAAATAAACTGGGTGATCAAAATGTCAAGATGGATGAAGAGCAGAGTTTTCATTGAAATAACAGACGTGCTGCTTTCTCGAGCACTTGGCCTTGGTTGTGTAATATTTCCTCTTCAAAATACAATGTTCCCTGGCATTGCTGGTCTGAGACACCATTAAGCAAGTATATTTCCTGAAACGGAGGTTCTGCTTTCATGGTATCAAGATGTCTAATAGCTCCAGCACCCAGATCAGAACCAAGCCATTTCTCACCTTGCCAAAACTAAGAATGTAGCAACAATTTAGTCATTGAACATCAACGACATGCATATTTGAACTGAGGCAATGGTTAGCTTATTATCACTGTAAACCAGTCGTGGTCATGGGTCTGCCATTGTGGTCACTATTAGTGAGGGTGATTAACTATCATTTAGCAGTGAAACGGAAAAGAATTGGCTTTTCAAGCCCACGGAGCCATAGAGTCATACGGCATGGAAATGGGCCCTTTGCCTCAACTTGGCCATGCCAACCAAGATGCCATGTTCAAACTACAATTTACCTGCGATTGGCCCATATCTGACTGAACCTTTCCTATCTACAGTATGTACCTTTCCAAGTGTGTTCTAAAATGTTTTTTAATACCTGCCTCAACTCCTTCCCCTGGAATGCTCTTCCATATTTCCACTTCCTCTGGTTCCGAGTAACTCGTTTCCTTCTCACCTTAAACCTGTCCTCTGGTTCTTGATTACACAAGGCTGGTTAAAAGATTCTGTGCATTCAATCTATCTATGCTCCTTGATTTTGTAAACTTCTATAAGATCACCCCTCAGCCTCCAAAAAACAAAAACAAAAATAAAACATAAAAAACAGAGCAAAAAGAATAATGATAAACATAACAATGGTATTGATACATAGGGACCAGGATTAAACACATTAATAACAGGTATAACCTAATATGAGACCAGTGTCAAAATACACAATGAATATAGACCTCCCGGTCTCTATGTAAATATAGTTAAATCTTTAAAAGGAAACATAAATGTAAAAAAAAGCAAAGATAAAAAGACAAAAAGCAAAGCAGAGCAAAACCGAATCTGAACTGAGAAATTCAACAATTTAAGTCTGTTTGTAGTCAAGTCCGTTCCACCCTATGAAGGTAAAAATTTTTTTATAAAGGTTAAAGAGGGAACAATTTATGTTGTATGAAAGTGTTCAATAAATTTTCCCCAAGTCTTATCAAATTTAACCAAGGGTTCAACAATGTCACTTCTGATTTTTTCTAAATTTAAACATGATCTTTTGACATATGAGCTCTGTGGACCACCTTGAATTGTATCAAAGCGTGTCTTGCACACATTGAAGATGTATTAACTAATTGAAGGATCCTCTCCCATTTCTCTATAGATAAAGACATTTGGAGTTCTCTTTCCCAGTCATTCTTAATTTTATCAAATGTATCTATTTGCAATTTTAAAATCAATCATGAATAGTCGTTATTAATCCTTTCTGATAAGGGTTCAACTGTAAAAAAAATCGAAAATTTCGGGTTGATGTGGTAGCGGAAAAAGGGGTAGTTCCTTTCGTCTAATTTGTAAATATCTAAAAAAGTGTGAATTAGGTAAGTTATATGTATTGGACAGTTGTTCGAAAGACATAAAACAACCCTCCAAAAACAAATCACGAAAAGCTACTAATCCCTTCCTCTTCCATAACAAAAAAACTTGATCAGTACTAGATGGTTGGAAGAGAAATTTGGATAAAATCCGATAGTCCAAAAAACTTATGAAATTGAAACCGTATTCGGAACGTATGTCTTATTATTGGGTTCGTCATATATTTATTCAATCTCGTAATTGTAAAAGGTAACGAGGTCCCGAGAATAGAAGCCAATTATAGCCCTTGTAAGGAATCACGTTCTAGGTTTATCCATCCAGGGCATTGGGTATCTTCTAAATCTTTTGTCCAAAATGTTAAATAACGAACATTGACTGCCCAATAGTATAGTTTAAGGTTCGGCAATGCCAAACCACCAACTTTTTTTGATTTCTGTAGGTATTTTTTACCTAGGCTGGGATTTTTATTCTGCCATATATATGAAGACATTTTAGAGTCTATAATATCAAAGAAAGATTTGGCAATAAAAATTGGTATCGTCTGAAATAAATACAGAAATTTAGGTAAAATGAACATTTTAATAGCATTGATTCGGCCAATTAAGGATAAGGACATTGGTGACCATTTAGTGAACTGATGTTTAATATGGTCAATTAAAGGAATAAAATTAGCTTTAAATAAATCCTTGTGTTTCTTTGTGATCTTAATACCTAAATAAGTAAAACTTTCGGCAGTCAATCTAAATGGAAACTGTCCATAACTCGAAACAAAATTATTTAATGGGAAAGCTCACTCTTACTAAGATTTAGTTTATAACCAGAAAAATTACTGAATTGATTAAGTAATGCTACTATTGCCGGAATAGATTTCTCAGGGTTAGAAATAAATAATAACAGATCATCTGCATAAAGAGATCGCTTATGTGTCTTATTCCCGCGGACAATACCAAAAATATTAGGGGATTCCCAAATAGCAGTGGCTAAAGTTTCCAAAGCAATATCAAATAGTAAAGGACTTAAGGGACAGCCCTGTCTAGTACCTTGAAAGAGCCTGAAAAAAGGGGATCTCTGAATATTAGTAAATACAGAAGCCTGAGGTATAAGATATATCAGTTTGATCCAAGAGATAAATTTTGGACCAATCTTAACTTTTTAAAGTATATTGAATAAGTATTCCATTCTACTCTATCAATAGCCTTCTCGGCATCAAGTGAGATGACACATTCTGGGGTTTTATTAGACGCTGTATATACAATATTTATTAATCTCCTAACATTAAAGAATGAGTAACGATTTTTAATAAAACCTGTCTGATCTTCAGAGATAATTTGCGGTAAAATATTTTCCAATCTCATAGCTAATATTTTGGAAAGAATTTTAAAATCTACATTTAACGTTGATATAGGTCTATATGATGTTACTTCAGTAGGGTCTTTATCTTTTTTTAAAATTAAAGAAATAGATGCTTCATAAAAAGATTGTGGTAATCTATTCCTTAAAAAGGCTTCTTTAAATACCTTGCATAGCCATGGAGACAATAAATCTGAGAAATACTTTAAAAATTCTTCTGTAAACCCATCTCAACCGGGAGCTATACCAGAATTCATTGAACAAATTGCTTTCTGTATTTCATCTTCCGTGATGGGTTCATCTAACAACAGAGACTCATTGTATGGTAAATTTGGTAAGTTCAGTTTCTTTAAAAACTCATGCATTATATTAGCATCAGTAGGAAAATCTGATTGGTATAGGGAGGTATAAAATTCCTGAAAGGATTTTTTAATTTCGTCATTGTCTACAGTTACTGTACCATCCCGTTTACTCACTTTAGTAATCTGACGCTTGGCCAACACTGCTTCAATTGATTAGCAAGTAATTTACCAGATTTTTAGCCATTTATATAAAATTTACTTTTGGTTTTAAGCAACTGGTTCTCAATCGGTGATACTAATAACAAATCATATCTCAATTGAAGTTCAACTCTATTCTTATAGAGCTCTAAATTAGGAGCTTTTGAATTTTTTTAATCAATTTTTTAAATCTCGTCAGCCAATGTGCGTATTTCTTTTTGTGTTTGTTTTTTTAATCCCGCGGAGTATGAAATAATTTGTCCACGAATATATGCCTTAAAAGCATCCCAAACTATACCATTGGATATCTCTTCATTAGAGTTTGTCAAGAAGTAAAAATCAATCTGATCTTTCATAAACTTAATAATAAAGTTTAAGTCTTGAAGCAAAGTAGCATTAAATCGCCATTGTTTAGCACTAAACTTGGAATCTGGTAGTTTGATCAATAGTTTCACTGGTGCATGATCAGGAATAGCAATTGTATCATACTCACATGCAATGACCGATGGAACTAGCCGAGAATCTATTATGAAGTAGTCAATCCTAGAATAACTATGAGATACATGAGAGAAAAATGAAAATTCTTTGTCATTTGCGTGTAAGAATCTCAAAATTTCTAACATTCCCGAGTCAAGTAAAAAACAATTAATAAAATTAGCTGATTTATTTGGAAGCACATGATCAGATGTAGACCTATCAATCGAGGGATTCAAACAGCAATTGAAGTCTCCACCCATTATCAAAATGTGTTCATTTAAATTAGGAAAGGATGCAATTAACTGTTTAAAAAACTCAGGGTGATCAATATTTGGTGCATAGACATTCACCATAGCGACCTTTTGCCTATAAAGGACACCGGTAATCACCAAGAATCTGCCATATGGATCAGAAATTGTTTCATGGTGAACAAACGGAATTGAGGGGTCAATAAAAATAGAGACTCCTTTCACCTTAGCCTGTGAATTTGAATGAAACTGCTGTCCTCTCCAAAACTTGAAAAATCGTGACTTGTCATCTTGCCTTACATGAGTTTCTTGAACAAAGGTAATCTGATAGGATAATCTGATGGCCTGATAGGATGAATGGTCTCCATCAGCACAGTAAACATTTAAATGATCCATTGATTTGTATTCATCATCGTATATCAAATAAACTTAGGGATACGGAAGGAGAAATATTTTGGCCTGTTTATATGTGGCAAAATAACCCACCCCAGAACAATAAATAGTAGTGAATTTACACCTAATATTACCTGTCACTGAAGAAGAGTGCAGAGGTTCTCAAATTCATTTAAGAAATCGTATTAAGGCGACTGTATAGAAAATGGTGGGTGTTGCTTGGCTGCAAGATGGGGGTAGTATTGTAGTGGTAGTGATGAGGTGTTCTGATGGCAGTGATCATAATTTAGCATGATTAAAGTAGCAATGTACACTAGGAATGCAGGTTCGCAGCTGAGGTGAAAACATTTCCAAGACTGCAACATAATTTAACAGAAATGTAATACAAAATGTAATAAAATAGGGCAATTAAATGGTAACAGTTAACAGATCTCTGGGGATACTAGAAACTGCCGATATTTAATTGTTGAGCAAAACTGTTGGAGGAGCAGTGGGTCAGGGAACATCTGTGGGATGGAATGAACCAACGACATTTCAGGCTGGAACTCTTGTTCAGACTGGTGACTTCAAAACGTTGTCAGTCGATTCCCACCACAGACGCTGCCTGACACAGTGAATTCTTCATGCACTTTGTTTTTACACACCAGCTGGAAAGAGTCCAGAGAAGATTTACAAGGATATTTCATAGTGGCATTTGAAGTCTTTAGAAAGGCATAGATATGCAGGGAAAGGATGGATATGGAACATGTGTTGGTGGAGGAGATTAGTTCAACTTGGCATCACGTTCGGAACAGAAGGTGTGGGCCCAAGGGCCTGTTCCTATGCTGAACTGTTCTGCAAGTCACTGAGTCTATGTTCAGGGAGGGTGAGGTTGAGAAGGCTCTGATTTCAATAGACAATAGGTGCAGGAGTAGGCCATTCGATCCTTCGAGCCAGCACCGCCATTCAATGTGATCATGGCTGATCATCCCCAATCAGTACCCCGTTCCTGCCTTCTCCCCATATACCCTGACTCCGCTATTTTTAAGAGCCCTATCTAGCTCTCTCTTGAAAGCATCCAGCGCACCTGCCTCCACCGCCCTCTGAGGCAGAGAATTCCACAGACTCACCACTCTCTGTGAGAAAAAGTGTTTCCTCGTCTCCCTTCTAAATGGCTTACTCCATATTCTTAAACTGTGGCCCCTGGTTCTGGAACTGTGGCCCCTGGTTCTGGATTTCATTCCTTAGAGTGCAACAGGATGGGGTGATCTGAAAGGTTTACAAAATTATGTGAGCAATCAATCAGGTAAATGCGCATGAGTTTTTTGCCCACAATAGGGGACTCGAGAACCAGAGGATATAGATTTACGGTGAGAGGTGGGTGAGTGTGGAGATTTAATAGGAACCTGGGGATAACATTTTTACACAAATAGTGGTGGGTATATGGAACGAGCTGCCAGAGGAGGTGGTTGAGACAGGTACTATCATAACAATAAACAGACAATTGGACAGGTACATGCATAGGATAGGTTGAGAGGGTTATGAGCCAAGCGTGGGGAGTTGGGACTAATGTAGATGGGGCATGCTGTGCCGAAAAGCCCGTTTCAACGCAGTGTGATTCGATGACTCAATCCCACTTTGGCACCTTACATATCTTACTAGGGGCAATTTACAGGGGGCAATTAACCTATAAACCTGCACGAGTTTGGAATGTGGGTGGAGACCAGCGCCCGGAGAAAACTCACGTACGACGTTCACACAGACAGCGTCCGTAGTCGGGATCAAACCCGTGTCTCTGACGCTGCGAGGCATCCGTTCGACTGCTGCGAATTTTGTTTGTATTTTCTGATTTAAATCAACGATTTTGGTATAGATATGAGTTCCATGTTTAGGAAATGTGTGAATGTCAGCGACGTTGTTTGCAGGTGTAGTATTAGGCAAGATGTAAACTGCCTTAACACTCAATAACATTACCAAGCTAACTTCTCCTCCATCAATCTCCGTTCAAATAATAATTGAATCACCGTCTTTTTGACCAGACAGCAGGACTCGCATGAACTTGGAAGCTATAGGTGCTTATGTCCTGGGAAGACGACTCATTTGGACTGGTGTTACGTTTGGCCACTGAATGGACGATTATAATCATTTTCCTCTGGACAGTGGAATCAACACCCTTTCGCTTTCCAAGCGGGCAATTAGTGCTGTTCTCCCTTTGAAATCTACCGTGTAAAAATAGCACCTGCAGATCGAGATCCAAATTGACCGCCATTCTGATTTGGAAATATGTCGCTGATCCTCAGTATTGCAAATGCCGAAACGCCCCACGCCGACAGAATATTGTACTGGCGCCAGGAGGTCTTCAGCTGTGGAAAAAAGGATGGCTCTTCACCACGTCGTCAAAGGCAAAAAGGAAATTTTAATAAAACCTTGCTAAACACTGGGTGCTGCAATCGATAGATACAACGTATTGGTTTATTATTGACACGGGTAACTAGATACAGTGAAAAAATCTTTGCGTGGTATTTAGCCAAATCATACTATGCATGAATACAATTAAACCATACATAAGTAATGTAAATATTTTAAAAATACCAGCGTGCAGAATATAGTGTTACAGCGTTCTGACGCTGCGCTTACAGCTAATGTGCAGATAAAATAAATGTACAAGTGTACATTGCCTAACGTAGACGGGCTCGGCGATTTGCAACGATGCATAAAAGGCTTCTATGAAAGATGATCCCCCCCCCCCCGGTTGTATGAAGCTGATATAGGGATGCGATGGATGAATTCATGATGGGACTGAGAGAGGGAGCTGTGTGGTGAGAAGTTTCGTGCATTTTAGTGAGTTAGTCTCTGTGCTACGTCAGGATGATAATATTTCGATTTAGTGACATCACAAAGAAATACGGATAGTAATTGACAATATTAAAAGCTGTTCCATGGAGACGTCGCATAGAACATGACGAATAGCATTTACAAGATATGAACAAAGAACAACCTATCGGAGGAACTCTGTGGATCAGGCAGCATCTGTGCTGGGAGGGACAGATTAAGTTTCGTGTCGAAACCCTTGGCTTCCTTCAGAAATGTGGGTTTTTTTGCTCAAGATTCAAGCTTCGGCAACCTCTTGTGCCTCCATTTGCAAGACATATTGAATAATGAAAGGACTGGATAGAGTGTATGTGGAGGGAAAGTTTCCACTATTGGGAAAGTGGAAACATTGTGGAATTGGGTGCTACAGAAGGCTGTGGAGGCCATGTCAATAGATATTTTTTCAGGTGGAGATGGATAAATTCTTGATTAGTGCGGGTGTCAGTGGTTAAGGGGAGAAGGCAGGAGAATGGGGTAAAGAATGAAAGATAGATCGGCCATTATTGAATGGAAGAGGAGTCATGATGGGCGGAATGGCCTAATTGTGCTCCTACAATTTGTCATTTTATGAACTTATGAAGACTGGTTGTTTTACGTGCCTTGGCTTCTTTAGGTTAGTTGATAAATACTTCAGAGATGCTTTCGTGGAGTTGCTCTTGTTCGAAACACAAACGGCATGCCATTTATGCTCTGTCCAAACATGTTTTAATGTGCGACAACCGGTAAATTGATTTAGATAATAGATTATGAAAAAACGCTAGGTGATCTCTGGTCCGAGGTTAGAACTAATTTATTCAATAAGGTAAAAGGATATTTCAGCGTATTCGTCAATGATTCTCTGAACTTTGCCTGAGCCACCGCATAAATAAATGTGTTTGTGCACGAACTCAGGCACTGCAGCATATACCCAGTGTGCTCCATAATGGCGAAAGGATCGTTGTAATCTGTGAGCATGAACTCAACGCCTGTAAATTGTGTGCATATGTAATGTACAAATGTTACCATCCATAGCAGTATAAAACAGCTTGAGATGGAGAGCAGTAAAATGATCGATTTTTTGCGGTTTACAATCTCCAGATCAGTGCAACCCTTGCTTTTCCCGTCCCCCCCCGGAGTCCCTTCCTTATCCGACTAGCCTGTAAAATATGACTGGTGGTCAGGGCATTAAGCAGCACAATCAAAAGGAAAGGTATAAACGGTGTTAAGGTGATGTCGAAGAAGAAGTATGCAACCCATATTAGTAAACTGGAGAGGCTTCACTTTGCAGAACCATGGCACGTTGTCAATGATCTCCTGGTGCTCGTTTTCAAAATAAATTGGGATATTTTCTACAAAGCTTAATCGAGACACTGCCACAATAACTATGACGGTAGTTCTTTCGGTGCAATATTTTAATCTCAACTTCTAACAACAAATGGCGATGTATCGGTCAAATGTGAAGGCAACGGTTAGCCAGATCGAACAGTCAATGGCTGCGAACACCAGGGCAATTTTAAGGCAGCAAACGGGAGTATAATGCAAGAAGGAAAGCGGAAAATACATGTCATTACTCTCATATAATACTACATCAAATATTATCACCAGTAGGTCTGCAACAGCCATGGGAACCATGTAACGTGTGATGCATTTGGAAAGACCACAGTTCCCACGATATAGAATCACAATCGCCATAAGATTACCTGCAAGAATATAAAGTTGCGCAGTCATAGAGTATAACCGCTTTGGACAAAACGTTACTTGGCGATTAACTCCAAATATTTCATAAATAAAACACAACGCGTTGGAGTAACTCGGCGGATAAGGTCTCGACCCGAAACGTCACCCATTCCTTCTCTCCATGATACCTGTCCCGCTGAATTACTCCAGCTTTTTGTGTATATCTTCGTTTTAAACCAGCACCTGCGAATGCTTCCTACACACACATACATACATATATATATATATACACACACACACACACACACACACACACACACACACACACACACACACACACACACACACACACACACACACACACACACACACACACACACACACACACACACACACACACACACACACACACACACACACATATATATATATATATATATATGTGTGTGTGTGTGTGTGTGTTTATATATGGTATGTATATATATATATATATATATATATATATAGACAGACAAAGAGACAAAGATAGATAGATAGATAGATAGATAGATAGATAGATAGATTGATAGATAGATAGATAGATAGATAGATAGATAGATAGATAGATAGATAGATAGATAGATAGATAGATAGATAGATAGATAGATAGATAGATAGATAGATAGATAGATAGATAGATAGATAGATAGATAGATAGATAGATAACTGTAAATCTTAACACTGGCTCATGTGGAGTGCATTTGGTGGAATTTGAACAAGTGGCATATTTTCTACAGCTGACGATTTTTTCCCTCTTGATTTCAATGCAAGTAATAACAAAACATGGAGAGATATTACATTGGGTTTATGATCTTAGACGAGATGTGAAGATCGTGCTTTGCATTTCCATTACCGTTAATTTGAGGGTTTGTTTGTATCAATGCTACATTATCTGCCAGCATTAGGACTGGATTAGAGGGTATTCGCTGTAAGTCTTGTTTGTACAGAATTGGATTGTTTTCTCTGGAAAGACATAGGTAGAGCTGAGTTCTGATAAAGTATATAACATTTTGAGATGTAAAGATATGGTAGGCAGTCGAAAATATTTTTCTCCCCAGTTGAAGGGAAAGGCGAAAGAGCATAACTTTAAAATGAAAGGAGAAACGTTTGACAGTGAGGGTGGTTGGTGCCTGGAATGCGCTGCCACATGTGGCGGTGGGCAAATGCAATAATGACGTTGAAGAGGGTTTTAGACAGGCACGTGGGTATGCAGGGAATGGATCATGTGCAGGCAAATTAGGTTACTTTATCTTTACATCATATTCAGCACCGACATTGTCAGTTCATGTGCTGGAATGTTCCATGTTCTGAGCCTTCAAATTACTCTCCGACATGAAAAATGCCCAGAAGAATCAGCAAGCATTGGAGATCACGCAATGGTCTCATTAACAAACGTAATAAACCGAGGAATTAACCATTCGTCGAAAAGATTCCGTGTTCTGCATGGACTGAATATAGAAACAAACAAAAAGGCATTGCTATGGCGGTCATGGGAGATTTCAATATGCAGGAAAATCAGGTTGGAACTGGATTTGTAGAGTGTCTCCGAGATGGATTGTTAGAGCAGCTTGGAGTTGAGCCAACCTGGGAAAAGGCAATTCTGGATTTAGTGTTATGTTATGAACCGGATTTGATAAAGGAATTCAAGATAAAGGAACCATTAGGAGGTAGCGACCACAACATGATGAGGTTTAATCTGGAATTAGTGAGGGAGAAGGTGAAATCGGATGTGTTTGTATTGCAGCTGACCAAAGGGGACTACAGAGGCATGAGCGAGGAGCTGGCCAAAGGAGGCTGGAAATGTACACCAGCAGGGATGACGGTGGAACAGCAATGGCAGGAATTTCTGGGAATAAGCCAGAAGGTGCAGCATATTTTCATTCCTAAGGGGAAGAAAGATTCTAAGGGGAGAAAGAGGCGAGCGTGGCTCACAAGGTAAGTCAGGGACAGTATAAAACTAAAAGAGAAAGCACATAACATTGCGAAGATTAGTGGGTAGCCAAAGGATTGGGAAGCTTTCAAAGAATAATAGAAGATATCGAAACGGGCAATACCGGGAGAAAAGATGAAATATGAAGGTAAGCTAGCAAATAATAGAAATGGGGATAGCAGCAGTGACTTCAGTTATATAAAAAGTAAGAAAGAGGCAAGAGTGGAAGTTGGGTTGCTGGAGAATGATGCAGGAGAATTGATAATGGGGAATAAAGAAATGGCAGAGGAATTGAATCTTTTTTTTTGCACCAGTCTTCACAGCGGAAAACACCAGCAATGTGCCTGAAATTCTAGAGCGTCAGGGGTGGAACTTAGTGGAGTGGTTATTACTAGCAAGAAAGTACTTGGGAAGCTGAAATGGCTGAAGGTGGATATCTTACCTGCACCAGATGGACAGCACCCTAGGTTTCATAAAGAGGTGGCTTTAGAGAATGTGCATGCATTGACAGTGATATTTTAAGAATCACTAGAGACATGAGAGGTCCCAGATGATTGGAAAATGTCAAATATTACCCCGCTGCACATGAAGGGAGCAAAGCACAATAAAAGGAACAAAAGGTCGGTTAGTCTGATTTCGGTGCTTGGTTAGATTTTAGAATCCATTATAAATGTTGAGGTTGCGAAGTACTTCGAAATTCACGATAAAATAGGTCGAAGTCAGCATGGCTTTGTGAAGAGGAGGTCTTGCTTCACAAATTTGCTGGAATTATTTGAAGATGTAAGTAGCAGGACGGCAAAGAGAGTCAGTAGATGGTGTTTCCTTAGATTTTCAGAAAGCCATTGATAAGGTGCCACACGTGAGGCTGTTAAGCGAGATGAAAGCTCACGGTATCAAAGGACAAATACTAGCATGGATTGACTGGATGACAGAAGACAAAGAGTGGCAATAAAGGCGGCTTTTTCTGGTTGGCTACCAGTGACTAGCGGAGTTCCGCGGGGGTCGGTGCAAGGTCCACTACTCTTCATGTTGTATATTAATGATTTAGACGAGGAGATTGAAGGCTTTGTGGCCAAGTTTCGCGGATGATATGAAAACAGGTGGAAGGGCAGGTCGTGTTGAGAAAGCAGGGACTACAGAAATACTTGGACAGGTTGCGAGAGTCGGCAGAGAAGTAGCAGATGGCAAAATGTGTAGCAAAGTGTCGCTTCGTGCTTTTTGGTAGTAGGAATAAAGACATAGACTATTGTCTGAAAGGGGGGAGATTTCAAAAATCGGAGGTGCAAAGGGATAAGGGAGTGCTGGTGCAGGATTCCCAAAAGACTCGAATCGGTAGTAAAGAAAGCATGTTCAATGCTAGCATTTATTTCAAAAGGACTTGTATGCACAAACAGAGATGTCATGCTGAGGCTCTATAAGGCACTGATGAGGTCGCATTTGGAATATTGTGAGCAATTTCGGGCACCATATTTGAGGAAGGATATGCCGGCTCAGGAGCGGGTCCAGAGGAGGTTTATAAGAATGATCCCAGGAATGAGAAGGTTAACCAATGAGGAGCGTTTCTCGGCACTGGGCCTGTACTCGCTGGAGTTTAGAAGAATGAGGGGGACCTCATTGGAACATACATAATAGTGAAAGGCTTGAATATAGTGGGATGTAGAGAGGATGTTTCCACGAGTGGGAGACTTCGGGACTAGAGGTTATAGCCTCGGAATTAAAGGACGTTCTTTTAGGAAGATGATGAGAAATGTATTTTGTCAGAGGGTGGTAAATCTGTGGAATCTGTGCCACAGAAGGCTGGAGAGGCCAAGTCAGTGGATATTTTTAAGGAGGGATATATAGCTATTTGATTAGTACACGTGGCAAAGGTTATGGGGAGAAGGCAGGCGAATGGGGTAGGAGTGAGAGATAGATCACCCATAATTGAATGGCGGAGTGGATTGATGGGCCGACTGGACCAATTCTACTTCAATCATCCATAACCTTATGACTTTATGAATAAGAACAGCGTTTACCATGTGGTCACTTGTAGCTGACACGTTTTCAATTATCATGTCTGAATTTTATTCTAGTTTTCTGCACTAACCTAATTTTCCTTAATACATACCGATCGCCAACATGTGTATATCCGTTTTGCCTGCATATCATCGTTCCAGTGCTGGAGCGATTTGATGAGAAAAGCATCGCAACATCTTATAAAACATTCTCATAGAGGTAATCACATTTCTTCTTCGTGCATACTTGAAACGTATTTTACAATGAAACTTCAAAGCTATCAAAGACACAAGCTGGAGTAATTCTGCGAGTTAGGCAACATCTAACCCGCGGAATAACACCAGCTTTTTGTGTCTATCTTCGGTTTAAGCAACTGCAGTTCCTTCCTGCTCTTCAAATCTATAATTCCAGGATTTCAATCTTTCTGATCGTTTCACTCGCATTGCAAACCTCGCGAGTTTGTTTGTTCCGAGACGGTCCTTGTTTCTGTTTGCATTTTCTTTGGTAAAGCACGAAGTCAACGAATATCAGTTTCTAACAAACCTGGAATGCCAATCAGTGCGAGAATGGGATAGTACATTTCATCAATCTGTGGGATTATAGGTAGCTCCATTTCGTTCACTGCTGAACTTTACGATATGATGACATATGATGAGATCTTTGGAATGAACACAATTTATATATTTGAGCATTGTACATGAGGACAGAGCCGTTTAACTAATTTGCTGCAGCTGGTGTTCAGAATTATACATTCAGCACGCATGCTTGAACACGTTGCCGAAACAGCTATTTTTATTCCATTCCTCAGGGAAAAATAACCCTGTTTCGCACATCTCATGTAGTCATAGTAACCGTTGTCATTAATCGCGCATTTTCTTTCCTCCATAAAGTGAAATTATTGAGTCGAGCAAAGATGCAAATCTAACTTTTACTGATTTTCGCCATAATAACTGTACACAATATATGCTTACTGATCAACCTTTAAGAAATAATGAAAGAGGTACTGAATAGGATAGGGTTAGTGGTATATGGACGGGTGTAGATGGGGCATGTTGGTTGGAGCGGGCAAGTTGGGCCGATGGGCCTGTTTCCACGCTGTATGACCCTGTGCCTCTTTGATTTAATTAGTTTCATTTAGATTCGGAGATACACAGCTATGAGTTTTACCAGGAGATGAGCCTTTTTATGAAGGTTATCTAAATAGATGGACCACGCGAGATACTCGGTAGACCACAGGTTTAACATAGAACATTGATTTCTGTGGCAGTCAATTTGTATTGAAGGGCCGCCCATCTCAAATAAAATGCATCAGCGAAGGAGGTATGATGGATTCGTATTATTGTCACGATGGAGCATTCTTCTGCTTCTTTACTTTAATATCCCTGCCCGATGCGAAGATGACGAACCACACATTTTAGCCGTGGTTTCACCATATACGTCATGCCATCTACCTATTTAATGGTCGATTGAAAAAGAAAACGTTTGAACTTTCTTCTAAACGTTATAGGCCTAAGCCGACCATTGCCTTGTTTGCTGAGAAATAATTAATTCCTCTTTACTATTACGAAACTTTTCCTCAATTTTAATGACTTCAGTTATATCTCCTCATCAGTCTCTTTTGTTCCAAATCCAATAAATCCGCTCTCAACTGTCATGTCATGTCAATTTCTTCTCCGTCCTTTTAGTGTTATCCAACAAGACGCGGCGAAACCCACGGAAGTGAAAATTTATAGAACTTGAGTAAAAACAAAGTGCGAGTAGAACTCACGAGTCAGGCAGCATCCGTGGAGGGACATGGACAAACGGTGTTTAAAGCCGGTACACTTATTCCACCTAATTATATAATGACTTATTTCTAAAAGACTTCACAATATCTACTTTATATTTTTGCGTCATGCAGACGTCTAGATTTAGTAACGTACACTGACATTATCAAAAAGCACATAGTTTCCTTGTGTGTTGATGTACCGAGTGGGGAGGAGGGAGGGAGGGGGGCGAGGTTGATCAAGGTGGCTGTGCTGGTAGAAAAGGTGGGTGAGCATTGATGTGGCGGTGATAGAGAGTGGTGGTACAAGGAAAAGAGTAAAGATTAGCGAAGGTATTCCTTGAAACTGGATAAACCAATGTTCATCCCATTGGATGGTAAGCTACCCAGGAGCAATATCAGGTGCTGTTCTTCTAGTTTGTGGGCGCACCCACTCTATCAATGGAAGAGACGAAGGCCATGGGAATGAGCCTTAAAACGGCTAGCAACCTTGAACTGCAGCATGCCTTGACCGACAAAAAATCGTCCCCACTTTGCATACCTTTCCGTTTTCTGCTCTCCCAGTTTCCACCGGTACTGTCACCCTTCTCCTGCCCCAATGAGCACATCATCCGTCCCCGGTCACGCATTTCCTCATATCTCCCGTTTCTAATTTCCCCACTCTCATTCCACCCATACTGCTGTTCTGTATATTCAATTCCACCTCGTCTTTCCTTATCTGACACCCTTTTGATTACATTTCAACTCGAGCCTTTGTCACATCTCCACCCATCTGCCATTCACCGGTACACACCTAGCTCACCTGTCCTTACCCCCTCCTCAGCTCTCTTTTCTAACTGTTCCCTCCCGAATCCATCAGAATGAAGAAGGTTCCGACGTGAATTGTCGTTATCTTAAAGTTCACAGTTTAGTTTATTGTCGCGTGTACCGAGGTGCAGTGAATAGCTTTTGTTGCGTGCTCTCTATATTCCTTCCACGGATGGTCGCTGAACAGTAGGGTTGTTCCTTCACTTGATGTTTTGCTCAAGGTTGCCGGCACTCACATATTAATCCGATATTTAACTCGGTATTTGGGTTTAGTTTAGTTTAGGGATACAGGGCGGAAACAGGCCTTTCGGCCCACCAGGTCTGCGCCGATCAGCGATCACCGCCTATTAGCACTATCCTACACACACCAGGGATAACTTTTAAATATACCAAGCCAATTTAACTCGACACCTGTACGTCGTTGGAGTGTGGGAGAAAACCGAAGATCTCAGAGAAAACCAACGCGGTCACGGGGAGAACGTGCAATCTCCGTACTGACAGCACCTGTAGTCGGGATCGAAACAGAGACTCCGGCGATGCAAACACTTTAATGCAGCAACTGTACCGCTGCGCCACATTGCCGCCACTATTGTCCCCACTTTTACATAAACTCTCCGAGTTTGTATTCCTCACTTCCACACAACTGTCAATTTACATTGGCCAATTGTTCTATTAACTGATCGTCTTTGGGATTGAGGAGAAAACTGGAGCAGCCGTATGAAACACACTCAATCACACAATGTATATGCACAGATACTACGAAAGGTCTGCAAGCAACTCGTTATACTGGAGCTGTGAGATAGTCGGTCTGCTAGCTGCTCCACTCTACCTTCCAGATACAATGCGAGAGAATGAAATTAATTTAAGTAGTCATCTTATACAATCTTCAGAAACTTAAACTGCGAACGCTGAACAGCTATCTATCTATCTATCTATCTATCTATCTATCTATCTATCTATCAATCTATCTATCTATCTATCTATCTATTTATCTATCTATCTATCTATCTATCTATCTATCTATCTATCTATCTATCTATCTATCTATCTATCTATCTATCTATCTATCTATCTATATCTCTATCTCTCTATCTCTCTCTCTCTACCTCTCTATCTCTCTATCTCTCTATCTCTCTATCTCTCTATCTCTCTATCTCTCTATCTCTCTATCTCTCAATCTCTCTATCTCTCTATCTCTTTATCAATGTATCTATTTATGTATCTATCTATCTACAGTATCTATCCATCTCTCTCTCTCTCTCTCTCTCTCTCTCTCTCTCTATCTCTCTCTCTCTCTCTCTCTCTCTCTCTCTCTCTCTCTCTCTCTCTCTCTCTCTCTCTCTCTCTCTCTCTCTCTCTCTCTCTCTCTCTCTCTCTCTCTCTCGCTCTCTCTCTCTCTCTCTCTCTCTCTCTCTCTCTCTCTCTCTCTCTCTCTCTCTCTCTCCCTCCGCCCACATCTTCCCATCTCCACTTCATTCCGCTTTCGGCAGAGAACTTTCCCTCCGTAAGTCCCTGGTCAACTCGTCCCTCCCTGTAGATGACAGGTGCATGTACCTTTAGCATAGTGACCTCACCACTACTAACCACTCCCCTAACCACTGACCAATCACTAGTATAATTACAACCTTCCCACCCAGTGCTCGCTCTCTGGTTCTGGTGACAGACCACGAACAGCTAGGGCAGTAAAGTATGTGTATCATGAATAAACAGTAGTAAAGACACAGCGTGTTATGACGCAACTTTACATGGTGTCAGCATCGTACCTTTGCGCCTCCAGGATGTCAGTTTTTCTTTACTTTGGACCCGTTTCCCCATTTTTTTATCTCCCGTGCCATGGCTACTTCTTGCCGCAAACCCGACATGCTTGTCTTCGACTCGGACATTGCCCATCGGTGGGGTGTCTTTAGACGTGACTTTCAACACTACGCCACGCTCGCCCAACCTGCTGCCACCCCTGCTACACGGGCTTCTCTGCTTCTCAACCTGGGTGGTCCCGATGCCCTGGAACGGGCTGAGTCGTTTGTCTATGGTGCAGGTGAAGATGCTCAGGACCCGGTATGTCTTATGGCTAAGTTTACCGCTATGTGCGACATCCCCACTAACTGCATTCTAGAGCGTTTTAAAATGTTCACCCGGCGTCAGATCTCTGGAGAGTCAATCGAAAACTATATCGCCGCGTTGCGTCACCTGGCCAGGCATTGCAGCCTGGACACGCTGACCCCCGATCAACTGACCCGGGACATTTTAGTGTATGGTCTTCAAGATGAAAAACTAAGGGATGAACTTCTACGGAAGCACGACCTGTCTTTAGCCATTGCTCTGCACGCCTCCCGCATGGGTGAGGCTGTCGCCTCGGCGGTGTCGTCTGCTGATCATGACATTAACTTTACCAGTGTTGCTGGCCGCCGGCGGAACGCTGGCCCGCAACGGCAACGGGGGTCCCCTGCACCCGGGGGTAGCAACCCACAGCGGTGCCCCAACTGCAATTTTACCTCCCATCAGTCTAATGTGTGCCCTGCACTGGGAAAAACGTGCAACTTTTGCAGGAAATTGAACCATATCTCTGCCGCCTGTCGCTCTCGTGGGAAGCCAGTTCCTGCTCCACGCCGAATGTTAAACAACCTTGCTCGAGCTGATAGCGCACTTGGTTCACAGTTCCAGCCTGATGAACTCCCTTTGTCTGATACAATTTCCTCCCAGGGTGAGACCAGCATATTTTCAGTGTTGGATGCACCTGCCCTGATAACGGACCCTTCGGTTCGCGTTACTGTCAACGGCTCGACCTTCACCGCCAAACTCGACACGGGGGCCGTGACCAATGTAATGTCAATAGGCCTCTTCAAGAAGATAAGGACTGATGAGAAAGTTACTCCCGATCACTCCCTGTTGCATGCCTACGGGGGAAGCGTGCTCGTTCCGGTGGGGAGGGCTACCCTGCACTGCAAGGTACTGCATGCCTCTCGGCCCCTCACTTTTTATCTACTGGATACTAACAACATCACCCTGTTGGGCGCCCGGGCGTGCCAGGACCTCGGCTTGGTCTCTTTCCACCGTGATATCCACCAGGTGCGGACCCTTATGGACCTCCTGCGCGAATACCCTGACCGTTTTGATGACAAGCTGGGCAAGCTGCCCTGCAGCTACAAGATCGTTGTCGACCCCGGTGTTGAATCTATGGTCCGTCCACCGCACCGCGTCTCCTTCGCCATGAAGGACAAGGTGGAATTAACGCTGCTCAACATGGTTACCATGGGCATCCTGAAGGAGGTGAGCGAACCCACCCGGTGGGTCTGCACCATGGTTGTTGCTGCGAAAAAGGACAAAAGTGAAATTCGCATTTGCATCAACCCCAAAGACCTGAACCTTGCCATCAGACGCCCTCATTACCCCATGCGAACAGTGGAGGACGTCGCTGCACAGGTTGACCCGGCCACTGTCTTCTCGGTTCTCGATGCCAAGAGCTCCTTCTGGCAGATACCGCTGGACGAGCGGTCCTCCTACCTGACTACCTTCAGCACGCCCTTCGGCAGGTTCCGATTCCTCCGCATGCCATTCGGGATCAACTCTGCCAGCGAGGACTTCCAGCGGACGATGGAGCAGCTGTTCGCTGGTCTGCCGTGTGCTATCATCGTTGACGACATCCTGGTCTACGGTAAGGACGTTGCTGAGCACGATCTCCATTTCCGTCAAGTCCTGGACCGGGCCCGTGAAATCAACTTCAAACTAAACCCCAAAAAGTGCCGTTTCCGCGTCCCGGAGTTCACCTATGTGGGCCACGTCTTTACCGCATCGGGGCTAAAGCCTGACCCGCAGAAGACGGCCGTGGTCTCCGGGATGTCTTCGCCCACCGACGTGCCCAGCCTGCAGCGTTTCCTGGGCATGGTTAATTACCTGGGGAAGTTCATCCCCGACCTCAGCGAGCTGAGCGAGCCCTTGAGGGAGTTGATCAAGAAGGACACTGCCTGGGCCTGGCTCCCGCATCACCAGAAAGCTTTTGACATTCTGAAGTCCAGGCTGGCCAGTGCCCCCACTCTCCAATTCTTCAATCTGCAGCGTCCCATTGTTCTTACCTGCGACGCCTCCAAGCTCCACGATGGCCTGCAGCTGCCTGTTTCCTACGCTTCCCGCACCATGACCCCTGCCGAGCAGCGCTATGCTCAGATAGAGAAGGAGCTGCTGGCTGTGGTGTTTGCCTGCTCCAAGTTCAAGGACTATATTCTGGGAAACAGCTTCACGATCGAGACCGACCATCAGCCGCTGGTCTCTATCCTCAACAAGCCGATCCACGTTGCCTCGTCCCGTTTGCAGCGCATGATGCTGCAGCTTCAGCGTTTTACGTTCAAAATTGTAAATCGCAAGGGCAAGGACATGTTTGTGGCCGACACGCTGTCCGGCGCACCGCTACCGTCTACCGATCGCCATCCATATGAATCGTCTGACCTGATGGTGCCTTCCCAGCAGATGCAGTCCCTGGTCAGCAACACTGCCAAGGATCCTGCCCTGCAGCAGCTTGCCGACGTCATCTGGCAGGGCTGGCCAGACCGTCGTTCATCCTTGCCGCCTGGAGTCGTGCCCTACTTCCTGGTCCGTGACGAACTCGTGCTGCACGACGGCGTGGTCGTGAAGGGACACAAGGTCGTCGTGCCTGCTGCCCTGCGTGACCAATACTTTCAGACCGCCCATCGCGGTCATCCTGGGGCCGAGGCCACCCTGTCTCAGGCCCAGAGTTTGTTCTACTGGCCCAGCATGGCCCAAGACATCCGGGAGAGGGTCTCCGCTTGCTCTGTCTGCAATAGCCTCGCTCACCATCAGCAACGGCAGCCGCTTCAGCAACAGCCTGCCCCCGAGCTGTCCTGGATGACCGTCGCCGCTGACATTTTTGAGTGGCGTGGCAAGCACTTCCTGGTTCTTGTGGACTCGTACTCCAGCTGGTTCGAGGTTGACCGGCTGCACTCCCTCACCTCTTCGGCCGTTATCAGGAGGCTGCGCCAACACTTCGGAACCTTTGGCACCCCGGCAAGTCTTCAATCGGACAACGGCAGCCAGTTCTCGAGTGTCGAATTTCGGCGTTTCGCTGCCAGCTGGAACTTCCGACACTATACCAGCAGCCCAGAGTACCCACAAAGCAACGGCTTGGCAGAGCGCGCTGTCCGCAGTGCTAAGGACTTGCTGGAACATTGTAGACTGTCCCATTCTGACTTTTACCTGGCCCTCCTCAACATTCGGAACATTTGCCGCGACACTGCCTTGGGTTCCCCAGCACAACGGCTGATGTCTCGCACTACGAGACCTCCGATCCCGGTGCCCCAGCGGTCCCTCGTTCCCTCGGTTCTCCAGCCCGCTGCTGTCCAGGAGCGCATTGCCCTCAAGCAAGAAATCCAAAAGCGCTCCCACGATCAGTCCTGCCGTCCCCTCCCGCCTCTGTTCCCTGGCCAAGTCGTCCGGATGCAGTCCCCCTCCGGTCACCCCAGGCTTGCCATCGTCGTCGGTACTGGTGGTTCGCCGCGGTCCTATCTAGTCGACCATGACGGTACTATTTACCGCCGGTCCCGCCAACATCTGCGGCTTGTTAACGAGCCCCCGCCGCCGCCTGCAGACCCCCCCCCCACTGTCTGCCACGTTGCCTGCCCCTCCACCAGCCAGTCCTCCCTCACCTGCCCGTCTTCCCGCTACTGCTCTTGCTTCCCCTGCTCCGTCTCCGTTTTCTCTTTCTCCTCCAGGTTCCCCGGTTCTCTCACCCGCGCCTGCTCCTACTCAAGTTCCTCCTGCAGAGGGGGGAGGTGGCGAGCTGTGTACCCGGTCCGGGCGGATGGTCAGGCCGCCTGTCCGTTATGGTGATTTTGCTTAACTGTTTGCTCACCTGCTCGTAGCGTATGAGACGTGGTCGCCTTGTCACTACTGTATTGCTTTTGATTTCCAAGGGGAAGGATGTAGATGACATGTGCATGTACCTTTAACATAGTGACCTCACCACTACTAACCACTCCCCACATCACTAGTATAATTACAAACTTCCCACCCAGTGCTCGCTCTCATGTTCCGGTGACAGACCACGAACAGCTAGGGCAGTAAACTATGTGTATCATGAATAAATAGTAGTAAAGACACAGTGTGTTATGACGCATCTTTACACTCCCCACCCCCCCAACCGCCCCCATCCCCAGGTACTTTCCCCTGCAACCACAAGAAACGCGACATATGTCCCTATACCTCCCCCCCTCGACTCTGTCCAAGGACACCGACAATGTTTTCAGGTGAGGCAGCGCTTCACTAGCTCCTCCTCCAACCTCATGTACTGTATCTGCTGTTCCAGCTGCGGACTCCTATTTATCCACGAGGCCAAGCGCCGGCATGGGCGATCGTTTCGCTGATCTCTACCGCCCAGACCTACCCGATCTCCCGCTTGCTGGATACTTTAACTCCTCCTCCCATTCCCACACCGACCTTTCTGTCCTGGGCCTCCTCCATTGTCAGAGTGAGGCCCAGTGCAAATTGCAGGAACAGCACCCCGTATTGCGCTTGGGCAGCTTTCAGCACAGCGATATGAACATAGACTTATGTAACTTCAAGTATCCCTTGCTTTCTCCATTTCTCCCCTTCCCAGTTCTCCGACCATTCTTACCGCATATTATCTCTGTTTGCTTTGATATTACCTTGTGCCAGCTAACATTGATGTATTCTACAATGTCCTTGATTCCATTCCCTGTGACATGTTTTCACACCTTACACTTCCTTATCTATGTTCCTCCCTCTCCCCTGACATAAACTATGTGTACCATAGAGGGAGTGCAGAGAAGGTTCACCAGACTGATTCCTGGGACTTTCATATGAAGAAAGACTGGATAGACTTGGCTTATACTCGCTAGAATTTAGGAGATTGAGAGGGGATCTTATAGAAACGTACAAAATTCTTATGGGGTTGGACAGGCTAGATGCAGGAAGATTGTTCCCGATGTTGGGGAAGTCCAGGACAAGGGGTCACAGCTTAAGGATAAGGGGGAAATCCTTTAAGACCGAGATGAGGAAAAACTTTTTCACACAGAGAGTGGTGAATCTCTGGAACTCTCTGCCACAGAGGGTAGCTGAGGCCAGTTCATTGGCTATATTTAAGAGGGAGTTAGATGTGGCCCTTGTGGCTAAAGGGATCAGGGGGTATGGAGAGAAGGCAGGTACGGGATACTGAGTTGGATGATCAGCCATGATCATATTGAATGGCGGTGCAGGCTCGAAGGGCCGAATGGCCTACTCCTGCACCTATTTTCTATGTATCTATGTATCTATAAGTTCGGTTGAAAGGAAATAGTAAAAATTGGAAAGAGCCATGGTTTTCAAGGGAAATTGGACAATTGGTTCGGAAAAAGAGAGAGATCTACAATAATTATAGGCAGCATGGAGTAAATGAGGTGCTTGAGAAGTATAAAGAAGGAAAAAAGAATATTAAGAAATAAATTAGAAAAGCTAAAAGAAGATATGAGGTTGCTTTGGCAAGTAAGGTGAAAGTAATTTATTTCTTATTTATCATTATACTTATGGGCGCCTTTCAAAGACTCTCAAGGACGCCTTGCAGATAAGCAGATTACAAATATAAACAGAATAAAAAATTTAAAAATAGTAGGGACATCAACAACATCACAATACACAAATTAAGGACAGAATTGTTTCTAAAGGCACAAAAAGAAAATTAGAAACACAATTTGAGGATTTGTAGAAATCCAAAGGGTTTCTACAGCTATATTAATAGCAAAAGGATAACAAGGAATAAAATTGGTCCATTAGAGAGTCAGAGTGGACAGCTATCTTTTTTTTGTTTTGTTTATTTTATTAGATGTGAATACAATACAAAACAATACAGTGGCACCTAATTTTAGGTGCCAACTATGTCATAACGTAATGCATTCTATGTACAACCTCTAGTTTTATGTTTTTGAAAAGGAGGTAAAAAATAAAAGAAATTAAAGAAAAAAAAATAGAGAAAAGAAAGATGAAAAATAAATAGTAGAAAATAGAAAAACGTGAAGTGTGTATATAAGAAAAGAAAAAATAGAAAGTAGAAATAGTAGAAAAAGATCCTAAAAAAAGAAATTTTCAAATCTTTGTTTGGAGATGTAAATCTATCCACGACCTGACTTGAAATCAGTAATCTTTACGGTACTGCTGCATCACATGATTCCAAAAAGTCGATGAAAGGTGACTAACTCCTTAAGAATTGGTCATATTTATCTATTAGGAGGAGTCTCATTTCTTCAAGGTGTGCTATGTCCGTCATATTCCTAATCCACATTTTAATAGTTGGTATAGCTGTATTTTTCCCAAATTTAAGTATCAATTTCTTTCCAATTATTAACCCATAATTAAAGAATACTTTTTGGTCTTTGTTTAAATTGATATCTTCTAATTTTATTCCAAATATAATCCATTCCATATTAGGTTCTATTCTTGACTTGAAGAGCTTTGTAAATATATCAAATATATCGCTCCAAAATGTATTCAACTTTGTACATCCTACAAATGAATGTGTTATATTGGCATTTTGAAACAAACATTTATCGCATCTGGGAGAGACATTTGGGTAAAATTTATTCAACCTCGTTTTTGAATAATATAGTCTATGTAATAATTTAAATTGAATTAAATTATGTCTTGCATTAATGGAACAATTATGTGTATTCATCAGTTACTTTTCCCATCTATCTTTCGGGATCTTTATCATTAGTTCATGTTCCCAATCTTCTCTTAGTGCCTCTGTTGAGGGTAATTCTCTATTTAATATACTATTATAAAAATATATTAGTTTTTCTGAATCAGCCTTAATATTCATTGCTTCTTCTAAAGGGTCTAAAAATATAGTTTGAGATGTATGTATATATTTCTTCATAAAGTCACATATCTGTATATATTTAAAATATTGATTATCATTTAGTTTAAATTTTAATTTTTATTGTTGAAATGATAACAATTTGCCCAGTTCATACATATCTCCTACTTTCCCAATCCCCAATCTATCCCATTGTTTATATGTTTTGTCGATAAGAGATGGTTTGAATGCAGGATTATTCAGAATTGGGGTTAATACTGATAGATTATTTAATTTCAAGGATAATTTTATTTGTTTCCAAATTCTTATTGTATTGTGAATAATTGGGTTCTTCTTATATATTATACTATTCAATTTTATTGGTGAGAACAAGATCGTTCCTATATCGTACGGGAAACACTCCTCTTTTTCCATTCTTATCCACTCCGACTGGTGAGTTGAACTATCCAACCAGTACATTATGTTCTTAATATGCACTGCCCAGTAGTAATACGTAAAGTTAGGTAGTGATAAACCCCCAGCTTCTTTAGGTTTACACAAATGCTTTCGTTCAATTCTGTGTGCTCTATAATCCCATATAAAATTAGTGATATTAGAATCTAGTTTTTTGAAAATATATTTCGAAATATATACTGGGATCGCTTGAAACAAATATATTAATTGTGGTAAGAAAGTCATTTTTATAGCGTTAATTCTACCTATCAATGAGAGTAGGAGCGTTTTCCAAAATTTAGTCATAACATTCAATTTATTTAATAGTGGCATAAAATTGGCGCTAAATAATGATTTGTGTCTTCTCGCAATTTGAATACCTAAATACTTGAATTATTCTGTTGCAATTTTGAAAGGGAATTTTAATAAGTGTCTCGCATCCTGTGGTTTTAAAGACATGATTTCGCTTTTATTCCAGTTTATTCTATATCCTGAAAAAGAACCAAATTCCTCAATTAGTGTTAATAAGGTGGGAATACTCGTTTGTGTATTAGTAATATATAAAAGAATATCATCAGCAGATAATGAAATTTTATTCTTTGAGTCCTTGGTATTATATCCGTGAATATTCGGATGATTTCTAATCCTTTCAGCCATATCATAAAGGCAAATAGCAATGGTGATGAGGCACAACCCTGCCTATTACCCCTTGATAAATAAAATTTTGAAGATAACATATTGTTAGTTAATATTCTTGCCGTAGGTTTATCATAAAGTAGTTTAACCCATCTAATAAAATTCTCTCCCGTATTAAATTTTTCAAGTACCTTATATAAATATTGCCATTCTACCTGATCAAATGCCTTCTCTGCATCCAGCGTAACGACTGAAATATCTTCAATGTCCTCTTTGTGAGAGTACATTATATTGAAAAGCCTTCTCAAGTTATTAAATGATTGTCTTTTGGGTATAAATCCCGTTTGATCCGGGTTTACCAATTTATTAATATAATTATTCAATCTTCTTGCTAGAATCTTTGCTAAAATTTTCTGATCCGTATTTAAAAGTGATATAGCTCTGTAAGAACCCGGTTCATCTAAATCTTTATCTTTTTTTGGTATAAGCGTTATTGTTGATTCTGCTAAAGTATCTGGTAGTTTATTTTCGGTATAAGCCTGCGTGTATAAGTTGAGTAATCTTGGTACAAGTGACTCCTGGAAGCGTTTATAAAATTCATTACTAAAACCATCTGGTCCTGGGGTCTTCCCAATTTTCAATGAGTTTATTATTTGTTTTATTTCTTCACTAGTAATCCGTGCTCCTAATTCCTCTTGTTCTAAACTATCCAATTTAGGGAGGTTGCCTAATATCTTTAAAAATTGTAATTTTACTATCATCTGTATTTATTTTAGTTGTGTATAAATTATGATAAAATTGGGCAAACCTTTTATTAATATCCTTTGGTAATGTTAGAAGCTCACCCTTATCAGATTTAATTTTAGTGATAGTATTTTCCTTTTCTTGTTGCTTCAGTTGCCTCGCTAATAATTTATGTGGCTTATCCCCAAATTCGAAGTGTGCCTGTTTTGTAATTTGTAATAGTCTTATTACTCTGCCCGATAATATTCTATTGAGTTTATATTTCAATAAGGTTATCTTATTATGTTTATCTATAGTTTGGTCACTTGCATTGTCCAGTTCTAGTAATTTTATTTCCTGTTCTATCCTCTGAAGTTCTCTTTTATTTTCTTTATTTTGATAACTTTGATAAGAGATTATAACACCGCGAATGTATGTCTTAAAGGTTTCCCATAATAGCGATACAGAAATATCCGGCGTATCATTTGTCTCGAAAAAAAATGTGTTTGTTCTTTTATATACTCATAACCCTGCGGGTTATTTAATATTTGTACGTTGAATTTCCAAAAAGATTTTATACCCGGCATTCCCTCGATTTTAAGTATAAAAGTCAGTGGTGAATGATCGGAAATAATACTATTATGATATGATGGTTTAATTGTATACGGGATTAATTTTGTATCCACTAAGAAATAGTCAATTCGTGAATAAGTTTTATGAGGCGACGAGTAAAACGAATATTCACTTCCAATTGGGTTTGCTATTCTCCAAACGTCAGTTATGTTATTATTTTTTATATAAGTATTTAAAAATTCACAGGTCTTGGTTTTAACTAGACGCTTACCTACCTTTATTGATTTATCTAAGTATGGGTCTATAACACAATTAAAATCTCCCCCATTATAATATTTTGATAATTATGCTCTGCAATTATATCTAGTATTTTCTTAAAAAATTGGGGATTATCAAAATTAGGCGCATAAATATTTATCATAGTTAATGGTGTATTGTAAATTTCTCCCGTGACTATAACGTATCATCCCTCTTTATCAGATATAGACTTCGTTAATTTAAAAGGTATACCTTTCCGAATTATAATGACCGTGCCTCTTGCTTTAGAAGTGAATGAGGAGTAGTAGGTTTGACCTATCCAGTTTGCCCTTAATCTGATCTGCGTTTGTTGTTTCAAATGCGTTTCTTGTAGGAAAGGAATATCAATGTTTAATGATTTTAATTGTGCCAGAATTTTACCCCTCTTAATTGGGTCATTCGCACCTCTAATGTTCCAACTACTAAAAGTGAGACCTCCGGTGTTTATTCGACTATTATCTTGCATTGGCTATTATTACCAGAATGTATAATTCATGTGATGCAGCCAAGTACCTCGAAATCCCGAGTCCAGGGTTGTCCTTCATAATTTCTGCACAATTTTTACATCTCCTGACACTATTAAACATAATTAAGGGAAAAAGAAAAACATAAAATGAAGTGTTCATAAAGATTGTTAAATCATACAACGCATAATAGTGAATAAACAAAAAAAGTGAATGTAAGTTATCAAAAAAGCGATGTCTTACAAAAAAGCTTTGTTTGTTTAAGATTTGTTTTAAATTGACCTCCGTCGATGGAATTGTGCACTGGGCTTTCTCCCCCTAGTAAAATATCATACAACATTAGTTGGTTTCCTCCACTTATAACCAAAATTATCGTGTCAGGTCGATTAATAGCCAAACAATTTAAAATGAAATAGAAGAAAAGCTAGAAGATTTACAATAAAATAAAATAGAATTATTATCGTCATTAATCAGACTTTTCATTAGCCTGTATGTTAGTTGATTCATAATTAGTATTTATAATATCTGTCTAACCTCCCCCATCCTTCCTACTATATAATTAGTCATGTTAGTATAATACATTAAACCTTTAGGGTTAATTGAGTTTATTGCGTATATATAATTACTTAGTTAGTTAGTTATATGCTGTATATCTAAATAATAGATCATATAGTACTAAGACAAAGGCAGACCAACAAGACTGTTATAAATTCAAAAAAGAACAGTCAATAACCCTCAGGGCTGAAAAACTTGGCGCGGAGCCTGCGACCTTGAACATTCCATCTGTTGAGCCTCAGTTTTTCAATTCAATTCAATTCAAGATAAAGTTAGGACTCTGTTATTAAAAAACACATTCTGGCTAAATAAGTATGTCCGAAAACCGTCTAAACAAAGTAAAAAACAAGTTCAGCCGGCGTAGTGACTCGTTATTCTTTTCCTTGAATTTTATTTAAAATCTCCTGGACATATTTGCAAGCTGAATCCGGATCCGTGAATGAACGTTGCTTAGCATTGTACGTAATTAACATTTTAGCAGGGTAGATAACACCGTAACGAACTTCAGAATGTCCTTGTAAGATACTGCTTGCACTTTTAAACTGGCGTCTTTTTGCCAGTATTTCCCGAGGGTAGTCTCTGTAAAATCCAACAATATTATCAGCGAATGTAAGATTGTCTCCATAAGATATCTTCTTTAATAAATTTTCCAAAGTCGAAATGTCTAAGAACTTTACGATAATTTGACGTGGTGGAGCATTCGCTCCTCTTTGGAAGCGACCAACACGATGAGCCACATCTATCTTTGGTTTTTCTGGCAGTTTGAAAACATCTTTAAGTAAATTAGTGATAAAATCACCCATTTCAGAGCCGTGCTCTGCCCCCTCTTTAACTCCTATTATTCTCAAATTCTGCCTCCTTGACCTGGCTTCCAAATCTTGACATTTCTCCTTCAATTTATTCGTCAGCTCCCAATTCGCGTCGTGTTCTTTTTTCAAACCTGTTATTTCCTGGCCCATCTGCTGCATTTCACCCTCCATCTCTTCCTTCAATTTTTCCGTCTTTGTTAATTGCTTCAGAATGGAGTCATGTTTATTGTTATAATCTCTCTGCATTCTTTCCAATTCCTTAGCAGTCCTCGACTCCAAATCTTTGAACTGCTGGTTCAGGGATACGTAAAGTTCCTTTAATTCTCCACAGCTAGTGTCAATTTCCTTAGAGAGATTATCCTCCATTGAAGAAAAATTGTTCTGCATTGTAGAATTCATTTTAGCAAATTGCTTCTGAAGATCTTTAGTAATGTCTTTAGTAAGATTAACTCTTACCGATTCTTCCCAGCTTTTCATTTCTTTCTCCCTTTCTTTTAACTCTTTTGTTTCAGCTCTTGGTGAAATCATTGGACAAAGTCAGCATGGATTTATGAAAGGTAAATCATGTCTTACGAATCTTATAGAATTTTTCGAGGATGTAACTACTAGAGTGGATAAGGGAGAACCAGTGGATGTGTTATATCTGGACTTTCAGAAGACTTTCGACCAGGTCCCACATAAGAGATTAATATACAAACTTAAAGCACACGGTTATGAGGGTTCAGTATTGATGTGGATAGAGAACTGGCTGGCAGACAGGAAGCAAAGAGTAGGAGTAAACGGGTCCTTTTCAGAATGGCAGGCAGTGACTAGTGGGGTACCGCAAGGCTCAGTGCTGGGACCCCAGCTATTTACAATATATATTAATGATTTGGACGAGGGAATTGAATGCAATATCTCCAAGTTTGCGGATGCCACGAAGCTGGGGGGCAGTGTTAGTTGAGAGGAGGGTGCTAGGAGGCTGCAAGGTGACTTGGATAGGCTGGGTGAGTGGGCAAATGTATGGCAGGTGCAGTATAATGTGGATACATGTGTGGTTATCCACTTTGGTGGCAAAAACAGGAAAGTAGACTATTACCTGGATGGTTTGGAGTTTGTAAAATGTGTGCAGGATAGTTTTTTGCAGCAATACATAGAGGTACCTACTAGAGAAGGGGCAGTGCTGGACCTCCTGTTAGGAAATGAGACAGGGCAGGTGGCGGAGGTATGCGTTGGGGAGCACTTCGGGTCCAGTGATCACAATACCATTAGTTTCAATATAATTATGGAGAGGGTCAGAACTGGACCTAGGGTTGAGATTTTTGATTGGAGAAAGGATAACTTTGTGGAGATGCGAAAGGATTTAAAAGGATTTAAAAGGAGTGAATTGGGACATGTTGTTTTATGGGAAGGATGTTGAAGAAAAATGGAGGACATTTAAGAGTGACATTTTAAGAGTACAGAATCTTTATGTCCCTGTTCGGTTGAAAGGAAATAGTAAAAATTGGAAAGAGCCATGGTTTTCAAGGGAAATTGGACACGGTTCAGAAAAAGAGAGAGATCTACAATAATTATAGGCCGCATGGAGTAAATGAGGTGCTTGAGGAGTATAAAGAATGTAAAAAGAATATTAAGAAAGAAATTAGATAAGCTAAAAGAAGATATGAGGTTGCTTTGGCAAGTAAGGTGAAAGTAAATCCAAAGGGTTTCTACAGCTATATCAGCAAAAGGATAACAAGGAATAAAATTGGTCCATTAGAGAGTCAGAGTGGACAGCTATCTGCAGAGCCAAAAGAGATGGGGGAGATATTGAACAATTTATTTTCTTCGGTATTCACCAAGGAGAAGGATATGGAAATATGTGAGGTAAGGGAAAGAAGCAGAGTAGCAATGGAAACTATGAGGTTCAAAGAAGAGGAGATGTGGAAGTCCTGGCCGATCCCGGCAGGAAAACGCCGCTCCAGTCTGCCCGTAGGCCGCGAGGAAGGGGCGAAGATACGGCTCGGAGAAAAGCCGCAACTCCGACGAGGTAGGTACTGAGAAAATAGTTTCCCCCTTCCCCCCACCCCCCACATAAAAAGACTAAAAGACCTCCAAAACAAACACTTTCATCTAACTAAAAATAAAAAAGTGGTGAAAAACTAACAGCTGCTGGCAGGGCAGCCATACTCGACGGAAGGTCATGTTTGACTAATCTTCTTGAATTTTTCGGAGAGGTTACTAGGGAAATTGATGAGGGTAAAGCAGTGGATGTTGTCTATATGGACCTCAGTAAGGCCATTGACAAGGTTCCTCATGGAAGGTTGGTTAAGAAGATTCAATTGTTGGGTATTAATGGTGGAGTAGCAAGATGGATTCAACAGTGGCTGAATGGGAGATGCCAGAGAGTAATGGTGGATGGCTGTTTGTCAGGTTGGAGGCCGGTGACTTGTGGGGTGCCTCAGGGGTCTGTGTTGGGTACACTGTTGTTTGTCATGTACATCAATTATCTGGATGATGGTGTGGAAAATTGGATTAGTAAGTATGCAGATGATACTAAGATAGGTGGTGTTGTGGATAATAAAGTAGATTTTCAAAGTCTACAGAGAGATTTTGGCCATTTGGAAGAGTGGGCTGAAAGATGTCAGATGGAGTTTAATGCTGATAAATGTGAGGTGCTACATCTAGGCAGGACAAATCAAAATAGGACGTACATGGTAAATGGTAGCGAATTGAGGAATGCAGTTGAACAGAGTGATCTAGGAGTAACTGTGCATAGTTCCCTGAAGGTGGAATCTCATGTAGATAGGGTGGTCAAGAAAGCTTTTGGTGTGCTGGCCTTTATAAATCAGAGCATTGAATATAGAAGTTGGGATGTAATGTTAAAATTGTACAAGGCATTGGTGAGGCCAATTCTGGAGTATGGAGTACAATTTTGGTCGCCTAATTATAGGAAGGATGTCAACAAAATAGAGAGAGTACAGAGGAGATTTACTAGAATGTTGCCTGGGTTTCAGCAACTAAGTTACAGAGAAAGGTGAACACGTTAGGTCTTTATTCTTTGGAGCGCAGAAGGTTAAGAGGGGACTTGATAGAGGTCTTTAAAATTATGAGCGTGTTAGACAGAGTGGACGTGGATAAGCTTTTCCCATTGAGAGTAGGGAAGATTCAAACAAGGGGACATGACTTGAGGGACAGGTGTTCAGGGGTAACATTAGGGGGGACTTCTTTACTCAGAGAGTGGTAGCTGTGTGGAATGAGCGTCCAGTGGAAGTGGTGGAGGCAGGTTCGATTTTATCCTTTAAAAATAGATTGGATGAGGATATGGACGGGAAAGAAATGGAGGGTTATGGTCTGAGTGCAGGTAGATGGGACTAGGGGAAGTATAAAAAAAAATAATACATTTAAAAAAAGTGTTCGGCACGGACTTGAAGGGCCGAGATGGCCTGTTTCCGTGCTGTTATGGTTATATGGTTATATGGTTATAAGTCTGAAGAAGGGTCTCGACCCGAAACCTCTCCAATTCGTTCTGTCCAGTTATACTGCCTGTCCCGCTGAGTTACTGCAGCATATTGTGTCAATCTTCTGAACAATAGTAATCCTACTTCGAAATCAGAGCACAATGATCTACACCATTCACTATCACGGACACTGTCTGAAGAATGGATGGGACCCGCAACTTCACATTTGCAAGTTCTTCAGGGATGCTGCCTGACCTGCCGTCACTCCAGCATTTGTGTACCATGGATTTGTTCGCTCCACTTATGTTTTCCGTTTTGTAATATTTTCCCTTTTATTGTCTTGCGGAATCTATGTGTAATATGCACTATATGTATGTATTATGCGTGTGTCTGTTTGTCTCTGTCTATTTACCTGCGATCCTGCTGTACGCACGATTTTTCATTCTACCTGTACCTCAATCAATTTGTGGAATACGCTCGAACTGCCTTGGTGAACATTGCTGTCAGATGTGACGTCATGTGCCCGCTTTTTAAAGTTTCATGTTGGTTTTAAATGTACATAAATATATAAACGTAAATACATAGATTATCCGATTTTCATTGTACCCTGGTGAATACAAATAAATTAATATGAATCTAAACATTGTGTCCTGCAGATGTGGTAAAGAATGTAGAGAGTCATGATATGTGAGATCCACGAAGGATATCTAGACCCGTCCTTTTCGGTGCAGTACTTAATGCCATCGGTTCATTTGAGTTGTTGGTCAATAGTGAGTCCAGATAGATAAGCAACCCTAACATCACCGAATATCAATGGAAGTTGGTTTGTTAAAACTCTTGTTGGAGATGCTAATGCCCTGGTTATTCTTGTAGTAATCTTGTAGTAAACGCTGCTGAATGTGTTTGTTTAACTTGGTGTGACTAATTGCGATCATTACGCAAAACGCACTGATCTGTGTCTGTTCTTCTGTTTAAATACGACCCTAGTTTGAAAGCCGGATAGTTCGATGTGCACACCCCCGTCAAGAGCAGTTTACTCATGCAGATTATGGGGCAGCCGGTCATCCTACAGATAGAGAATATCTACTACCCCATTCTCGCAATAATTGGCGTTCCTGGTAAGTCTGTGTAAAAGTCAATCATTTAAAAAATGTTTTCCTGTTTACTTATTTCTGCAGTCGGAATAATTGCACTACATGCTCATATAATTCGTGGTCATAAAGGAAGTAAAATGACAGACGTATACATTGCCAGGAAGTCTGGGATGCAGCAGTATTCCTTGTCTATTTATCACATTAAATTTTATGGTTTTGACATCGTAAAACCTTATGGGGACTTGGCCAAGATCAGCATGAGATGTTTTCGAAACTGGTCAAAAAGCCAACTCGTCAAGAGTGAAGAGTGTTTGTGTATGATATGCACCGGGAGCGGACCAGTGAAATTCTTAATTGCAGCAGGAAAACATGTCTGTAACAGGAACAATCTTGCGGTCAAACAGGACCATTAACAAAATGGCACAAAAATAAACCTACAATAATAACTAGTACAAGGAATTAATCACCAAGTGTACAACATAGCCGCAATAGTGCGGTCGAATTCAAAGAATTCAAAGTCTTAGAATAAAGGGGCCATTTAAGACTGAGGTGAGAAAAAACGTTTTCACCCAGAGAGTTGTGAATTTGTGGAATTTCCTACCACAGAGGGCAGTGGAGGCCAAATCACTGGATGGATTTAAGAGAGAGTTAGATAGAGCTCTAGGGGCTTGTGGAATTAAGGGATATGGGGAGAAGGCAGGCACGGGTTATTGATTGGGGACGATCAATGAATGGCGGTGCTGGCTCGATGTTTCTATGTTTCAAAAGTGCAAACAAAATCAAAGTCAAGAGAAGATCTTTCTTGCCGAGGTCGTGGTTAATGTTTGTGTAGTCTGTTCAGGGGCTTGATTTTTGCTGGGAAGAAGCAGTTCGTGAACCTGGTGGTCACGGTTTTCAGCCTCTTGTACTTGGGATTTTCCGGTATTTTCCGACCACAAGGTAACTAATCAAAACGTCTCCCTCTATGCTCAGTTTAGTCCGCTTGTTATGACTGTAACATGTTTATGTTGTATTCCATTAGTAAGCGGATAGTGTTTTTTATAGAACTGGTAGTGCCTCGGGAGAAAGTGGATGAGGCTTATGAAAGGAAAAAGCTTAGATATGTAGATTTGGTGGCAGAAGGTGAACAGCGAGGATGGAAAGCAAGAGTATATCTGGTAGGGGCGGGTTGTAGGGGTTTCCTAGCACGGTCGACCATGTCGCCATTTGGAGAGCTGGGAATTCGCTGACAGAGTTTGTTTCAGGCCGTAAAGGAAATGTCAGAGGCAGCAGAGCAAGGCAGTAGGTGGATTTGTTGGAGAAGAAACAGTGGCAGTTGGGGCAGAAATGAAATGTATAGCCCGCGGTAAGTGTATTTCTTTGCAAGTGCATTCCATGCAAGTGTATCCCGGTTTTATATGTAGGTTTGATATTTGTGGCCCTACGATTGTTTGACCAAGGATTAGGGTAATTGTTTGAAAGGATGCGAGTGCTTAGCAACTTTTGAAATAATCTTCTGTAGTTTCCTTTACTAAGTAGATAAGTAGTGCACACTAAGTAGTGCACATTAGGCGGTGAGCGCAGGTTGTGAGTGGGGTGGTTCTGGCAAGCCAAAACTAACTGCTCAGCCTTCCCGACGTGTCGGGGCCCGAACTCAGCAAAACACCAGTGAAGTGAGGTGCCCATTTGATAATCCCAATTATATACTAGCTTCTACAAGCTTAGATGTTGTGTGCTTGTTAACATGTAGAGATTGTTTATTACTTAATATGGAATTTGTTTTTGACCTACAGCATAAGTGCGTACAGGCAGTTTAATTACTACTTTAGCATTGGGCTTGGATTTCTTGGTTGAACCCTTATTATAGTGTTATAACTTTGTGCTTTAATAGTAATTTATGTTCAATGTGTCTTATTTCGAACGAAGTGGTCTGATTGCTTTCCTTTGTCAAAACGACGTAGTTTACTGCTTCCACTTTGTAACGCTGCTGGCCAGTAGCACGCAAGCAAGCCTGAAAGTAGCTGTAGGAGGTGAGGCAGGCAATTTGTAGACCTAACTAGCCGATCGTTTTACATGGGATCACACGTTTTGAGAAATAACATGTCCTTAAGTCTGAAATCAACAGAATAGGACAAGACGTAGGGCAGCGTACTTATTGAGTATGTTGCAGTTTACAGATGATGACTATTTTCACCATAACATAATTTCTGCCTTAGATGCAGGTCAGCGAAGACACATTATTCTGCAAATTGTTTTGTACATCTGTGAATCTTTGAGTTTCACTGGTTTAGGAATCGAAGAATACATCTAAGAGGGAGGAAATAACGGATAATTGAAATGACAGTTAACAGGTATAACCGGTCATTTTTCAGTTCTAAATAGCTGCTGACAATCTACAAATGCCGACTTTCTACACTGAGGATTGCAGCGTAATAATATGATTGACAAAGTAAAACACCGTGTAAAAACACCGTTGTCGGCTATCCACTCTTGCCATGTAATATAGTGAAAGGTAAATCATAACAAAGGAGAAATCTCTGTTGACTGACCCTTGAAGAACCTATGTAATTATACTTGTGTTGTCTTTTCGCAGCTAATCTGATGGCGATCGTGATTCTCTGCCGCAGAAATTGCGGTCTATCGAAATGCATCACTCGTTATTTGGTCTGCATGGCAGCTGCCGATCTAATGGTTCTGATATTTGAAGTGATTTTGTATGAGATAAAAGACGCCTATTGGCCATATTCATTTCTCAATTATACTCCTGTTTGCAGCGTTAATCTCGCGCTATTGTTCTTTTCTATTGATTGTTCGGTCTGGTTAACTGTGGCCTTCACCTTTGACCGACTTATAGCTATTAGTTACCAGTCGCTGCGAACAAAATACTGCACGGAAAAGATCGCGTCAATGGTCATTGCAATTGTATGTTTTGTGAGCGTGCTGGAAAATTTTCCGATCTTCTTTGTTTATGATCCTCGGGAAATACTTGATGGTCAGCCATGGTCATGTTATGTAAAGTCAAGCTGCTACACCGCCCCAATGTGGATCGCATTTTTATGGTTGGAAACTATTTTATGCCCATTTGCACCTTTCGTTTTGATCATGGTCCTTAATTCTCTGACCATCAGGCATATCATACGGGCTAATAGAGTGAGGAGCGCTCTCCGGGGAACCAACAGGCCCACCAGTCACACAGATGCAGAAATTGATAACCGTAGGAAGTCAATCATATTATTGCTGGCAATTTCAGGCAATTTTATACTCCTATGGATGGTGCTTTTCATTTGTTACCTGTTTGTACACTTTACCGACACTCAGTTTTTAGAAGCAAATTACAATGACCCATTCACTATTGCGGAACAATCCGGATATCTGCTGAGGTGCTTAAGTGCTTGCACAAACACTTTTATTTATGCAGTGTCTCAGGGTAAATTCAGAGATGAATTGAAGAATATAGTAAAGCGTCCACTAAGTATATGCATCAGTTTCAAATAAATAATTTATTTTAATCACGTGGTGTAAATTTGTTGTACACGCAACGCATCGACATGAGCCGCCGAGGAAAGTCGGACAGACAACATGTCCCTCACATATCATTCGGCACCTCCAACACCAGACCTTTTCACGTGGAATGAGAATACACGTGTTTTGCGAAGGTATTCCGTTCTACCGACATGTTGTCCAATTATGTCAAGTCAAGTCAAGTCAAGAGACTCAAGTCAAGAGAGTTTATTGCCATGTGTCCCAGATAGGACCAAGAAATTCTCACCAAATTTTACGAAACCTGAAAACATTTCCAATTTTCAGGTCAAAATGAAATAAATTCCACAAGATCAATTGCAGTTTTGTATAATTTTAATCGCACTACCTCTAACAAATCCGTCCAATGCAATTTCTGTAAGTAACGTACTTTGAAAAGCTCTGAAAAAATATTTCAATCAATGGACTATTTGAGAGAATTGTTACACACGCGTTCAATACTTCGAAAGCTGAGATCATATATGATTTGAAGTATTTTCTTGGTTCAAGAATTAAAACTTAATTGGCAGAATTAAACGGTGACACACAAATGTCATTTGATCCCAGCGGGTGTTGTGGAATGTACAAATAAGGAACTGCAAATGCTGGTTTACACAAACTGACAAAAAATGCTGGAGTAACTCAACGGGTCATACAACATTTCTGGAGAACATGGATAGATGACGTTTATGATCGGGACCCTTCTTCAACTGGTGTTGTGGGATGTTGAAATGCATCAATGTGTGGACCGTTGGGTATGTTTCTCATTAACTACAATATATGGGATGTATACAGAATAATCTGTGTCCGAAACATATGAAATTGTATGTTTTGAATAAACCTATAAATGACTACGAATGAGATATGCTTGTATATCAAAAAGGTAGGTGGGGTTTGGAGGCAACTGTGTGGATGGTGGTGTATGAATTAATCGTGTACTGTCACCAATATCAGCGGACGGACGAAACTGAGGGGACCTTTCTCCACCAAGATGCAGTACAGAACGCCACAAGAGATCTATTTTCCCTCTGGCTGTCAAATTGTACAACTCCGCACCTTCTGTCGTGGGGTAGACTGACTCTCACCCTCCCCAATCGGTGCACATCCGCAATCCTTTCCACTCGCCACTTACATTTCATGTTTGATGTATCTTATGTTTTATTGCTGTTTGCACGAATGGTGCTATACAAATAAAATTGCCTTGCCTTGCCTTATGACTGTTGGCAGACCAATTTTTCTCCTGGGATTAATAAATTCTATAGTATCGTATCGTGATTTGCAAGATAACGATTACCGCATAACGGATGAGCGAATTATTCATGGCACATTGGCACGAAGGCCCACACATGTTTGGCGGAATTAAAGTAACAATGGCGAGAGAGGATAGTGTGGGAGTGAATTGTGTGTTGGACCAGTACCCTGAATCTATCTTTCACGTGGGGTCGAGTTTCCCTCTTAATTACTGCTCAGATCGGGGGAGCACAAAAAAATCTCATAGAGCAGAGGTGTGTTTCTCAAACACTTGCTTTATTCAAAGCCTGAGAATGCCGGAAAACGTTTTAAGAGGACCCAATATGTTTTCACTATTTCACAGCCTCAGCAGCCATTATAGTCATGCGATTCATTAGATCCACATGAATCTTACATTTTAAAACTAATTGATCAGAAAAGTTTATTTGCAGTATTTCATCTTTGCTTCCTTTTCTTAGAGTTACTTCCAAATTTCTATTCACAGTAGCTTGGAAAAACATTCTCCCACACGTGTGACACATGGGTAGACATGAGATATAATCTTACGATCAGTTTTATTGTCCTCAACCTGTTTCACAATATCCGATGTGTCGGAAGGAACTGCGGATGAAGTTTAGTTTAGTTTAGTTAAGTTTAGAGATACGGCACGGAAAGAGGCCGAACGTGTATGGAGAGCTAGAGTACACATACAAAAGCAAAGGTACACTCGGAAATCTCACAAGAAACTGAGTATGAGTTAGCCTTTGACAATTTATTGAAACTAAATATATAGAAGAAACGGGCAAATGAAATTGGGGGAAGTGTGGTTGATCATAAAGGGCAAAGCAAAGACAAAAACAGATAGTTGATTTTATTTCTGAAAATACGAAAATACCAATAGTTTATGCATATTCAATGGACAGGAATGGATGGAAACTTTGGAAGGAATGTATCTGGGTCTCCAGGTAGAATGTTAATTAGAGCATAATATAGATAAGACAATTAATGCGCATGTCAGAAATATAGTCATGGACAATTTGACCGAAATAATTATTTCGCAAACTAAATTAGTCCTTAAATATTACATTCGTGTAATGTAAATTAGTAGGTTTCTAGATGTGGAATTTGATCGAGAAAATTTTAATGAATGTTTCTGACCGTAAGGATATTTTCCCGGCCGCTCGCTCCATACACTTACCGCCCTTTGTGTGGAAAAGGCACCCCTCAGGTTCATATCAAACCTCCCCCCCTCACTTTAAACCTATGTCATCTGGTTCCCTATTCCCCAAATCTGGGCAGGAGATTGTGCTATTCTGTTTATCCCGATCTATTCCTGTCATTATTTTGTATACCTCCATAAAATCTCCTCTCGTCGTACTCCGATCCAAGTAATATAGTCGTAGTCTGCTCACCACCCCCCCCCCCCCCAATATCTCAGGTCCTCTAGTCATAGTCTTATCCTCGTAAATCTTCTCTGCACCCTTTCCAGCTTGACAACATATTTCCTGTAACATGGTGCACAATACTAAACACAATACTGTAAATGCTGCCCCACCAACGTCTCATACATCTGCAACATGACCTCACGCTTCTCTATTGAATTGTCCGACTGATGAAGGCCAAGGTGCCAAAGCCAAAAGCCTTTTTGACCACCTTATCTCGCTCTGATGACACTTTAAATGAACTATGTACAGTTACTCATAGATCCCTCTGCTCTACAGCACTGCCCAGAGCCCCACCGTTCAGTGTGCAGGTTCTGCCCACGTTAGTGCTCCCAAATCATCACAGCTCACATCTCTCTCTATTAAATTCCACCAACCATTCCTCAGCCCACCTTTCCAACCGATCAAGGTGCTGCTGCAATTTGTAACAATTATTTTCACTATCTACTGTACCATCTGCAAACTTGGTAATCATGCCATGTACGTTCTCATCCAAATCATTGATATAGATGACAAACAGCAAAGGGCCCAGCACCGAACTGAGGTACAGCACTAGTCACAGGTCTCCAGTCACGAAAAGCAACCTTCCGTCATCACCATCTGCTTCTGTTCGTGATTTATTTTCTATCCATTCTGCTATCTCTCATTGAATCCAATCGGATCTAACCTTCAAACAATATGGAACATTTCACGCAGTAAGCCATGCGAGACAACGTTTCGGGTCCAAACCTTTCTTCAGACTGAAACATCGAGAAAGACAGAGCCCATTTAGCCTATCTTTCAGGCTGTAGAAGGGTTCCGACCCGAAACGTCACCCATTGCTTTTTTTCCAGATGTTCTGCCTGACCCGCTGATTTACTCCTGAATTGTGTTCCTATTCGCTGCTATTTTCATAATTTGTGTACTGAATTGGTTTGGGGCTTAAAACATTGCTATTGGAGTTTCCTCTGCTTTTGCTTGCTCCTGCACGCAGTTCAACTTTTGAAGACAGAGATTTGCTGAGAAATATTAAAGGCGTGTCATTCTTTGTTTCAAAACATAACTCGCTTCCGACTGCACTCATGCCCCTCGGAGGATGTCGTTTTCCGTCGGTGCTAAACAGGAGCATATTCATGTACAGTTGTCTGGTTCACATATTAACCAGCACCTTCGTCAACTAATCATAATGTTCAAATCACTGACGGTTCCAAATCATCCTTAATGAGCCGAGGCTACTGGTTCCGCGTCCCATTCCTGATAAAAATGTTTCTAACAATATGGTACAAGGTTGATTGATATCTAGAAGGATGTCAGGATGAAGAAGCCCGTAATTTCCCTTCCACCTGAAATCATCTTCATACAGTTACAGTAAATGTAACACAATAAAAAAACACCTAAGACTCCGATGAAGTGAATGACATGCTCGCAAAAACTAGTTCCGAGAACTATTTCAACTGCATGCATCAGCCAATACGCAGAGTATTGAGTCGCAGCCCGGCCAGTTGCAATTCCGTGCACTTGATATTACTGTAGGGTGTGATTTTCACAGTGAATAGTAGAACCATTGTGAATGTTGTCGAGCAAGGGGATATAGGAGTACAGGTACACAGTTCCCCAAAATTGGCGTCAGAGTTAGATCGGTTGGTCAAAGAGACCTTCGGTACATTAGCCTTCGTCAGACAATGTATTGAGTGTACCCCAATCCTAAACCCCATTAGCTTCCCTCGACTAACACTTTCGTCCGGCGAAAAGGTGGGTGACGGTGAGAAAGGGACGGAAACATGGAATGCAAACGTCCCCGGGTGTTGTACCTCTTATGAACAGGTTCACCCACTTAGAAGCTGACAGGACAGAAGACGTTATCACACTGAGCGGCGGACTGGCTTGCGAAGCAAAAAGGACTGTTGAGCCAAAACGAAAGAGGACAATGTCAGACAACGCCATTGTAGTTGGAGACTCCATTGTGAGAGGTACGGACAGGGGTTTCTGCGGCAAAAGACGGGATTCGAGGATGGTGTGCTGCCTTCCTGGTGCCAAGATCCAGGATGTGACGGACAGAGTGCAAAAAATCATCCAGGGCGAAGGTACACAGCCGAAAGTAGTAGTGCATGTCGGCACAAACGATGTCGGAAAGAAGGGGATGAATATTCTGCAGCGTGACTTTAGAGAGCTCGGAAAAAAGCTGAAAAGCTGGACCTCCAGGGTTGTTATCTCCGGTTTACTTCCAGTTTCCTCGTGCTGGCGAGAGCAGGAACAGGGAGATACGGGACCTGAATGTGTGGCTGAGGAACTGGTGCAGGGGGCAGGGATTTAGATTCTTAGATCACTGGGATCTGGTATGGAGTAAGGGGGAACTGTACAAAAGGGACGGATTGCATCTTAACAGGTGGGGGACCAGCATTCTGGCAGGCAGGTTTGCCACTGCTACACGGGAGGTTTTAAACTGAATAAGGGGGGTGGGGTGTCAAATGGGATAGTCGAGGACGGACTTAAAGGGAAAGAGAGTAAAGGGATGGTTAATGACCCCAGAATTAATGGGAAAGGAAGCTCACAAAGGGATAGGAGAGTATGGTCAAGTGTAATAGGGTCGAACCAGAACGGTTGGGGGGAGGGACTCAAATAGAGAAAGCTAGTGGAAAATGTGGGAGGCAGGAGGCAGAGAAGGGAAGCACTCGGACCCAAAATGTAGGGGAGAAAGAAGAAAAAGATAATAAACAGAGAATAAGTGGTGGTGGGTTTCTTAAATGTGTATATTTTAATGCTAGGAGCATTGTAAGAAAGGTGGATGAGCTTAGAGCCTGGATTGACACCTGGAAGTATGATGTTGTGGCGATCAGTGAAACAAGGTTGCAGGAGGGCTGTGATTGGCAAATAAATATTCCAGGATTTCGTTGCTTCAGGGGTGATAGAATTGGAGGGGCAAGAGGTGGGGGTGTAGCATTGCTTGTCAAGGAAGATATTACAGCAGTGCTTTGGCAGGATAGATTAGAGGGCTCGTCTAGGGAGGCTATTTGGGTGGAACTGAGAAATGGGAAAGGTGTAGCAACACTTATAGGGGTGTATTATAGACCGCCAAATGGGGAGCGAGAATTGGAAGAGCAAATATGTAAGGAGATAGCAGATATTAGTAGTAAGCACAAGGTAGTGATTGTGGGAGATTTCAATTTTCCACACATAGACTGGGAAACAAATTCTGTAAAAGGGCTGGATGGTTTGGAGTTTGTAAAATGTGTGCAAGATAGTTTTTTGCAGCAATACATAGAGGTACCTACCAGAGAAGGGGCAGTGCTGGACCTCCTGTTAGGAAATGAGACAGGGCAGGTGGCGGAGGTTTGCGTCGGGGAGCACTTCGCGTCCAGTGATCACAATACCATTAGTTTCAATATAATTATGGAGAGGGTCAGAACTGGACCTAGGGTTGAGATTTTTGTTTGGAGAAAGGCTAACTTTGAGGAGATGCGAAAGGATTTAAAAGGAGTGAATTGGGACATGTTGTTTTATGGGAAGGATGTAGAAGAAAAATGGAGGACATTTAAGGGTGAAATTTTAAGAGTACAGAATCTTTATGTCCCTGTTCGGTTGAAAGGAAATAGTAAAAAATGGAAAGAGCCATGGTTTTCAAGGGAAATTGCACACGGTTCGGAAAAAGAGAGAGATCTACAACAATTATAGGCAGCATGGAGTAAATGAGGTGCTTGAGGAGTATAAAGAATGTAAAAAGAATATTAAGAAAGAAATTAGAAAAGTTAAAAGAACATATGAGGTTGCTTTGGCAAGTAAGGTGAAAGTAAATCCAAAGGGTTTCTACAGCTATATTAATAGCAAAAGGATAACAAGGAATAAAATTGGTCCATTAGAGAGTCAGAGTGGACAGCTATCTGCCGAGCCAAAAGAGATGGGGGAGATATTGAACAATTTCTTTTCTTCGGTATTCACGAAGGAGAAGGATATGGAATTATGTGAGGTAAGGGAAACAAGCAGAGTAGCAATGGAAACTGTGAGATTCAAAGAAGACGAGGTGCGGACACTTTTGAAAAATATGAAAACGGATAAGTCTCCAGGTCCTGACAGGATATTCCCTAGGACATTGAGGGAAGTTAGTGTAGAAATAGCAGGGGCTATGACAGAAATATTCCAAATGTCATTAGAAACGGGAATAGTGCCGGAGGATTGGCGTACTGCTTATGTTGTTCCGTTGTTTAAAAAGGGTTCGAAGAGTAAACCTAGCAATTATAGACCTGTTAGTTTGACGTCAGTGGTGGGCAAATTACTGGAAAGGATACTTAAAGATAATATATATATAAGCATCTGGATAAGCAGGGTCTGATTAGGAACAGTCAACATGGATTTGTGCCTGGAAGGTCATGCTTGACTAATCTTCTTGAATTTTTCGAAGAGGTTACTAGGGAAATTGATGAGGGTAAAGCAGTGGATGTTGTCTATATGGACTTCAGTAAGGCCTTTGACAAGTTTCCTCATGCAAGGTTGGTTATGAAGATTCAATTGTTGGGTATTAATGGTGGAGTAGCAAGATGGATTCAACAGTGGCTGAATGGGAGATGCCAGAGAGTAATGGTGGATGGCTGTTTGTTAGGTTGGAGGCCGGTGACTAGTGGGGTGCCTCAGGGGTCTGTGTTGGGTCCACTGTTGTTTGTCATGTACATCAATGATCTGGATGATGGTGTGGAAAATTGGATTAGTAAGTATGCAGATGATACTAAGATAGGTGGTGTTGTGGATAATGAAGTAGATTTTCAAAGTCTACGGAGAGTTTTAGGCCATTTGGAAGAGTGGGCTGAAAGATGGCAGATGGAGTTTAACGTTGACAAATGTGAGGTGCTACATCACGGCAGGACAAATCAAAATAGGACGTACACGGTAAATGGTAGCGAATTGAGGAATGCAGTTGAACAGAGGGATCTAGGAATAACTGTGCATAGTTCCCTGAAGGTGGAATCTGATGTAGATAGGGTGGTAAAGAAAGCTTTTGGTGTGCTGGCCTTTATAAATCAGAGCATTGAATATAGAAGTTGGGATGTAATGTTAAAATTGTACAAGGCATTGGTGAGGTCAATTCTGGAGTATGGAGTACAATTTTGGTCGCCTAATTATAGGAAGGATGTCAACAAAATAGAGAGAGTACAGAGGAGATTTACTAGAAAGTTGCCTGGGTTTCAGCAACTAAGTTACAGAGAAAGGTTGAACAAGTTAGGTCTTTATTCTTTGGAGCTCAGAAGGTTAAGGGGGGACATGATAGAGGACTTTAAAATGATGAGAGGGATAGACAGGGTTGACGTGGATAAGCTTTTCCCATTGAGATTAGGGAAGATTCAAACAAGGGGACATGACGAGAATTAAGGGACAGAAGTTTAGGGGGAACATTTGGGGGAACTTCTTTACTCAGAGAGTGGTTGCTGTGTGGAATGAGCTTCCAGTGGAAGTGGTGGAGGCAGGTTCGATGTTATCCTTTAAAAATAGATTGGATGGGTATATGGACGGGAAAGGAATGGAGGGTTATGGTCTGAGTGCAGGTAGATGGGACTAGGGGGAGGTATTTATTTTTAATTAAAAAAAATAAAAAAAAATTAAAAAAATGTTCGGCACGGACTTGAAGGGCCGAGATGGCCTGGTTCCGTGCTGTTATGGTTATATGGTTATATGGTTATATGTGAAAGGTGGGATGCGTAAGGAATTAAAAGTATTGTATATGAATGCGCAAAGTATAAGAAGTAAAGTAGATGAGCTTGAGGCTCAGTTAGAGGTTGGTAGATATGACATTGTGGGGATTACTGAGACGTGGCTGCAGGAGGATCGGGCCTGGGAACTTAATATTCAGGGTTATACATCCTATAGAAAAGACAGGCAGGTGGGAAGAGGAGGGGGGGTAGCTGCTGATGAGGGATGGAATTCAGTCCCTTGCGAGGGAAGATATAGGGACTGACGAGTTAGAGTCACTGTGGATTGAGTTGAGGAATTGTAAAGGCAAGAAGACACTAATTGGTGTCATCTACATACTCCAAAATAGTAGCCCGGATGTAGGGTGTAAGTTGCGGAAGGAGTTAAAACTGGCATGTAACAAAGGTAATGCCACTGTGGTGATTGGGGATTTCAATATGCAGGTAGATTGGGAAAATCAGGTTGGTTCAGGACCCCTAGAAAGAGAATTTGTAGAATGCCTCCGAGATGGATTCTTAGAGCAGCTTGTAATGGAGCTGACCAGAGAAAAGGCAATTCTGCAGTTCGTGTTGTCCAATGAACCAGATATGAAAAGAGAACTCGAGGTAAAGGAACCGCTTGGAGGTAGTGATCATAATATGATTAGTTTTAATTTGCAATTTGAGAAGGACGCAGTTGAACAAAGGAGATTATGAAGGCATGAGAGGGGAGCTGGCCAATGTAGATTGGAAATGGGATCCTAGCAGGAATGACGATGGAACAGCAATGGCAGGAATTTATGGGCATAATCCGGAAGACGAGGGATCATTTCATTCCAAAAAGGAAAGAAAGATTCTAAGGGGAGTAGGAGGCAACCGTGGCTGACAAGAGAAGTTAGGGATAGAATAAAACTAAAAGAAAAGATGGACAACACAGCAAAGAGTAGCCGGAAGCCAGAGGATTGGGAAACTTTCATAGGACAACAGAAGGAAACAAAACGGGCAATACGGGCTGAAAAGATGAAGTATGAAGGGAAACTGGCCAGGAATATAAAGAAGGACAGTAAAAGCTTATTTAGATATGTTAAGGGAAAAAGAGCAGCAAAGGCAAATGTGGGTCCCTTGAAGGCAGACACGGGTGAAATTATTATGGGCAACAAGGAAATGGCAGAGGAGTTGAATAGGTACTTCGGATCTGTATTCACTGAGGAAGACACAAACAATCTCCCAGATGTACTGGAGGATAGATGATGGAGGTAAGGGGGTAGAGGAACTGAAATAAATTTTCATTACGCGAGAAATAGTATTGGGTAAGGTTATGGGACTGAAGGATGATAAATCCCCTGGGCCCGATGGTCTGAATCCCAGGGTCCTCTGGGATGTGGCTCTAGAAATAGTGGACGCATTGGTGATCATTTTCCAATTTTCAATAGATTCAGGATCAGTTCCTGTGGATTGGAGGATAACTAATGTTATCCCACTTTTCAAGAAAGGAGCGAGAGAGAAAACGGGGAATTACAGACCAGTTAGCCTGACTTTGGTGGGAAAGATGCTGGAGTCAATTATTAAAGAGGTAATAATGGGGCATTTGGATAGCGGTAAAAGGATTAGTCCAAGTCGACATGGATTTATGAACGGGAAATCATGCTTGACTAATCTTCTGGAATTTTTTGAGGATGTGACAAGTAATATGGATGAAGGGGTGCCAGTGGATGTAGTGTATCTAGACTTTCAGAAACCCTTTGATAAGGTCCCGCACGGGAGAATGGTGACTAAAATTAGAGCACATTCTATTTGGGGTAGGTAGTTGACATGGATAGAAAATTGGTTGGCAGACCGGAAGCAAAGAGTAGGAGTGAACGGGTCCTTTTCAGGATGGCAGGCAGTGGCGAGTGGAGTGCCGCAAGGCTCGGTGTTGGGGCCGCAACTGTTTACCATATATGTTAATGATTTGGAAGAGGGAATTAGGAGCAACACTAGCAAGTTTGCGGATGACACAAAGCTGAGTAGCAGTGTGAACTGTGAAGAGGATGTTAGGAGGTTGCACGGTGACCTGGACAGGTTGAGTGAGTGGGCAGATGCGTGGCAGATGCAGTATAATATAGATAAATGTGAGGTTATCCACTTTGGCGGCAAAAACAAGGGGCAGATTATTATCTCAATGGGGTTAGGTTAGGTAAGGGGGTGTACAGCGAGACCTGGGTGTCCTTGTACACCGTTCACTGAAAGTTGGCGTGCAGGTACAGCAGGCAGTGAAGAAATCTAATGGACAAGAGGATTTCAGTATAGGAGTAAATAGGTTTCTTCTGCAGTTGTATAGGGCTCAGGTGAGACCACATCTGGAGTATTGTGTACAGTTTTGGTCTCCTAATTTGAGGAAGAACATCCTTGTGATTGAGGCAGTGTGCCGTAGTTTCACGAGATTGATCCCTGGGATGGCGGGACTGTCATATGAGGAAAGATTGATAAGACTAGGCTTGTATTCACTGGAGTTTAGAAGGATGAGGCGGTTCTTATAGAAACATGTAAAATTATAAAAGGACTCGACAAGCTAGATGCAAGAAAAATGTCCCAATGTTGGGCGAGTCCAGAACCAGAAGCCACAGTCTTGGAATAAAGGGGAGGTCATTTAAGACTGAGGTGAGAACAAACTTTTTCACCCAGCGAGTTGTGAAATTACGGAATTCCCTGCCACAGAGGGCAGTGGAGGCCAAATCACTGGATGGATTTAAGAGAGAGTTAGATAGAGCTCTAGGGGCTAGTGGAGTCAAGGGATATGGGGAGAAGGCAGGCACAGGTTATTGATAGGGGACGATCAGCCATGATCACAGTGAATAGCGGTGCTGACTCGAAGGGCCGAATGGCCTCCTCCTGCACCTATTTTTCTATGTTTCTATGTTTCTATGACATATGCTCATTCTCCACATCTTCTCTTACGACTCCTCTCTCTTTCTTCAATTTAAAGGTGTAGCCATGAGCACTCGTCTGGGTTCCAGCTATGCCTAGCTTTTTTCTTTGGATACGCTATGCAGTTAATGTCCCATACATACACTGGCACCACCTCCGAACTCTTTCTACGCTACATCGACGACTGCATCGAGCCCGTGCAGTACACGTTGATTTCACTAACTTCAGCACTGACTTGCACTCAACCCCATCAAATTCACTTTGGCTATTGTCTGACCCTCCCTTTAATTGATCTATCTGTCTCCTTCACATGGCACAGACGATCCACTGCCCTCTACTACAAGCATACCGACACTCACAGCTATCTCCACTACATCTCCTCCAACCCTGCTTCGAGCAAAGATGCTATTCTCTACTCTCAATTCCTCCAACTCCACTGCATCTGCTCCAATATGAGGTTTGTCAATCTAGACATCAAGTTGCCCCCCTTCTTTAGTCTACGTGGTTTGGCCGCCTTTGTAAAACGTTTGATCCCTCACACACATTTCCTCTGTATCCCTGAGTTCCGACCGCTACCCTTGCCCCCAAAATGATGAAGGATATAGTTCCACTGGTCCTTATCTTCCACCTTCCCATGCTCCATATATAACATAGATGAGGCTCGCACCAAGGTCTCTGCCATACCCCGCAACACTGCTCTCTCTCCCCATCCCCCCACTCACAACAAAGGCAGAGACCCCCTAGTCCTCACCTTTCACCCCACCAGCCGTCACATACAACAAGTGATCCTCCGTCAGTTTCGCCACCTCCAACGTGACCCCACCACTCGCCACATCTTCCCATCTCCCCCCATGTCTGCCTTCCGCAAAGACCGCTCCCTCCGTAACTCCTTGTCAATTCTTCCCTTCCCTCCCATACCACCCCCTCCCCTGGTACTTTCCCTTGCAACCGCAAGAGATGCAACACTTGTCCCTTCACCTCCCCCCTCCACTCCATTCAAGGACCCAAGCAGTCGTTCCAGGTGCGACAGAGGTTCACCTGCATCTCCTCCAACCTCATCTATTGCATTCGCTGCTCTAGATGCCAGCTGATCTACATCGGTGAGACCAAGCGGAGGCTTGGCGATCGTTTCGCCGAACACCTCCGATCGGTCCGCAATAACCAACCTGAACTCCCGGTGGCTCAGCACTTCAACTCCCCCTCCCATTCCGTATCTGACCTCTCTGTCCTGGGTCTCCTCCATGGCCACAGCGAGCAACACCGTAAATTGGAGGAATGCACCTCATATTCCGCTTGGGCAGTCTACATCCTGGTGGCCTGAACATTGAATTCTCCCAATTCTGCTAGCCCTTGCTGTCCCCTCCCCTTCACCAGCCATCTGGTTGTCTCCTCCCCTCCCCCAGCCCTCGGGCTCCTCCTCCGCCTTTTTCCGTTTTCCTTTTTTCTCCCCACCCCCTATCAGTCTGAAGAAGGGTTTCGGCCCGAAACGTTACCTATTTCCTTCGCTCCATAGATGCTGCTGCACCCGCTGAGTTTCTCCAGCATTTTTGTGTACCTCCTTATATAACACATCATTTTCCGGAAATAGGTTCTGAAGAAGCGTCTCGACCGAAAACGTCACCCATTGCTTCTCTCCAGAGATGTCTCGTTCTGTCCCGTTGAGTTACTCCCGCATTTTGTGTCCATCTTCGGCTTAAATCAAAATCTGCAGTTCCTTGCTGTACACAATTCTCCGGCATTTCCGCCCTCTTTAACTTGATCCCAACACGAGTCACACATTTACCTTCTCACCACTTTCCGCCTTCCACTTTCCTACCCAAACTACCCTCTTCTCAGGTACATTCCCCAATATCACCTATCTATTCATGGACCCCAGCATTCCCTCTGCGTGAGACAGTTCACGTGCACCTATTATAATCTCATGCCTCCCCATTCCCTGTGCTCCCGCTGTGGCCTGGTTTACTTCGCCAAGTGTAAACCTAGACCAGACGTTGCACACGGTCTGTAGGACCTGCTGGATCTCCCGGTTGTTAACCATTTTTCTTTCACCTTCCCGTTCCCATGCTGACTTTTCAGTCCAGGGCCTTCCCCATTCCCTGAATGAGGCCCCGCGCAAGCGGAAGGTAGTGCACCTGATATATAACTTGGTAGCTTACAACCTAGCACGTCATGAACATTGTGTTATCTAATTCAACGGAAGTAACACCGGCAAACAACGCCCTTCCCCCTCTCTTTCTGTGCCACAGCTGGATTTTCACCGATTTCATCTTCCCGCCTCCCACCCCCGCCAGCTATACTCCTTCCTCTGCCTTCAGAAATTTGCACGCCTTATATCCTTGTATCACACTTTTTTGTCTTTTCAATTCTGGTCTTTGCCCATCAATATGCCTATCATCCCCTTTCATCTGTATCCATCTATCAATTGCCGGACTTTTACCTGCCCTTTTTTCTCGTCCAGTTTTCCACCCTAATCAGTCTGAAGCATGGTCCCGATCCGAAAACGTCAACTATCTATGTTCTCCTGAGAATCTGCCTTGCCCGCTGTTAAATCTGTTGAATGTAGAACATGGCGTGTTATGTTACGTTGACGAGGCAGCATTTGGAATACACTCTTCGGTTTCGTCAATCTGCTGTGTGGAGATCCCATTAAGATGGAATGCGTGCAGAGACGATTTACGAGGATGTTGCCAGGGCTTGAGGCTTGAGCGCTATCGAGAGATAGGGTTGGATAGGACGTTATTCGGAGCACGAGAACGCTGAAGCGTGATATTATAGAGCTGTATAAAGTCACGAGGGGGATAGATAGGGTAAATACACAAATTATTTACCCAGTCTAAGTGAAATCAATAGTATTCGGTTTAATAGCGGGAAAGATTTTATAGGACCCGAGCGGCAACCGTTTCACACAGGCGGCGGTGAATATATTTTGCAACCTGTCAGAGGAGGTAGTGCACGGGTATTATTAAAATAAAAACATTTAAAAGACATTTGGAGAGGTACATGGCAGTGACGTGCGGTGAGGTCCATGGCTGGGGAGGCACTGGCTGGTATCAGTGGCCCGGCCCTCCGTGTATTGATAACCGCGTCTCCCCGAGAAGAGAGAGGGGTTGGGCCGTTGCTGGGAGGGAGGGAGAGGGAGAGAGAAGGGAGGGAGAGAAGGGAGAGAGAGAAGGGAGAGAGAGAAAGGAGAGAGAGAAGTGAGAGAGAGAGAAGGGAGAGAGAGAGAGAAGGGAGACAGGGAGAATGGAGAGAGAGAGAGAGAGAGAGAGAGAGAAGGGAGAGAGCGAAGGAGAGAGAGAGAGAGAGAGAAAGGTGAGAGGGTGAAATGGGGAGAGAGAGAGAGAAGTGGAGGGAGAGAGAAGGGGGGAGAGAGAAAAGGGGAGAGAGAGAGAAGGGTAGAGAGAGAAACGGGAGAGAGAGAGAAGGGAGAGAGAGAGAGAAGGGAGAGAGGAACGATGGCACGTTATAACCGCAGCCGTCCCATTCTGACCGCCGCCGAACCCCACACCGCACCATTGCACCCTTCTTCACGGGGCCCAGTGATGTCTTGGCTCTGACAATTCCAGGGATCTAACCGGTAACAACACTAAGAACATCCTCGGGGCCGCCGCGTTCCGCGACTCGAATCTGAGCTTGAAAAATCTCGTGATGGGTTGATGTGTCCCGCGGGCCATATTTTCAAGACTCCTGCCTTACGAAAACAAAAACAAAAATGTACAGTACAAAAATTGATGATTCGTGATACGTATAGATCTATTTAAAAAAAAATCTATTAACTTTCTAATCAACCGACAAATCTACCTTCCCAGTGGCCGTTTTTTCGCGTATCTTGCTCCGCTCCATGATCTTTGGTCAGCGCCGCCAGCGGTGGAATGTAGTACTGCGCCGCTGCTGCTGAAGCTAGCTAACGTGGAGGGAGAGTGAGGTAGCGTCAATTACGTGGGCTGAGCCTACGTAATTGGCGCTCTCTCTACCGCCACTGGGCTCAAGACACGCCCACTTGTGAGGCAGATGTGATCGCTGCCTCCCTGGTGCTTTTTCATTGCAGTTTTTTGTAAGAACAGCTAGAACAAATTTAATATCTTTATATGTGAAACACGTTACCTGGACTACGGAAGGCAAGGACATGTAATGAAGGGATTTACAAACATTACTTTGGTGACATACATAGAGATAGTAACAGGCACATGCGTATTGCCCATGCTCCTTGCAGTTTCTGAGCGGTTGCGCAATCAGAGGGGAGGCTCAGCTCGTCGCTTCCTCACCCCCCATCTCTCCCTGTATTTGCACCGGAGCTGCGCAAATTTTGCGATTTTGACTATAAAAAATGATTAGATTCATATAGAAATGACATTTATAACAGATCAGTGGAAAATCCTTTATATTTATTTCATTTTATTATTATTTTTCTTTACTTTTCTTAACAGCTATTTTCATTGGAATTATGACAGGTGAGACTCTGCCTCCCCGGCCTAGCCTGACCGCACGTCCCTGGTACATGGATAGGGCGTTTGGAGGGGTATGGACAAAACGAGGCCAGGTGGAAGAAGCGTAGTTAGGGGGCATCTGGCATGGCATGGACCCAATTAGGTCGAATGGCCTGTTCCCTGCAGTATGTTTCCATGTCTCTATGTTCATAGCGGGTGTTTGCTGCATGGCGACAACGTGGCGCAGGCCTAATTTTTCAAGGCAGTAGATAATAGAAAGCAATGGCAACAGTCTGGCCACCAGCGTTGCAGTCGTGGCTCCGAATCACTTTGGTCTTTTTTAACTGCAGCGATGGCATTATGTCCTGGTCAAAAACTGCGTCGGTTTGAGAAATATCATGCTACAGGTGAAATCCACCACCAAAGTAAGGGATTGTAAAACTGGTGTTATAGACATTATAGACACAGAACATTATAGTTGCAGAAAAGGAGAGGGAGAGGGGGGAGAGAGAGAGACAGAGAGAGAGAGAGAGAAGAGAGAGAGAGAGAGAGAGAGAGAGAGAGAGAGAGAGAGAGAGAGAGAGAGAGAGAGAGAGCGAGAGAGAGCGAGAGAGAGAGATAGAGCGAGAGAGAGAGAGAGAGAGAGAGAGAGAGAGAGCGAGCGAGAGAGAGAGAGAGAGCGAGAGAGAGAGAGAGAGAGAGAGAGGAGAGAGAGAGAGAGAGAGAGAGAGAGGAGAGAGAGAGAGAGAGAGAGAGACAGAGAGCGCGAGAGAGAGAGAGGGACAGAGAAAGGGGGAGAGAGAGTGAGAAAGAGAGGGAGAGAGAGAGAGAGAGAGAGAGAGAGAGAGAGAGAGAGAGAGAGAGAGAGAGAGAGAGAGAGAGAGAGAGGAGAGAGAGAGTGAGAGAGAGAGAGATTTGTCATGAAATAAGTAACCATGTTCATACAGAAATGACACTGATGTTAGGGTTATCAATGCTTTTGGAATGTTCGGATTGACTTATTTCCAATGAGGTATTGTTCTCGCTCTCATGTTAGCTCAACTAAGCCCGACCTAATCCTTGGTTTGGCAGCCGGATTTGAATCTTCTAATTCAATGGTTCTCAACCTGGGGTAAATTTACCCCCGGGGGTAAATGTCGCCTACCCGGGTGGTAAATTTGTTGATTCAGAATTTGTACAATTTTTTTCTCATTGACTGACTGTGTTTGGTTCTAGTATACCACTAGGTGTTTATCATTAGTTGTTCATAAATATGTGAAATAACATTGTTATGTGCTGTTACAGTTGCCAGGGGTAAACGGGACGAAAATGGTTGGGAACACCTGTTTTAATGCATCTTGTTTTCCTCAGTAACGCACGCACTCATCCATTTTAAACAATGCAGCGCATGGTCTTTATTAAGACATTTAACAAAACAAGCGCTCAGGCAGGACACTTCACTCAAACAGATTTTCCATTTTGCTCGGCTATGCACAATTCAATACACAAGCTGACAGGAACTGAATACATTTAATATATTTCAGATCACATGCGACTTTAGACCTCTTAAGTAAACTACATGTTATTAAGCAAGGCCTGTGGTGGATCGAGTTGAAAACGCCGGCACTTATCCACATGTGTTATCCACATGTGTCAGCGAAATGTGTATTTTAATGGGAGCATTAATGCATTTCTCTTCAATGGAAAGGCAGACTTTATCCCCATGGAATAAATCATATCCCGACATGAAGTAGTTAAATCCGAGAAACTGTTGAAAAACAATATTCTAATGATTACGCAACATTAAAGTGTCACCAGAAATTTCGCTGGGATATAAATACGACCCTAGTCTGAAAGCAATTGCCAAACACAACCCTAACAACATCACGTTAATTTTCGGAACCGCAATGAATCAGCCGTTAATAACGCAGATTAAACACGTGTATTATCCTATTCTTGCAATAATCGGTGTACCTGGTAAGTTATTTCCCTTCTTTATTGAAGTTTTTGTTACTATTGGCATTGTCATTACTGTGAGTATCTCTCTCTCTCTCTCTCTCTCTCTCTCTCTCTCTCTCTCTCTCTCTCTCTCTCTCTCTCTCTCTCTCTCTCTCTCTCTCTCCTCTCGCTCCTCTCTCTCTCTCTCTCTCTCCCTCTCTCTCCCTCTCTCTCGCACACACAACCCGCACACAGCCACACACCCACACGCTCTCTCTCTCTCTCTCTCTCTCTCTCTCTCTCTCTCTCTCTCTCTCCCTCTCTCCCTCTCTCTCACACACACACACACACAACGCACACACCCACACACCCACACGCTCTCTCTTCTCTCTCTCTCTCTCTCTCTCTCTCTCTCTCTCTCTCTCTCTCTCTCTCTCTCTCTCTCTCTCTCTCTCCCCCCCCCTCTCTCTCTCTCTCTCTCTCCTCCCTCTCTCCCCTATCTCTCTCTCTTTCCTTATCTCTCTGATCCTCGGATGGCTACCTTCTTTAACTGTAGAGAAACATAATCATTTTCACTTTATCTAATTGTCTGGGATTCGGATACTCCCGCTTGTGACGCCTTCGTCCGATTTGTGGATTTCTATTTGAGTTTCTTTCATCTGTTTCATAGTCTGTTCCTGTTCGCCAAAGCCACATTCTGGACATGTTCGCAAATGGCGGTTTCCCATAACAGCTGTTCACCTCTGCTCGGACATGTGCTTTGGCGATGCCATTAACCTGCTT